>NJDD01000813.1:364391-379598 GCA_002245505.1 Calephelis nemesis
AAAAAAAATATCCTACAAGCCACTTTTGCTATTTCTTAATGTTTTCAAAATACAGAGACTTGTGTATATTACATTTTGTGTACAAAGTCATATACATATTTTTTCAAACACTTTATTTTTCACAGAATTTTGTTGAGATTCAGTGTTAGACTGACCAGGTGATGATAGATGTTTGTACTAGGAGCTATACTGAATCTGTAAAAGTCAACAAGAATGTCATCTACATTATATATATATATACATTGTAACTGTCATTTTAACTGTACGGGCTACTTTCTAACAAAAAACACTAGCTAGAACGTGAGGTCAGTGTGTGCATTTATAAAGCTTTACCGTGTTCTTATGAATTGTGCTCCGGTGTGGACACAGCAGACATGGGATCCTAAATTCGAAATTCAAATTCAAAATTTAAATCTTTTTTCCTTGTCTCGCAAGAATTTTATTTAAATAGTTTTTAGCCAGCATCAACTGGTAGTTCGGGTGAGTTTTACTATCTAGCTCCAGAAAATGGGTTTTAACAGTTTGAAATTTCTTATTAATTAAACTCTTCGCTTATTATTTGACTGTAAAACATTAAAAAACGAATTGTGTTTTTAAAATTCTTTGCTTTAATTATGAGGAAAATATTTTTAACTCCCCCGAAATGTGATAGGTGGCATACCTATCTCCAAAAAGCCACTAATCTGATCCCAGAATACGTTATTATAAGACAAATAAAAAAATAATAATAACCCGACCTGGGAATCGAACCCGAGAGTTTAACGCCAAATAAAGAACAAATACATCATAGGACAGCTAAAATAATACTGTAATTAATTCGTGTTGTGTATTACAAAATACTTTTATGGCATTATTAACAAGGAAAAGAAACATTGTGTTCATATGGAAACTTGTAAATGAATATTTATAATTTCTTATTAAATAACTTGCTAGTGTAGTAGTGTATAAAATATTGTTTCGAAACGTTGAATTTTTTAGATTTGTCTCTTCTTCTTTCTTTAGGTTTTGGCCTTCACGTTAGTATTTTGCCATTAGCCAAGTAGAAATTTGCATCAAGTTAACCGATTTACCAAAATCGGGTTTCAATTATTCAAAGTTAGTCACAAGTCGTCAATAAAAGTCATGTCAGGGTCTTGAGTAAAGCGGTGGCCTCATTACTCAAGCTCATGTTGTGAGATTTGGCGGCAACGAGGAAATACACCATACGCTAATTTCTTCATGAATATTTCATTTGTGCACTTTCACAAAATTGACTAATTTCACTCAATATAAACACGAAATTCCATAATTATGAAAAAACTTATTTCTCTCGATGGCGCCAGAACTCGATTTGTCTCTTATACGTAGAATATATGGATCAGAAATGAAAGCAGAAAAAAGTATTATAATAATTAAATTATGTCACATAAATATTTAAGCATTTCAGCACATGGTGGAGTACGAATATATTAATATTTACTAAAAATAATTGTTTTATTAAAGACAGTTATTTTTTTAATGTAATTATTTTTGATATTATAATATTTTATAAACTTTTTTATATACTCCAACTTGAACCTTATATTATGTAAGCACCATTGGCAATCAGAACTATAATACATTTGCCTTGCACTACCACCGTTTTCATACCTAGCCAGGCAGAAGAACGGCCAAACAGGGACAGTCTAGATTTTAATATTGTTATCAGCTATATAATAGAAAAAACATATTATGTTTTTTGTAGAGTGTATTACTCTTAACCGTATCATTTTAAATGTTATAGGGAATTGATATAGATGTGATTCGTACAAAGTCCCCGAACGTGACGTCACATTCTTGTAATCTTTTAGTATAGAGAATTTGGTGAGTACAAATAATGTGATTTTAGATATGTGCTCGGTTGGCGATAGGTTTGCCACCTATCCCATTGTAGTGTCTTGTAGTTGTGGGTGCTCTGGTTGTGCCCCTTCCTATCTCTTTGGGGATATGGGCGTATTGTGTTTGACCATTCGACATATATATATATATATTTGTATGTGTAGTTATATAGCATCCTGCGTTCGACAACGTGGTATACTTGTAGTGTAGATATGGTATCAATCAATCAAGCGGCATTATGTAATAATTGTGTGCACTATAGTACCATCATTCATTCAAAACGCTACACAGTAATTACAAACTGACTATGTAATTAGAGAGTGGCTGTATTTCAGTCGACACTGGTAACATGCGGCTAAGTGCACCCAATGTTGACACTGCTTTTTAATTACCTGATATCCTCAACGTTCATAAAGGATACCATCAAACGACGAGCACAAAGGATGACAAAATTGAAACACAGGAAGGGTTATCCATCCGAAATTGAGCCGTCGAAAGCAGTCCTGGGTGCTGATTATGTATCTCAGTGGCCAACTCAAAATAGAAGATAGAATAGAAATCTACATATAAGAATAGAAGTGTACATCCAATAGCTGTCAAATTACGTCATTTTATATTTGCTATCTCTAATATATTTCTGTTGGTCTCTGGAGATAGCAAATATAACACACGTCATTTGACAGATATTTGATGTACACTTTTCCATTTTGAGTTGGCCACTGAGATACATAATCAGCCCCCTGAATTGTCTATGTTGATAATAGAAACGTTAATCAAAATACCACTTCGATTGGCGGTTTATTGTCATTTGACAGGATGAAATAGTCTGATTAGGGTGCTATGGGGTGGACTTTTCATGCTAACATTTCTTATGCAAACCTTGAAGATGTCGGTTTTAACAGACAACGGACAGTTGTTTGAGAACGGAATTGCTATCTGAACTTGAGGATTTGAACCTTTTATCATTTTCCCCGTGCTGGTCCGAGCACCTTCACGGTATAGACCACTTGCTTTCCTGCCAGGCAGCTCGTAAAAGACAAGCATAGGCTCACCGTCACTAAGCTGAGATCCTAGTAGGTGGTAGAGTTTCGCAGCGACTCGCCCGGATTGATACCACCGCCTAACCTATCCCTGCCGCTACAACGTCAGCGCTTGGCGTTGGTGTGTTTCGGTTCGAGGGTAAGGTAGCCGGTAAACTTTCTTTTGCTCGGGGTTTAACATCCCGGTCTCAGGTTGGAAACGCACCATTGCCACTTTTACTGTTTTTTGGCGGCATAAATTTCTTACCGTCAGAATTTCCGTCAGCTTGTTTGCCTTCCAATGTCAAAAAAATTAATCATAAATAAATAAATATCATGGTAAGACGGAGGATTTTGCTGAGTATCGAATGCCTTGTAACATGATCCCTATATACTTAATACCCCTTGTAGAATAGACCATTAGCCTCCCTGATAGGCATCTCGTAATACGAGATAAGGTAAAATAGGCCATCACCAACAAGACCACTGGTGGTACAGTGCTCTGCAGTTGGATACGACAACGGCAAGCATTGACGTTATGGCGTCGAAAATAGGTAAGGTGATACCGATCCGGGCGAGTAGCTGCGAAACTACCACCTAGTAGGATGTCAAGGTGTCAGTGAGGGTAAGCCTATGCTCACCTTTAGGAGCTGCCTTGCAGGAAGGCAGAGGTCTGCAAAGGTCTGCTAGGAGCCGGACCAACACGGGGGAAAAATCTCTGTTATTGCAAGGCAGTCGAAAAACATGAACATGGCGGCGGCGTTTACGCGGTGTATGTTTTAAATTAAAGATTAATTGTGTTGTAATCATAATTTCATAGGAGTTGGTGTCCTTGTTTTTTTAACATGCTCATCTAGTATTCCTCTCAGCAAACCTTTTTGACCTTAAGCCATGCCATAACCATATTATGAGAAGGCATAAAAAATATAATTCCGTCCTTTTTATAAATCCACCAGTCTATCATACTGTTATTAAAATATCATTCCTAATGAAAATAAACCCAAAAAACCTACAAATCTTGACGCCAAGTCCTTTGAAAGGTAGGCAGAGAGTATAGAGTGCCAAGTGTTACTATTCCTTAAGACCTGGCTAACTCGACATTCATCAATTTTTTCATGCAAACACGTCGGCACTGGAGATTCTCGAACCCAGAAATTTGGCATACTTATAGTTTATGTGTAGGAGAAGTGCAGAACGCTAATATTTTTCAATAATAATGCTTAAAAAGTACCTACATTAAATCAATAAATAAATCTTTATCCACACTACCATTTGCTTACACAAATAACTAAATTGACGATAACGATAAATATCACATATGGCGCACTAAAAAGTTTGGAAACAAAGTAGTTGGCCTTGAGAAATGAAGATGGCGTTCTCATCAACAAGATATTAAAATTTGTTATGGTCAAATTTCCACCTACCACTAGTATTAAGTACTAAATTTAACAAGATAAATAAATTAAATAGACACATCTAGTATTTTTACTTATGATTTGTGACCGGCCGAGCCTAATAACTCGTTTCTGACAAGTAATGTCATATTTTTAGGAATACCCTCATATTTTTTTGAAATGTAACTATGTTTAAATATTAAACCAAAATTGTTTTTTATTGTAAATTACTGTTACTGTTACACATATTCTGTGTTTTTAGTTACAAAACTGTGTGTTTTGTCCGAAGTGAAAAATATGTGAAGTATGCAAGAAAATATTGTTTCTCAATGTAAGAAACAATTTATTTTTAAAAAAGAATATTACATTATTCTTTTTTAAAAAAATAAATTCTTTAAAACCCATCTACAGCCACTCTACTACTGCTGCTACTACTACTGTTTATCTGCGACGACCGAAAATTAAGCGGATATGACTCGATAAATTTTAACTAAATTTCAGAAAATCCTTAAAGTAAACGCGGTGTTTACTGGATCGCTAGTTAAATAAAAGCTTATTAAAAACATTGTTAAAAAAGTAGAAACTCCTCCCTAAAAAGCTCTAGCACTATTATTACGTAGCGAACGAACGAAAAGGCTTCCAATGGAAGCACCAAATGGTCTGTTTAGACGCGTATCAATCAACGGATTGCGTGAATGGATAGGCTATTTTGCACTTTAGATCGTTGCGTTGTTCCTATCAAAGATTCCTATCAAACTACTTCAAGAGTCCAACGCTTTACTACACAGGGAATTGGTTTGAACTTAACAAATGCCGATTGGTTTAGACATCACAGGCGAGTATTTAAATGTAACATTAAGGTGGATGGGAAGGTAAAGTCCTGGTATAAGTATTTTGAGTTCTTATTCTTCTTTTATAAATATGGCTTTCAATCGTTTTTCATGACTTATTTTCCAAATGTGAAGTACGGGAATTAAGTCTTCATTTTAGTCAGTAGTCACTATTTACAAAGTCAGGTCAGGCTCTTGAGTAAAGCGGTGGCTTCGTTACTCAAGCTCATCTAGTGAGATTTGACGGCAGCGAGGAAATACACGATACACTAATTTCTTCATAGTTTCACTTGTGCACTTTATCTCAATAAAATTAAACTAATACCCACTTAAATTAACTAATTTTACTCATAATTAACACCAAATTCAATAATTACGAACATACTACCACTTTTTTTGACGATGGCGCCAAAACTCGAAACAAAGATCGCGTATTACGCAATAATTTGACAGTTGACACCTCTTGACACTTGCCAGCATAGTTGACTTAAGCAGAGTAAAAATTGTATTACGTTTGTATTGCAAGATGTTGTTGGCTGTATTTGTCAGACGGGGAAAGCTGAAAACCAGTGTTGAGGTAGATTAAGCCTCAACAAATATCTTTTCCTTGGCGGACTCATGTTACCACATTCTGTCTCCATTCCTTACTATCACTTTTTTGTACGTTATTTAAGTTCCTTATGTATAGAGCTAGATTATTTTTTAAGTTGTTCTTTCTTTCTGTACTTGTTTACTTTGATTGGTAGCCAATAGATGACAAGAGATCTTTTTATGAGTTATCAGAGTATCCTCGGGTATGGACATCTTCATTTTGTTGAATCTAGTTCGTTAAATATCATATATAATTAAAACATAGCTTATTGAAATGTGCTTTTATAAAAAAAAGTAAAAAAGAAGAAGTATTTTCACGTCCATATTCCCGAAGAAGTAGGCAAAAGCACAACCAGGGCACTCACGACTAACTGAAGACACTAAGTCCCATATTGTGGGAGGTGGCAAGCCTATCGCTAACTGGGCACATTCGAAGGTTAAAGAAACATCTAAGCAGAATGGACCTAGCAGAGCGTAGTATATTCTGTGAGTGCCTAGCACTCAACCAAGTAAGAAGCAGACTGCCCTGCGACACATAGTGTATCTCCAGGACATTAAGTTGATAAGCTCCAAGTGCATTGTTCAGTACCTAGAGACTGCCGGCCTTCCAAAACTTATGTAAGCTTATTGAATAAGAGGCGTGGTCACAATAGATCTATCCAGGTCGCAGTTATCGCCTCTGTGGTTATCAGTTCAGTCTCAGGCTTAACTTCTTGAGGCCTTGGGGTTCGATCCACGGGTCGGGCAACAAAAAATAAATTAGAAATATCTTAATTTTTAAAACAATAACTTTGTCCGGTATTGGATATATGTGCCCAGTTGGCGATAAGCTTGCTACCTGTCACATTGTGGGGCTTAGTGTCACTAGCGCCTAGTCGTTGGTGTGGTTGTGCCTCTGCCTACTTAGGGGATATGGGCGGGAAGATACTTTTTTTTCAGGTCTCAGTGATCCTCGGGTTTATCCATAATTAATTTATTAGTAATAATTAATAAGGCTCCAGTTGATTACACCGTGCGGTTTATGTACACTAAAAACTAAGTAAAAATCGCATTACTGCACACAGAAGCTTTTTCCGTTATCATGTGTTATCCCTTTTTAGAGTATAAAACTACCGCTTTCTCTACCCTACAGCACAGAACGCGGTAGCGAGCACAGACGCATTGGCCGAAATAAATAAGGTAGTGGTGCTGAACTCTACCACCCAATTATTATGACTAATTACTTTTTGGATGTATCTCTTAAATCTTATATGTATATCTGAAATCTTAGGTATAGTAAACTATAGTAAGTAAGTTCGAAGAAGAAAAAATAAGATTCAGCTAGTAGAAGGTTTAGGGCCATTTGCACGCTTCTGGGTTAACTATAGCGATGAGTTAAACTGTCAAATACGAAGCAATTTAACCCTAGTTAGAATCTAACTTAGAGTTAAATACTTAGCCCAGGAACGTGCAAGTGACCCTTAGTGGGATAATGCTATAATCTAAATTTCAAGAATACCAGTAGCGATGGGGTGACAGATGACATTCCAATGATCGAAATCGACTTCAGAACTAAAATGCAATTGTATTTATTTTAAGCGCATAGAACTGATTCAAATATTTTCACGTTATCTAGGTTCCTGAAAACTAAAACCACTAGTCGGATCTTGATGACATTACTTAGGTCCACCTGAGTCATGATTCATTACCTGCTTACATACATACATGCACACATACATACATACATATCTTCACGCCAAGTCCCTTACGGGGAAGGCAGAGAGTATCGCGTACCAGACCTTACGATCCTGACAAACCTGCTTTACGCAAATAATAATCAAAATCCATTCATAATTGAAGAGTTGATCGCGTAACAAATACACACAGGAATCGATAGCCTCCTCCATTTTGAAGTCGATTGAGAAGGCCTCCAAAACCGTTTATTCACGGGTAGACATGAGTAACTTAAATAAAAGCGTCAACTGCAGATCAGCTCACTAAGTTGAACCAGAGCTGCGAACCAACTCACAGTTCAGCTCAATTTATCTATGGTAATAATTTTCGTGAACTGCCGCTCGAATCGAACCATAGGTCAGCCGAAGGTGTTTTAACCACCTTAATAAAAAGTTGGAGGTTCTCAACTCGAATGTATGTTTTTATGTTTGCTTGGTACGCTATTATTCCGTCAATAGCCGACCAATTTTGATAGTTCTTTTTTAAATAGGTCAAGATCCTGAAATGGTCTCAAATTAATTTTATCACTATTAGACTAGGTGTTTTTGAGTTATACTTAATTTATGCATTTTTAATTGTTACTCAAAAACTACTGGTACTCAAAAACCATTTGCTATCTTTCGAAAAAATAGCTATCAGATCGTGACGTTTCACCCAATGAAAGTTTGAGTCGGTTTTTTGCAGTTTTATTGCGCTTCTTTATTAGTTAACTTCGTTCCGCCCGTTCAGTTTGTATGGGAAAATTAAAATGTTGTTTTTCTCAGTTTCCTCACAATCGAACAGGATAAAAAGAATCATATGTCCTTCTCCCTGTTCTAAGCTAGGTCTCAACCAATTTTCAGCCTAATGTGTTCATACGTTCTTGAGTTATAATTACTTTCTTTTGTATATATAGATTACATTCAATTCGAAACATACCAATTGAACCGTGATCTGCCAAATTTTTCTTGATCTGTGCAGCTCTGACTCAAATATATTATCTGAATATTTGACTCGGTTCAGAGCTTATTCACTCACCTCTATTCACGGGTGAAATCGGGCCTAACGGTTAGTGTCCTCGTATTCCAACGTTGAACATGTAAAACTGGTAAAGAATGCATGCAGTTTGTCGGACAACTTGTTTGCCTGGTTTACCCACAGCTTCAATACAATTATAATGACTTGTTTTGAACTAAGTTCCCACGCTCGATTGCCTAATCTTTACATGATTACGTTTCCAATAGCAACGTAGGGAGGTATTTCATTTCGCACGTTTCGGTTTCTGGTTCGGTCATGTGGAAAGTATGACGGATAAAAGATTGATTTGACAGATATACGACGCGAATGTGGATAGATGTGGGCAATGGGTAACCAGGGAGACATCGATTGACATTCCACGAACCAATTGTCGGGTGTTGTCGGGAAAGAGCCTCCGAAATTGTAGAATCAGTTACACCTTCCAGCTCAGTACACCTTTGTGGAATCAGTTACCGAGGGCGGTATTCCCAAATCATTATGACTTAAGGATCTTCAAGAAAAGAGCGTACTCATTTTAACGTGTCCGTGGGCGGCGGTGATCACTTTGTGTATCACTTCTCATGTATATAAAAAATCGGTGTATTTGTATGAGAGTTATGAATGTGGAGAGAACTAGGCAGATCTTTTGTGACGCTTGGGACCCGATACTCTCTGCTTATTCGCCAAGGGATTTGGCGTTAAGATATTATTATGACGTTTCTGTTTCATTTTGATACCTAACCTGTGTGTCATCTATAAAAATTGTGTATCAATTTTTGTTTGAACGGGGATTCATAGACCTCCCACTTCGGTTTTTATCGTTAAGTTATTTTGTTTATAAGTGGATTTTAGTATAGGTACACATCACTCTCCTTGTAAAAATCTGTAAAAGGCTGTCTATTACTTATTTGCAGTCCTAATTTTCTGTAATGTTTCTTCTCTATATACTGGCTAGGTTTGGAAACAATGGCAGTTTAAGGTAGATAGGTTTAATCCTGTCTGCCGGGAGTTTGTTTTGCCGTTTCTTCTCCTGACCAGCTAGGTTCGGAAACGGCTTTAGCTTATGGTTATTAGAGTTAAATCTAATCATTTTTTACAAAATTTAACTCTTATAAATTTTTTATAAGAGCTTCTAACACACATATTCAGCAAATAAATGTAATAAACTGAAATATAGCTGTTTGTTTTGCAATAAAATTATAAAAAAAGTAGAAACTCACCTGGTGAAGTCATATTGAACTTAGAAATTAATAATTGACATCCTTTGAAAACACTAACATTGTAGTTTTCCAGAAATACTGCTTTTGCAAGCGCAGTCTATTTATATGAAGATAATTAAAGAAAATTTTTGTTTAACCAAATCTAAAATCTACCATCTGATCCTTATGCCTTCCTGTGCCAGGCAGCTCGTAGAAGGCGACTGACTAGGTGGTAGAGTTTCCCAGCGACTCACCCGAATTGGTACCACCGCCTCACATATTCCTGCCGCCATAACGTCATGACGTGTTCCGGTTCGGAGGGTGAGGTAGCCGGTAAACTTACTTTTGCTCAAGGCCTAACATCCCGGCCTCTGGTTGGCAACGCACCATTACCACCTTTGGTGTCTCTAGGCGGCGTTAATTTCTTACCATCAGGAAATCCGTCTGCTTGTTTGCCTTCCACAAAAAATAAAAAAATGTACCCTTTTTCACTTTCCACTTTGCATCTTTTTTCACATCTCTTTTTTGATTCTACGTATCACTATATCTGAGTTTACAATATTTAAAAAAAATGTATATTGTAATAAGTATAACTTGAAAAATATTTAAAGAGATATACATCGCAGAATTCCCTACCTTAAGTTTTTTTTACTGATCTGTTTTTTTAATTAGAACAAGAATTCAACAAAGTATCTGATACTATTTTACACTAACTTCACTGCTACAAGCTTTAAATATTTAGTTGTAAATTAACAACAGTACGTAATTCGCTGTTTGTTTTCAGTTATTGTAAAAATGTTAATAAATTAAAAAACTCTACATTTGACTAGGTTTAATCACTCTAATTTTTGACAATACTACTACCATCTTATTAATAAAAATGAAGATATCAATTAAACTTTACTACGGATAAGGCTAAATTATGCTTTTTAAATAAAAATTCACGACTGCAAATAAACATTCATATATAACTAAAAATGAATATTTCCTTTGGTCATCCCGCCTGAATAGATGGACCAATTTTATAAATATTTTTTTTTGTTGAGTCTGCTATATTCATTAGGAGAAATAAAAAAAAATCACAGGACAGGAAGTCTGTTAAGTCAGCTAAGTTTTAATAAAAATTGTAAGGTATAGTCTACTGTTTAGTTATTGTATAGAATGTACATAAAACATTTTAATGTGCATTATTTTGAATTTATTATTTGAATTTTTATTTGAACAGAAAATACGGCTTTTTTACAACAAGTAATAATTAACCCACTGCTTCGCTCGTATTTTAGTCATAACACTAAATTACCCTATGTTAGTTTTAAATACCTCCAAGAATACGTGTACAATTTCATCATAATTGGTTAAGTAGTTTTCGCGTTAAATTGTATCAATCAAACTTATCATTGTTTTCAAGAAGGGTTTTTATAAAACATATAAATTACCAGCAACCTGTTCTGGTTTCGCTCGGATAGTAATTTTTTGAACATAAATGGAGATGTAAGCTACCCTATCTTTCAAGTTGGAGTAAACTGCACACGATGTGTAAATTTCATTGAAATCGGTTAAGTAGTTTAGGAGTCCATCCGCACAAACAACGGGACACGTAATATATATTAAATATTAAGATTACAATGATGTTTTTTAATTTATTGTGTAAGTTTGCCGTCAAAGGTAATACGTAGTAGGTATAAATTATATTTTGAAATTGTATTTAGTGAATTTATTTCAAAAGTGGTAAGTACCATTGGCTGCGCGGCCTGGTAGAGGTCGGGAATGCAGCAAGACCAGTCTGAGGCTAACTCGGTGCAAATATACATTCACCGTTTCTGTAAATTGTGTTTATTATATTTGTACTAGCCGTTTCCCGTGACTCGTTTGTGCTTTTTCGTTGTTAGTGATGGGAATGAAAGATTTTTCGAAAATAAAATTGTCCTAAAAGTAATTGTGGAAAACTAGAAAAGTTATTTAGAAAGTATGTCCTACATGTTGATCTAGACTATAACTACATGAAGAGCGTCTGTTCAAAAGGGGCTATTAACATGCTAACCACATTTAAGATTATAAAAAAAACTTTTATTTCCTGAAATTAGTATGAGGCAAGTGTATTTTTTAATTGAGATGATTCATGAGAAGTCCATTAACTTTGTGACTAAAATATTTTTTTGTATCTTTAACAAAGACCACAGCATTAAATTATAAAAATATTAAATAACATCTTTTGATAAGTTAGTCTGAAAATAGCAGGTTTTGTAATGATCACTAGTAGCACCTTCTGATCTGAATCAAGAATAAATAGCGTTTTTGATCAGTAATGCTTAAAGTACAAGTTTTGTCTAGGACAAAAAAATAAAAGGAAAATAGAAAGATTAAAGTAAATTCTAATTTGACTTATGAATTTTTTTCACTGTTTATCGTTGTTTGATCTTCAAGAATAACGTTCAGGCAACTCAGCTCAATCATCTTGGAATTGCTTCCTAAACCGGGACCCTCATGAAGTCGTGTCAACGCCTGGGCCGCTAGACCACAGAGGCGATTCCATTTTTAATTTAATTCCAGACCATATGGCTTTCAGGCTTATGACTTCGATACGTAAATTACCGATTGTAACAGCGATACGTGGTTAAGGTCTTAAGGCTGCGTTTCCAACAGAGATTTACGAGGATGATTTTGTAAAGAACCAATAGAATCGCTTAATTTACCTCGCCTCGGTCAGCACAACTTACTTTTGCTCAAGGCCTAACATCCCGGCCACAGGTTGGCAACGCACCTTTACCACCTTTGGTGTCTCTAGGCGGCGTTACCTACTACCATCAGGAAATCAGTCTGCCTGTATAAAAAAAAACTTCCCTCGCTACGCATCCTCGAAAATCTCTGGTAGAAACGTAGCCTTAATGTTGTGAACCGTTAACATATTTCCCCGCATTATTTTCCCTCGCTCCAAGATACGTTCCGTTACTGATTGAAGGCTTTTGTAGTCGATGGCTGTAAGAGATGCCGTACTTTAAAATTATTATGTGTCAAACGTAATGATTTGCATTACACTTGAACGTTTCGTTACATACTGTATGGTTGTGAATAGTTAACGTTTAAACGGTACATCTACCGTTCGTTTTGTGTTTCGTCGCCTATTTAATAAGTTTAATTGTCCTTTGACCCCGCTACGTCAGATAACAATTTGACGCCCGGTTCCAATCCGGAGTAGGTTTTGGTTACGTATCGTATTTTGTACGGACCGTAACATCTAATAGGTCTGTAGCTTACAGTAGCTTCCAGGTACTTTGTGATTAGTCAAAATTAAGGATTACGGGTTGTTGTATTTTTACGGGTTGTATAACAAAGCTGGATAGCTAACAAATATCGTCTCTATACACGAAATGTTACGATTTTGCGGTCAAGATCTTAGACCGTGTGTACAAGTCTGCTAGCTACAGCTGCAGCAGGCTACAGCTGTGCAGGCTGCAGCACGGATCGTGGCGATGGGGAGCACTGACGCTACTGTGGCAGGGATGAAATACACTAATATTGTGTAACAATTTGATTTATAACTGACTAACTAGTATGACTTGTGTGCATGTTAGTAGTCAAAAAAAGAAAGAAAGAAAAATTTATTGGCGGACTAACTTACAACACATAACAGCAGCTCGGGTCGAGCAACAAAAAAAATGTATATTTTCCATTTTCTAATAAAAAGAACATTGCCCGGGATATGGATTTGTGCCAGGTTGGCGATAGGCTTGCCACCTATCACACTGTGGGACTTAGTGTCTTCGGCTAGTCGTGGGTGTCCTGTTGTCCTCTGCCTACCTCTAATTTAAAAGAAATGTCTTCCTAAAATTGCAAAAAATAATAGTAGGTATGTGGTGACATTAGCCCACAGAAAGGAATATTTCAATTAAGATTTGAATTGAATATTGGTATAGATCCGAATAGTGCTACTGATTCTGATACAGACTATTTTTTTTTCCAAAATCAATCCCCAAAGAACTATAATGAGGAGTGAAAGTTTGTATGAAAATTGTTACTATTCTATGATGACGAAGGCCAACAATACATTAAAAATAAAACATTTTAATAAGATTAACAGTAATTAACCACAGACTAAAATGCCAACAGAGGGCGATGAAGTCGTCACATCCCGACGTTGAATTAAACATTTTACCCTCTTAATAATTCCAAACGACATGTTTTGCAAAAGTTCGCAAAAGTCGCTCGACCTGTTATCTTTGAGAAAGCTCACAATAACAAACTTAAACTTCCGCATTTGCAATAAAGTTATAATAACATCTTATATTAAACTAGCTTTTGCCCGCGACTTCGTGTAGTAGTACTATTTAAATAATGCGTTGTGCCTCGGGGATATGGGCGTGAAGATACTTTTCTATTCATATTCTTGTCCTGGCAATAACCAATACAACAAAAAAGATTTGCAAAATCATCTATCCGTTCAAGCGTGATACGAATACCCGAAATAGAATCCCACTTTATGTATAGATATAGATATTCTAAATTATGGAAACATATTCCTTGACGCGCCTTTGTGATGAAATAAACAAATTTGTTTACAAATAGCACGAATACTGAGTCAAGAAGACTTAAAAACTCTTCAACAGTTTTAAATGGCAATGTTCTTTGTCGAAAGTTGGGTTTTAAATAGAAAGAAATATTTCCTGATGTAATATTTTGTATTGAACAGGCAAAGTATGAAAAGTTTTTCCTGAGTTTTTAAGACGTAATGTAGGAAACAGACAGATGTTTGTTTTGTGTGGGTGAATTTACGATAAGAGGCTTAGGCTGCTTTTCCACCAGAGATGTGCGATGAAATTGTATCGTGCGAGGATGTCTAGCTGTCCTGTGAAAATATGTAAAGGTTTCCAACTAAGCTGTGCGATGGAACTTTGCCTACGAGGATGTGCAGCGGAGCTGTGAAATTGGGCATTAATATGTGGTGCGAGGATGCGTTGCGAAGCTGTGATATGTGTTTGCGCACTTCTACTTCCAACAAACTCCGTCTTTGGACTGAATGGTACAGTATATGCAAACCTCGCAACTCATCCTTTTTAACACACAATCTTCGCAAAACATCCCTCGCATACATCCCTCGTACACATTCCTCGCACACATTCCTCGTATACATTACTTGCTTGTTATGTGTGCGCAACAATCTAGCTCCGCTGAGTCGTTTCCACCAGGGCTGTGCTGGCCGAGGCGAGGTAAATGAAGCGATTCTATTGGTTCTGTACAAACACGTCCCTCGCTACGCATACCCGTACATCTCTAGTTGAAAGGCAGCCTTAATGTCCTTTCTGTTGTCAGTGTATGTCGTTCTATGTTCTTTCATATAGCATTAGGCAGCATTATATATTGGGTGTCTGTAAGCGGTTTTGATGTTTATTTTCGTTCCATTCTCGTAAAAAGTGTATCTTTATGCCCGTACCCTGAAGTGCTATGCAGAGGTACGATCAAGGCATCCACTCCTCTAACGTTTGGGAAGGACCTCGCCTTTCCAGGTAATTTGCGACCACGGACCAATAGGAAATTGTTTGAAACGTTGTGTATCTCTAGTTGAAAGGCAGCCTTAATGTCCTTTCTGTTGTCAGTGTATGTCGTTCTATGT
>NJDD01000813.1:391003-420462 GCA_002245505.1 Calephelis nemesis
CTCTCTCTCTCTCTGTCAGGCAGCTCGTAAGACACTGGTGGTACAGTGCTGTGCAGCAATTTGTCCGGATAGCAATCCATCGCCTTATTATTATTATTACCGGGCGTTGGCGAAAGGCTTGCCACCTATCACACACATCCAATCCCGAGCAACATTTTTTTTTATTAGAAAATTGGAAAATTTTCTTGTTGTCCGACTCGGGATTGCAAGTCCATCGCCTGAACCGCTAGACTATAAAATATATTCTATGTTATTAAAAGTGTAGCTTCGATTTTATGCTGGCATTACTCACTGTCGGTAGTGTTTAGTTACGTGACTTATGTTGGAAATGTTATCACAAATGGTTGGTTATCTTTTGGATTCTTCTTCTCTGACTGTCCGATTTTCTGTTTTTTTGGGCCCGCTTTAAGTTTAATTCACTCCTGTTTCTACAAGCTTCTGCTAATTTTGACCTTTTAATTTCTTATTGAAGATAAATCTTCTGACCGAAGAATATTATATTATATAGATTATGACCGAAGAACCTTTCTGATCTGTCATTTCAAAACACTTGCTCCTAACTGATGCAGTTGAAAAGTATACATACATGACTTTGATGATAATGTTAAGATATCATTGAGGTGAGGTGATGATGGGGACGAAATGTGGCTATAACTTGTAAAACACCCAATATAGTCGTTTTCCAGGATCCAGAATGATAGGAATCATCCTAACATCCCGTCTTATTCAAATCCACAACTCAGTTGTCTGTTTTAAATATTAAATTTAGAGCTAAGTTTTTATTATAATTATTCTATTCTGGTGATCGTGAGGTCTGGCACTCGATACTCTCTGCCTACCCCGTAAGGGACTTGGCGTGAAGATATGTATGTATGTATGTATGTATGTGTTCTATACTGTATTGTTCTCTTCTATAAATTCATCAAATACTTGTAATTTCAGAAATAAGGTACTTGCGTCTAAGATAGCCCAGTTCTTTAGAGGGCCCATGCTCCATTCTGTTTAAACTCTTTCGAAATTTAAAAAGTACAAAATATTGAAAATGGGCCATCTTAAGAACTGGGCCATCTTGGGTGCAAGTACCTTATTCTTGAGTGTCAACTTAAATGTCATTGTTGTTTGTTCTGATAGCTTTCTTCTGTCTTTGCTCTTGTGTAAACAGTTTTCATATTTTCGATAAAAAAATGTTAAAACACATTTGTTTGATTGTTTTAGCTTGTTATTTATACCGGTCGACCTGTGCCACATATCTGTGGTGATACCCGCAACAAACGTAATGGCTGGCCGTATAGGCTTACAGCTTGTCCCAGATATGTTTTAATATTCCGTTCTTTCACCCGCTGTATGGTATTTCTGAACACTTCAAACTTAGTAAAAATGCAAAAAACGAATTTCAATTTAACTTCTGGGTCATCTGTCTACAGATAGAAATTTATATTTAATCATGCGATTAAATATAACTCAAAAACCATCCAACCATAAACCAGCGACAACCTCTGAAGTATTTCCTTTCGAAAAAAGATTCATTAAAATTCATTCGTTAATGGTTAGAGTGATCGCGTGGAATATTTAAAAATAACATTCCGGCGCTTTGATAACCTTCTCCTTTAGGAGTCGGTTAATAATAGTTTTTATGGGTGATTCTGAGCAACGTATCTCATGTAGTCTCATGTAGTTTTAATGTGATTTTTGATCCTTGTACAACGAACGTTAGCCCACCAGAGCCTTTAGCAATAGATCACTTTCGATAATAAACTTATAGTTTATTGCGCTTTTGTTTGGAAATTAGTACTTTAAATTACCAGCCGAGGCGTTTTTAATACCAATAATTAAAAGATACTACCGTGTATGGCGACTAAGGCGACAAGGGATGTGTAGTAAAGTGTTTTTTTTTCAGTACTTATACTAGTTTTCACATACTGTTTTTTGTAGATCTGTTCTGTCTCTGTTTGCTCGGTCTACTCCCGGAACGGTTCTGATTTTAACGGGAATGGAGCATTCAGTTCACTTTTCATCCCTTAACAGTCTAAGACCAGGCGTCAAAGAAAGGCTGGGTTTTCTTCCCACGAGAAGTAAGTCGCGGGCACTGCTTGTCCATTAATGAGTTATAACAGTAAATTGAATATTAATTCATAGAATAGATGTTATACATGCGAGGTGTTAAAAAACCGGACGATGGCACGCGACGGTCCGTTAGATCAAGTAGAGCGGCTCTGCACGCAACTGACATAGCTAACGCGACCGCGAACGCATCGTCGGGTCCACTGTCGCCGGTGCAACGGTTCTCGGTAGAATGCAACAACTCATTGCGTTCGGATACATTCCCCTCGTTTTGAACACAATCGTTCTAGGGGGTCGGGTGCATTCCTGTCGTTTTGAATGCATACTTTGGAGTCGGGATGCGATGACCCCATCGCCCGCATGTACTACAGTTGTACAGATTGCATTTAGATACAATCCTCTTGTTTTGAATAAAGCGTGTGTATATGTATTTTGGCGTCGGTATGCAATGATTCCATCGCAAACCGTCACTATGGTTGTCTGTCACTCATTGCATTCGGATACATCGTTCTCGATTCGAGTATGGCGTATTTATTTTGATTGGCGTTGATATCTGATGACCTTATCACATGCCGTCACAATGCGAGCGGTTTGTTTATCGCAATAATACATCATTGCATTCGGATACATTCCGCTTATTTTGAGTGTAGCGTATTTTATATTTTTTTGGCTTCAGGATGCATAGCGTTATTCAGGATGAATCCCATTTCAAAGCTCAGATTAGTAACATCTTACCTAGTCCTACCTTTTTTTTTTGAATGACTACTATGTTGTCAACCTCGCGGTTTTTACAACTTCACCGAGCTTGTCATCCTGCCAGTATCCGACATTGACAATATTTTTTAATTAATGTAACAGAAATGTCAATACGCGTTTAGTGCTGTCAAATAGATTGTACGTGACTTTTCTGTAGACGTTTATAGTAATTGAAATGCGTGCAAGTTGTGTCTCTCTTGTTTCAATGTTGTTGGAAAAAGATAGCTTGCACCTGAAATGAGTGTGACAATGTGTGTCCGAGTCGATTCGTGCTCGAAGAAAGGGTTATTTGCACTCGTAGACTTCCATTTGTTAATTACCTGCGACGAGCGATCGTAGCTTTAATCTTACCGTCACACTTACAGCCAATTTTAGTAACCTAAGATATGAGATAGGTTGTTAAAATAAAAGGTTAGTAACCAGGCAACTGATGTTATTTTATACTAACTGACAAATCATAATATGTTAACCAACAAAACACTAGTACAGTTAGACGTTATTACGTTAGAAGTTATACTTCTTCGGCGTAATAAGATAAAAATCTTTTTAAAAATTGTATCTTTTGCCTTATTTTACATTTGTAGGCAAAATGACACTAACCATAGAAAAAAGGTATTTAATACATTAAAAGTTTTATTATAACGCATTATTTAGTTAAATAAAGTTTATTTAATATTTAATAAAAATATCACAAAAAACTAAAATATTATCTATAGCTAACTTCATCATGTCGGTTTTTCGTAACGGTGTGCGCACGCATCGTAAACATTTACCCTCATCATTTTTTCCTAAACGCGCCAAAAGAAGTATAACTTCAATAATAATAAAACACTAGTAAGCCAATTTCGACCTAGAAATAGGTTATTGAAATTGTAAGTAAGAAGATACGGTTCGTAATAATTACTATCACCGGATAGCAAAACCACTCGTTTCTTGAAAATAGGAACCCGACGTAATTAAATTTTATTCAAAAATCTTTATTCTTGTACACTGCTCAGTTCGAACTTTAAATTGAATTAAGTATACAATGTTGCATTCAATACCCTTTCCAAGTTACGTACAATAGTATTCCTTTTCAAAGTAGTGACTTACTTAGTTTATCATTCCGAGATTAAGTGAATTGAAAATTCCTAGGGTATCTTCTATGTAGTTTCTGGGTTACGTTATCCAACTTAGAAAAGGAGGAGGTTATAAATTTATCCGTTTGTTTTTTGAACTTATGTTTTTTGCGATTGATTTGTCAATAATTTTGAATGGATAATGGATTTTACTTTTTTTACTCCGACGGAGAAAGAGGAGTGTTATTAGTGTAACGCATCCATGAGTGTGTGTTTGAATGTCTGTCTGTCTATGGTATCATAACTTTTGAACGCATGGACCGATTTAGATGTTTTTGTTTTAAACCAGAAGTCGTGGAGACGGTTTTTCGCTACATTTTGTATAGGTTTTGAGAATTATTGTAAACTAGGTTAGGATTCAAATGCAGTCCTATATAAATATGACGATTAAGATTAGACAATTTTATGAGTTATACGTAATAAAGCATGTTTTTTTGCAAAACAATGGGTAACTTTATGTGTGACCATCCGTACATCAAAGACATTGGAAATTGGAGTCGTGTTTTTTTGCAGTTTTACTGCTTACGATATTCTAACTAATAACTTAGTTTCTTTATTTTATTATTATTTATTTACATATTTGAATTTGGTGCTCAAATAAGTACAAAGATTTACCTTAACGTCTACTGATATTATAGACCAGTCAATCTCAGGGTATACCTACAGAAAAAATATCATAACCAGTATCATAAAAACGAAAAATTCAAAATTACTGTTAAAGAGTAAAACACATGAATAAATATAATATACAATAATTTTATAATACAACATACGTTTTATATTTACATACATAAATAGAACTTTAATTTACTACGAAAATATAAATTTAACTTATTTAAAATAAAGACTCACCGATATAAATAAAAATAGTTACGGTGGGAGAGATTAAGTAGTGAAGATGGGGGTACAGTAATTAAGCACAGAAAAACTGCGAAAACCAACTCCAACTGTTTTAGTTGGTACACGTCGCGTTTTGAAAATCTTTTTTTCGAAAGATAGTAAATGGTTCCGAAATGGTCCCACATAAATTTTATCAACCTCTTATAAGGATTTCGGATCATGATGCAACAAATATGGAACCACCTCGAAGTCATGACCTACCTTTACAAAAAGAACAACAAAAATCGGTTAGGCTGTTGGACAAGTAATCCCGTAACAAACATACAAAAAAATATTCAGTGGTATTGAAAACCTCACTTTTTGAAGTCGGGTAAAAAGAAATACCGAAAGTTACATATAGAACATAAGTATAAGTAACTTTAGTAAATCAAATGTCAAAATTTGTGTAATAACAAAGTCGGGTAACTACTCGTATAAAAGAGTTGATTTTCAATTCTAAAGCCGGAATAAACTTGTAACTAACCCCTAAATGTTTTATATTACCGACATTCAAATGCGAAAAGTTACGCAAAGGAATGCGTTCTTTCTTGGCACGAAACCTTTTTTTTGTGTTCAAAATTTATTTTTTCGTATTATCAAGCACCCTCGCCCCTAACCCAACAAAACGCAGGTAGTCGAGGTTTTCAAAAAAAACTCCCTCTAGTAACAAAAAGATTAACACTGTGCAACGATTACGTTCTTTGTAAGAATAGTGTTGAAGCGAGGGTGCTTTTGGTTTCTTAATGTGATTACAAACTACAAAAACATTTTGTTGCGTTTAGTAATACACATTTGATCCCTAATTTTTAGTTTGTGTTAACGTTAAGGAAGATGTTTTTTTAGGTTTTTTAGCATAAAGTCAAAGTTAAATCTCACTTTGTTTCGTAGGTCGAAAGCTACACATGAAATTTGTCAAAAATATCTTTCGTAATAATATAACAATAGAGCAAAATATTACAAAAAAATAACTAAAAGTAAACAATTACACACAAACACATAAAAAGAATACAGTCGCGTTTATATATTTTTATAAAAACATTTGCCTATTTTTATGTAGGGTTGTAATTATTATTTTTATGCGAACTTATTTAATTTGCAAAATCTGGCTCAAATTATTTAAAATGGTCATAGATTGTCATAATCAGTACGCGGTGAATTACCCAAGCTCGGCGATTTATATTTGGCAACACCGAGAAAATTGCACACCAATATCTTTATTCTTCACTTGTGTATTTAAAATGAAAGAAACTTAACAAAATGTTGAACAAAATCAACTAATGTAAAACGAAACTAAGTAATTATGAAAAAACCGCATCCATCTTTTCTCTCGGTCCCGCCAAAACATGCTACAACGTAAATATCGACATTTTACGAAACGAATTTATACGAATGTGTAATAATAACAGCTTAATAACGTTTTACGATAATTGCGAACATAAAATTTGGCACAGTTTTAGTTTATATGGAAAAGGTTCTTAGAAAAGTAATGTTTCCTAAATTAAAATTTAAAGGCTACCCGTACAAATCTGACTTCAATTTTAACATGCCATCTAAGCAAACATTATACATAATATGTAATAAGTATAGCAAGAGAAATATATGCAACAAAAGAAAAATGTGCACTTTGAATCATCTCTGTCCACGGCCCGGTGTCGGATTTGACTTTATGAGACCTCGCGTTCGATCCCTAGTTCGGCAAGTCTCTTTTTTAATTTTCTTCTAGAAACAACGTTGCTTGTGATTTAATTTGTGCCCGGTTGGGGATAGGTTTGACACCTGTCTCATTGTGGGACTTTGTGACTTCGGCTAGTTGTGGGTTACCTGGTTGTGCCTTTGCCTACCTCTTTAGGTAAGCGGCACCCACGGCTAGCCGAAGACACCAATTTCCACAATGTGAGATGGCAAGTCTATCAGCAAGTGGGCACCTATCGAATCCCAGCAAACGTTTTTTTTATTATCAATCTATGGTCTTTATGTGCGTCAATCATACATAATTGTTCTGTATGAGTTTGAAATTTGAACCCTTGTCGAACTCTAAATATAAAAAAAATATCCAAAATTTATTGCAGTTTAACCGAAAGACCGTATAAAAAATTAATGTTTAAACCTAGATACATTTTTTTTATCTAAATGTTAAGATTTTTAGTAATTGTAACTTAAACTTTAATAAAAACTTTAAGAGTGACAACCCTACAGCGTGTCCAAAATGGAGCGGTCGCTGACTTGCCGCCAGCGAGTGAGCGACTGTTGCCAGAGCCGTTGTTAGGGCTGTCATGAAAGCTAGTAAAAAATGGATGGAAAATTTTTAATGTTTGTGTAGTAAAAAGATGCGATTTCAACGTATAGTATATGTAAATATATTTAAATATCTTTCAATGTTATCACACATTTCTTTTTAACTTTGTATATGTTCTCTCACCTCACATACCTAATCCATATGGGGAATTGAATTCAACCTACAAGACATAGCGGACATAGTTGACTTTATACACTTTTTGCTAAACTCTGAACTTGCCTATTATCAGTAATTTTGTTCGTTTCATTGGTCGAGTGGCTAACATACACGCCTAAATTTACCGGCCAACCGCGAGGTCTGGGGTTCGATTCCAGATGGGGCAGGCATTGTGTGATGAACATTTTATAAACGCAGACATATGCGTTTCCAGGTTTCCAGGTTAATCACCCAGTGATTATAAAATTTATTCAGGTATCTATTTAAATTTGTATTAGAATCGTTCTAACACCCACAACACAAGCATATAATTTGCTTACTTTGGGGTTAGATTCAATTTGTGTAACTTTTCCAGGAATATTTATTTACTTATTTTATACCGACTCTACAATGAAGCGGTTATGAATTCTATGTATTTTTTGTACGTTACATTACGTTACGTACGTTATATTTAATAATGTACATATTTGATGATTACTTAGATGATCGGTAAGGTTTAAATATCTCCACGCCAAATCTCTTAACAAGGCGGGCAGAGAGTATTCGAGTACCAAGTCTCGCGAAATTTGTTGACCTACTCAACTTGCTTCATTATTTAAAACTAACTAACCATAATAAATTTTAATACCTTATTGATGTGACCGCCATCTTCATTTATCAAGACCAACTAGTGTGTTTCCAAAATTTATGAATATACCTTGTGCGCCATCTGTGATCTTTTATCGTTATCATTAATGTATTTGTTTGTGTGTGTCGAAGTGGGTAATGTTTTATTTTTTGATTTAATGCACCTTGTAAACATATTATTGAAAAGTATTGCACTTCTCTTACTCATAAACTACAAGTCTGCCTAATTTTATGCTCCTTTGTCCTCGCAATTTCCGTAAAATTTACGTATTAATATTATGATTCCTTCAATGTTGTCTACAGGACATGGCGTATGACGTAACATGATCGCTTCCTGTCGTGACTCCGGTGGCCGTGTGGTGCAGTAAGATGGCAGTTCCATGAACACACCTTGAACACGCGTCGTCAAAAGTAAGTTTTTCATTTACTTTACTTATCTATACTTGTATAAACATATATTTTTTGTGAAGTTACGGATTTTTAAAAGTTATTTATTTTAGTCGATTTAATTTTTTTTTCGTTCTTTTTAACAATCGCCTTTGTCACTAACATTTTTTTATATCTGAAATTTTCGTATCGTGAATAGTTTTGTTTCTTTTTTCCTGCTCTTGTTATTAGGTTCAAAGAAATATGTCTGGAAAATCAAAACTTAGGCGTTTTCAAAGCCAAACTGAATAGACTGCTTCCTTTAAGCTTAGCGGAGCTAAATCTTTGACTACGTCACTTTCCATCAGGTGAGCTGTGTATCAGCATGATTTTTATGATAGCTTAGTTATCATAAGAATCTTCCCGCTCGTATCTCTAAGGTAGATAGAGACACAACCAGGACATCAACGACTAGTTGAAAGCACTAAGTCCCACAATACGATTAATGGCAAGCCTATCGCCAATTTCAATTCCTGGCAAAAGACACCGGTGGCGACGGTCCACTAAGACAACCAAGGACCAATTTTCCCGGGGGACAGCCCTTGTTGCTGGCGTGTAGGGAATAGTCCAATCCATCTAAATGATGATGTTTCAGGCTGAGCAGTCTGCTTGACCCACAAAGCCTGGTGAAGTTGTAAAAACCGCGAGTTTGGCAACACATTAGTCATTCCAAAAAAAAACCATGCAAAGTAGTTTTGAACCCGGGTCCTCGTTTAGTCAAGCTATTTTCTAAAATGAAGTCTTTTTATAATATATATTAAAAACTAGTCTTTTTAATATATATTAGGCCTATGTTCAGCAGTGGACGTCCTCCGGCTGATGATGATGATGATGAAATATACATTTGTTAACTGCAAAGTTCTACGCACTTTCAACGTTTCGAAACGACTCGTTATCTGTTTGAATCGCTCGTAGCGCTGCTAAACAATCAAATATTACATTTTGTTACGTTAATTCGTATAAAATAATTCTATTTCAACTTTGTTTTAAAATAACGTTTTATATGCGCATAAGTAATGAGACCGAAAAATGTTAACCGTATCGTGTAATCCGTTTCGGTATTATTTTAAGTTCTTTTTTCAAAATGTTCTTAACAATCGCCTTTAGTGTCTAGCGGTCCGGAATGGGACTTGAATTCTTGAGGTGCCAGGTTCGACTACCGGGCAGGCAACAAAAAATGAGAAAATATGTATTTTCAATTTTCTAAAAACAACGTAGCCTGGGCTTTGATAAAATATGTGTCCGGTTGGCATCTGTCACATTGTGGGAGTATCTTCAGCTATTCGTGGGTGCCTTGGTTGTGCCTCTGCCTACCTTCTTAGGGATATAGGCGTGAAGATATTTTCTTAATGATTAATGTTTAATTAACATGTAAAAGTATTTTCGATCTCGCATCCTTGAAGACGTAGGCAGAAACCCGGTAACCCATTTTTAAAAAAAGTTAGAGAACAGAGGCTACCGGTGGATTTTTTACTTTTCTTTTAATAATCTGTATCTAAAATCCATGTTTGTATTAACTAGATATTTTTTTATACTCGTCAGCGTTCTCCTTCTTTATTAGCATATGACATCATCAAGACACACCTGTCTTTATTTAATAATGCGGCAGTTCTCTTTGAAGTTTGTTTTACAAATTATATACAGAAAAAGATTGAATTTAAAGACAGAAGAATCCTTTATCTTAAAAATACTTAGCTCTTTCGTATTCAATCTAGGTTTAAAATTCAAGTTGACAACGCACCGGTAGCGACTCGGGTGTACTTAGGTGTATTCTGTTATAAGCAAACACGTCTGCCTGTTTGCCTTCCTGTATTACATATTAAAAAAAAGGATGTGTGAAGAAAAAGCTTTTTTATAACATCATTACGAACGATACATTTTTGCACTCAGATCTCGCGCCGTTGGAGATTTTTTAACTAAGAGAATTGTTTAACAAATGTTAGGAATAATAAGACTACATGCCGTTTATAAAATTGGAAACTTGCCAGCGCGTTACGACACCTCCTATACCTACCACGTAGCAACTGGATTTATAGTATAGGAGGCGATTGCGTTTTTGATGTCTCGATGTTTTTGTGTTGTTTTGTTAGTTGATCGTTGCACGCGGCTTGCAAAAATCTTACGCACGGGGTGGGGTTTTTGAGGTTTTTTTTAGTTTTAAGCTAAATAAACAAACAAACATACCTGGTGGGTAAGAGATAAGGTAGCATAGATGTTACTTTTGCGTCTCTATCTTGTGGTTGGGATCTTAGACCATACATCTAAGTTTACCAGCTACTCTTACTATGCTACTACTATGGAAGTCAGAGGCGGTTATATAGATGTGGATGAACTGCTGCATAGAAACGGATGAACTGCTGGATAACGCTCCAAAACCTAGATTTTTGAGTGATTTAACAAATCAATCTTATCCGTACTAAATTTGTTTTTCGCATATATAAAAATTTATCCCCGTTGCCCTTGGTCATCGCATCAAGCTTGAGTGAGCGTATAAACTAATTTTATTATTTTTTCATTGTATGAGTTATTGTCAGGTTTCTAAAAAAAAGTAAAAAAAGTATCTTCACGCCCATATCCCCATAGAGGTAGGCAGAGACACAACCAGGGCACCCACGACTAGCCGAAGACACTAAGTCCCACAATGTGATAGGTAGCAAGCCTATCGCCAACCGGGCACATTTCCAATCCCGAGCAACATTTTTTTTTAATTAGAAAATTGTAAAAACCAAATTTTATTTTTGTTGCCCGACCTGGGATTCGAACCCGGGACCTCATGCAGTCACGTCCAACAACTGAACCGCTAAACCATAGAGGCTACGTCAATAAGTCTTTCGGCATAGGTATTATAAAATTAACTAACAAATTTTGAACCATCAGTCGAGAACGGAAGAAAGAAAAGGAAGTAGTTATCTGTAAATGTAATTGGGAATAGGTTACTGGGACATTTCTTTCAAAGGGTGCATAAAGGTACTGAACCACTTGAATAATATTTTGTAAATACGTACCGTAGTTATTCGCCGTTGGCGTTGTTCCGGATTCTTGCATAGAATGCGCTCTTCCCTCCTTGAACCCCGCTCCTGTAAGTTTATTACCCATAGATTACAACCAGATAAAAACGAGGCGTTAGAGCTTTAAATGATATAATTAACTCTTTTTATTATATATAACAGATATAACTAAATATACTTATAAGTTAATGAAACTGAAGTACAAAAGGCGAGCTTATCTCTAAAGAGAGAAATTTCTTCCAGCCAACATGTAAAATGAAAATAATAAAGTAGACCTGGTGCACAAATAATTAAACTAATAAATATTTACTAATAGCTATCCTGACAAACTTCGTTTCACCCGTTTAGTTTATATGGAAAAATTAAAATGTTATTTTTCCTAGTTATTCTAATATTTCTTATCTTTTAAACCTTACCTGCATTTGAATAAAAAAATCAAAACCAAAATTAGCCAAATTGCTTCAGCCGTTCGCGAGTTTTAGCGAAACTAACGAACAGCAATTGATTGTTATATATGTGCAGATATAAACAATATTAAAAATAAACTAAACATAAACTTACACATAGAGAGCTTATACTCTGAAGGCAAATGCTCTTTAAGCATTTTCTTCAAAGAATCAAGAGATAGAGTCCTAAATTGATTTGTGTAGATTCGTAAAAGCTTAGACGTGAGTAAATCTACACGCTTCTACTCTAGGCAGGTAGATAGTGGTTCAAGAGCAAGTCATCTACAATTAGCCGAAGATACTTAATCAGTTTTCTGTTTGATAGTCAAAATAGGAACTACATGAACCGCGTTTTTGTGAATCGTCATTCCACTATCAGTTTCAGAACCGAAAATGAAATTCCTTATCTTAGATAGATTATTAATTTTGGATGTAAGGAAATAAGTCAGTTGGCTAGAATTCCAAAACTATGAGAAGCAGGTGATGACGTTTCCGGTCCGAAGGATCTGTAGTTGTTTGATATAATCAAGAATGATATCATCTTTGAATAATAATTTCCAACGCCCTACGTTTGGACGGTTATTAACGAGTTTAGGTCAAAGAGATATAATCTGCATATCTAAGGATATAAGAGATAATGCCTTTACGGTACAATCACGAATAAACGTCCTCGTTACTTGTGTACTTACCATATATACAGACATATAGATACATATATACATACTATCTTAAAAAAGGCAGTAGGTATGCAGAGACACAAGCCACGACTAGCTGGATACACCAAGTCCCAGAATTTTATAGGTGGCAAGCCTATCGCCGACCGGACACATAACCACATTTTTAATTTGTCGCCCGACCCGCGAATCGAACCCGGGACCTCGTGAAGGCAAGTCCAACACCTTTACCACTATTCCGCAGAGGCATTACTTTACATTATTTGACTCCTGTATTGATAAATACAGACTGACAAGAGAGACAGCTGGCTATAGTAGCATAATGTTGGCTTTTATGTATATAATATTTATTAATGTTCTAAATAGGACTGATTAAGAAATGCCCTCTTTAGTAATTTGCATCATGTAGATTATAGACCACCTGCAACTTGTCTGTTAAAAAGTACACACAGCTAACTTTGTTCTGGTAATAATCCATCTTTAAAAGTACAAACAGCTAACTTTGCTCTGGTAATAATCCATCTTTAAAAGTACATACAGCATAAGTGTTCTATTGAGTCTATATCATATGGTAACAGTAGATATCCCTCTTTAAAAATTTAGACAGCAATGCATTTCTCTGACACACAACAACAGTAAGAACTCCTCTAAAAAAGTACTGGGAGCACTTTGCACCTTGCACTTTGACAGTAGCAAACCCCCTCCAAAAGGACACACAGCAACGATTCATTTATCTGACACACAGCAACAGTAGGAATACCTCTCTAAAAGTACACTCATCAAAGGTATTCCATACAGTTTATGACATCAGTAATAGTAGAAATCCCTCTTTATATATACAGACAGCAATGCTCTGACACACAACAAATGCAGGAATCTCTCTATAAAAGTACGCACAGCAAAAGTATTGCTCTTGCGCATAATGGCAGTAAAAATGCCTCTTTATGCCATCTATATAAAAAGTAAAACGCAATAAACGGCCTTTATCTGGTTAATGTACAAACATAAATATAGTAGCGCGAAACAATCGCATACATCCATTAGCGGGCAAACAGGGTAATTACGTCACGGTGCTGATAACGGACGTTATGACACTGAACTTTATCGTGTAACGCACTCGCTGCACGTCACCGTGTTATCTTTGGTCGTTGATAGTACTCACTGTGATGGACATCTACAAAGTCATTTATATACATTGTAGTGCACCCTGTATCTTAATCGACTCTGTGGTCTAGTGGTTACGCTGCGTGAGGTGCCAGGTTCGATTATTTGGTCGTGTGACTTACAATGTTTCAATTTTCTAATTATGATAACGTTAATTGGATAAGTATTGTATTGTATATACGGTATTGTAGACCTATCGTCACCTATCACATTGTGCGTTTTTATAGAACTTTCAGCTACTTGTGGATGCTCTGGTTTTAACTCTTTGGGTATATAAACTTGCAAATATTTGTAGTACATTGTTTTTTTATGACATTGGAAGGCAAACAAGCAGACGGATTACCTGATGGTAAGGAATTCCCGCCGCCTAGAGACACCAAAGGTGGTAATGGTGCGTTGCCAACCAGAGTCCGGGATTCGAGCAAAAGTAAGTTTACCGGCTACCTTACCCTCCGAACCGGAAGACGTCATGACGTTATGGCGGCAGGAATAGGTAAGGCGGTGGTACCAACCCGGGTGAGTCGCTGCGAAAATCTACCACCTAGTCAGATGTCACGGTGTTAGTGACGGCAAGCCTATGCTCGCCTTTTACGAGCTGCCTGGCACAGGAAGGCAGATGGTCTATTCTACAAAAAAGCCCGGACCAACACGGGGCAGATTGGTGTTTAAATATCAAGCGTTCCTTGATGGGTACGCGAAGATATTATGACGGGTAGGCGCGCTTCACAATATGTAATGCACGGTTAATATACCAAATGAACGCCCTTTCAAAAAAGCTTTAGTTGTACGTACCCTGAGAAGGTAGACTTATGGGCAGTTTAACACACGGGTCGAGATCAGGCTATTATGGTGACCTGAAAAAATGATATAATTATATTTTAATAGGTGGTAAAATGTATACTCTTCTCTATTACTGCCAGACTATTATGATTACCTGAAAAAATATTATAATTACATTTTACTAGATTGTAGAGATTTGTACCATCGCCTTACCTATAACTGCATCCATAAAATCGGTGCTCGTTATTATCGTATTCCCTCCCGCAGTGTAGAGCACTGGACTAGCACACGTAGGCGAACATAACGTGACTATGATCTATAACATCTATGGTATTCATGGTTGTCCCTTATTTCGTGCTTTCATAAAAGTTTGTCTGCTTTCATAAAAGTCTGGGTCTGGAGATCAAACTAAAGTCTCGTTAAAGACGTTTTAGACGGTTGTACACACGCTTTCCAAAAAAGGTAACCTTGACGGAAACTTTGTATCTCCCGACTCTTACTAAATTTGGGTTGATTACGGTCCAGACGGATGCAAACAAATGTTCACAACCGTCTACAACAACTATTAATTATCTGTATCGCTACAATTGGTGTTCACAACCGTCTAAAATACCTATTAATTATCTGTATCGCTACAATCGGTGTTTACAACCGTCTACAATACCTATTAATCATCTGTATCGCTACAATCGGTGTTCACAGCCGTCTACAACACCAATTAAAGATTTGTATCGCTCACACGCGCTAACCATTCGACCACTGCGTTGCGATGTTTTATAGCGTTTTGTGTTTGATAACTGCGTCATTTGCTGAAATCGTTGAAATGTCGTTTCACCCACGCAGTGTTATCGTCAGACCAAAGCTGATTTTCTAATGTAAAAACGAATTACATTCCTCTCACAAGAATCAAATCTTTTATCATGAACTTGTTTTTTGAACGTATTTTTACCTGCATCCTTAAAAAGGTAGACAGAGGCACAGCCAGGGTAGTAAGGATACTAAGTCCCACAATGTGATGATTTGTCGTCTATCTATCTTCGACTCTACGACTACCTTCAACTTATCAACAAGGGCATTTATTCTATCCCATACAAAATCGTTTTTATTGCAAAATTGATTTTGACTTCCGTCCGTTTGAGGCTACTAACGAAGAAGCTATGCGTCGTTATCTAAGGGCACGTTTGTAAGTCTACCGGCTATTTTTCCCTGACAAGCGTGGAATACAACAATGGGGAGCATTGACAATATGATGGCAGCATTGTGGTTAGGCGGTGGTACTATTACCTACTTACTAGATTATTAATAACTTCATTTTTAAATTCCGACGAAGTTAAAGAACACTAATTGTATGTATGTGTGTGTTTGTATGTGTGTCTGCTAGGTTTTGTTGGGGGTTATTTATTTAATGCACTACTATTTCAGGATATCATCCTTATTAAGCCAGACAGGTTTGTCAGCATCGTGAGGTCTGGCTCTCGATAATCTCTGCCTACCCCGTAAGGGACTTGGCGTGAAGATATGTGTGTGTTTGTCATCCTTATATTTGTAGCGATATCCATGGATGTTGTTTAATATAGTCACTATTTGTGCTTTAAAAAAAAGTCACTTCGTACTTGAGCTCATTGTTTTTGCCATTCCAAAACTACAAGATTGTTTACGTCCTCGTAAAAACGAAAGGTTAATGTCGCCATTCTGTGAAACTATGAATTATTTACAAACCGATCGTTTTTATCAATGTTACTGACAGTAATTATGTACATGCTTAATTTCACTTCACTATCTACGAATTCTTCAGCACTATCGTAATGTGGCTGTGAGTCATTGTCACTGTTATCTCCGTAACCGAGGCGTCACTAAAATTTCTATGGTCTGGAAAGCTTGTTTGCGTTAGGATCGCTAGGGCATTATGTGTCAAGAGTCTGCGAAATAAAAGGAAGTATGTTTTTTTATATTATAGGAAGGCAAACAAGCAGACGGATTTCCTGATGGTAAGAAATTCACGCCGCCTAGAGATGGTAATGGTGCGTTGCCAACCTGAGGTCAGGATGTTAGGCCTCGAGTAAAAGTAAGTTTACCGGTTACCTTACCCTCCGAACCGGAACACATCATGATGTTATGGCGGCAGGAATAGGTAAGGCGGTGGTACCAATCCGGACGAGTCGCTGCGAAACTCTACCACCTAGTCAGATGTCGCGGTGCTAGTGATGATAAGCCTGTGCTCGCCTTTTACGAGCTGCCTGGCAAGAAAGGCAGATGGTCTATTCTGCAAAGGAACCCGGACCAACACGGGGAAAGTTTGAAAGTAGTATAAACTAGCAGTCCGCCCCGGCTTGGCAAGATTGTGAAATAAACATATAAACCTTCCTCTCCTCTCACTTTATCAATTAAAAGAAACCGCATCAAAATCCGTTGCGTAGTTTTAAATATTTAGGTAAATAAACAGACAGAGGAGGCGACTTTATTTTGTACAATGTAGTGATGTAGTGAAGTGGAGGAAAATAGGCGGGTCTGCAGAAGTCTGATACTTTTCTAACGATACTCACTGCTTATCGTTGACTTGGCGTAAATGTATGTTTGTATGTTACCTTTGTTGCGAGCTTTCGTAATCAATAGGCCAGTTAAGGGGCCATATACGCTAAAATACGTCAGCAATTTATTGTTTTTTTCATACAAAGCAATCATGGATCTTGCTGACAAAAATACATAAGATTAACATGAATATGCTTTACTAGACTAGTGTTTCAAAAATACGATTCATTTCACTTTGCTCGATAGAAAAAAATCAAAAAGTTAACCCTTTTTTTAAAGGTTTTGCTTTCTGTCTACTTCAATTGTCAAAATATCGACACCAGATTTAACATAAACATAGATAAGTACTATACCTAAAAGATAAGTGTTTCAGTTTTTATACTTTTTTTCAAATTACTTTTATAGTGTCAAAAACAGTGATTTGTCGCTTAAGACGTTTACTTGTGAGCGCTATTGTTCATAGTAATCATGGAACGGTTGAATGCGGTGATTAGCTCTTCTGACTGACTGAGTATGGGGACTTAAACTTATGTGGCTACACTTTATTAGTAACTAGCGTTCCGCCCCGGCTTCGCACGGGTATAAAATATGCATATAAACCTTCCTCTTCAATCACTTTATCTATTAGTTTGACTTTGATTTTGTTGGACGACTTATGACTAGTTTTGATTAATTTAAACCTGATGTTAACGCCAGTGCCAAAAACTTAAGAAAGAAAGAAAAGAAATGAAAGTAATAAATGTATTATAGATTGGCAAGACAAACAGTAGCCCGATAAGTAAACAATTTTACTCAATACACCTGTATTGTGCTATAATAAGAGTAATGTCCTATATAAAATTAGGGCGCGGTCCAGTTTAAACCCTTAAAAGAACCGGTATGGACCGGATTTATCTGGTCAGGTGGTAACCCTTACTTGAGACGAATCCTGTTTACATTCAGTTGTGGTAATTCTGCTGTGCACCTACTAAACTTATGTAAAGTGTATGCTATATTTTTCCAATAAAACAAATAGGAAAGAGATGTAACATTTAAACAAGTAAGATTAGTGGGGATATGTTAACTTATGTCGTTTTTAATAAACGTTTTCTAAGGAATAGATTCAAAGTATGCAGAAATGGCATGTATAAACTAATCTGACAGCGCGAAACGTGTTTTGTCTCTTTCTGTTATTTTCGGTAAATGGAGACAGCGATAATTTAAAATTATGTTCGTGGGTGAGCAAAAAAATTATTATAATTAAAATATAGCTAACTTTTAACTTAATTTTCAAGTAAATGTAAGTATGTTTTATATTACTTACGTTTTTCTAAAATTTCATTAGCGAAAATGTGATTTTTCATGTTCTTCTACTATGAGTTTTGTAGGTGACAAAAAGTCACTGTAAAGCCACTATGATGATAAGTGTCGTTTCCTCCATGAATGACACGTCCCGATTGTGTGTTTTAATTATATTTAAATAGCTAATCAGCAATCACGAGGTGTACCTTATTATGCTACTTTCCACAGAGGGGGACAACAGACGACTGGACTTGCATATTAAATTCAAATCAAAACTTTTACAAACGGCGGTGTTCGAATCGAATGCCTGTCATGATGGTATTGTGATCGTATCAAATAACAATCGCAATAGAAAGCATCTGAGACTGCAGGCCCTCGCAAAAGGCGAGTTGGCATTTTTAAACGATTTTTAGGGGTCCGACCGATATAAAAAATCCCTATATAATGTTAGCCGATGTTAGTAATTTTATTAATAGATACTGCGGCAGCCTTACCTATGCGTGCCGACGTAATGACACTGTCATGTTCTGGGAGGACGGAGTAGCCTTGCACAATTGGCCTTACACAGGACAGTGACGCACCTACAACATCTATGGTATCTATTGGTTGCGGGTATATCTTATCATCAGTAAAACCGTGTCCTTGTTCGCTGTAAAAAACAAAAACTATTTTTTACACTGTGCGAGTTTTCTGTACACTGCAATAAAAAATAAACAATCATACAACTCTAGGCACTCCAATTTTGTAGACATTATATGGGCCAGTATTTTTTATATCTATGCTTTTATTAACAACTGTATTAAAATTTATGTAAGAAGATGATACAAACACACAGACTCGTTAAGTTTATAACACCCCTTCTTTTTGCAGCGTGGGTGAGATGAGTTGATGGAATCTTCCTGAAATGGAAATGGATGGAATTTTCCTAAATCTAAAATTATTTGATTTTCGTCTCTCGGGTTTCCTGTTGATGTTTGTGATCGCCCACAATTGCAAAAGCAATGAAGGAATTATTATTTAATATTCAATCAAAATTGGTATTTTGGGCGCATCTATTTTCGAACGTAGAATTTGATGTTTTGCTGTCGATCAGTAGTCGGTTTAGGAAATGACTATTACCGCATTTTTAGGGTTACGTAGCCGAATGGCGAAATACGTAAAACTTTTTGAATTTTGACGTATCCTTCCGTATGTGAGAGACACTTTCAAATCTAATAGGTTAACATAACAACACTCTAGAAACTTGGTATAGCCTATTTCAAATGCACAGAGAGAAAAATGGCCATTGACTTTTGAAGAAAAACGTGACAAATCGTCGTTTCTGGAGTCGGTTTAAATCATGAGAAGTATTCTGGTTTGACTTTCAGTAAAAACGCAAATTCCTATAAATATCATCTAACACACAAGCGAAAATTAGTTTTGTGATTAATTTATCATTAATCACGAAACCATGATAACTTGATTCTATAAACATGAAATTAGACAGAGGGGTATTTACAGACACAATATGTCAACAAAGAATAATTGTAATATTATTATAATATCAGCTAATAAATTACAATTAAAAATGGAAGAAGTTCTTCCCTGTGTGACACTCACATGTCATCATAAAACCGGTTTGACATCTCTAGAAGAGCTCGACGCTCATCCCGCCTTGTACCACGAACTGCTTAAGCTATTACTTCATAGTAGTATTTGTATGAAAAACTAAGCTTTTGTTTTCGTTCTAAACTAACATAGTACTTAGGATCAATCACCGTTTTCTGCTGTGCGTTTATAGTCTGCAGAACAGACTTTTGTCGAATATTACTAATAAGTATATATCTTTATCTTTTGCTTTGCTTGCACTTTGGAGCTTGGGCTCTTTGTTCTAGTAACTCCTGATTCGACACTACGAGAACATGTGACTAATAAATCAAACATAGCAGAAAAAGGTTGAATTAAAACTCACGTTGTAAAAAGACTCTTTGACGGTGTCTGAAACTTAAACAATACCAACAAACGTTGAAAAGAATCGTGTAACTAATTCAGATTTGCCTTTGAAGTTTCGGTACCCGAAGGATTTTGTAAACCTTTTGTTACCGTAAAACAATGACTATGGTACACGTACAATGTATTTATAGATGTTAAAACGTAACCAATTCTTTGTATAAGAAAAATACTTCTTTTGTTAGAAAGTTGTGGTAAAAAGAGCGTGCGCCGTAGGTTCGGTCACGTGGAAATGAAGACTGATGAAAGATTGACAAATGCGAATGTAAACGGACGTAGGTTTATGTTCCAATGAATGCGAAATAAGTCAGGCTCAGGGCAAGTTTTCGAGGATCTTTATATGTGGCACTCGATACTAGGGAATATTCTGCCCTCTAATGGACTTGGTATAAAGATTTGTATTGATACATGTGTAGAAAAATAATAAAAACGGTGTAATAGCTTTTTGCCAAACGCAAATAATGTTCAATACCTAAGGGATAAAAATTCTCAAATGTATATATTATATATAGTATAGTCTCGGCTGTCTGTCTTTTAGTCTATCACGTGGTCTTTATCCGTTTTGTTGTAATAAATACTGAAAGCATTGCCGTATGTTTTTGTACTACTTTAGCTGCTATATATATCTGAAAATCTTTAGATATACTATAAAAATATGTACATTTTTCGCTCGTTAAAATGGTTACTTTTAAAAGGCTGCTATTGGTTATCACTGCAAAAAAATAAAAAGTCAAAAGAAAAATATTGATCTTTGTAACTACTCTTTATTGATTTTTTTAAACAGTAATTTGTTGATGGTAGGGAACCCTTCGTGTGCGAATGAACTCGCACTTAGCGGTTAATGAAAAGGCCACACTTGTCAAGTGCACAGTCAACGCATAAAATTATAATATACTAAGAACTGGTTAGCTGTCTCAGGACATTTACTGTACTAGCGACTATTCCCAGCTTCTCTCGGTTGTTGATCTGTAAGCACAAATTTACAAAAAATCTTGCACTACCTATACATATTTTAAAACAATATAAAGCTAAATCTGATTAGTACTACTTTTAAATTATGCGCTTCGGCTTTACACTTTTTACTTTTTTTACACTTTATACTTTTATGTTTAAATTTGCTGACTTAATCTAAATTAAAGCGAAATGATTAATTAACTCTATATCTTTAAAATATATTCGGATTTCCGAAGCTTGACGAAAATAATCGAAGCGCATAATTAAAATAGTACTAGTATATATGTAAATGATAAATTTTTAAAAACAAGGATTTCTACGTGTTTCGTACAGAATAGGTGCATAAACCAAAACGGAGTTTATTATTTTTGTCGCTTTGTCTGTTCGCTTTTCATGTTAAAACTACTAAACGGATTTCCACCAAAGTAAAGAGCCTGAGTGAACGTTTAGGATAGATACTATTTCCGGGAAAATCCAGAAAAATCTTTGGTTGCCATCATTATTACCAAAAGTCACTTCGAAATATGTACGAAGTCGCGCGCAACAGCTAGTGATAATCATAAAAATAAATTTTTTAAATATATTTCAAATAACCCCCTAATTTAAAATAGATCGCATCGAAATCAGTCCATTTGTTTAGAATCTATAATGCCACAGATAGACACAGACACGTCAAACTTATAATACCCATTTCTCGAGGGTTAAAAAGGCTTTTAATTGTCTATGTTTTCGTGCTCAACAATTCGCAGTCGTAATAAAGCGGCGCGCGGCGTACGCACGCCCGCCACCGAGATGAATAGACTTCCGTTGTTTCGCTCTTAATATTCAGATGCATCACAAGCCCCGACGGCTTGAATGGCGACGATTGTAAAAGTTGGCGAAAAAACGAGTGGCGTTGAACTCGCGGCGAATGCACCGGAGACCGTTAGCTTTACCCGAGGTCATGGCGGTGTCTCGGCTTCGACGATGTATTGTACTTGGCGGACAGCACTCCGAATATGCATAAAATCTCAGCTGATTCGCGCGCGATGCGAAACGTTTGCTCTATTTTTCGTACTCGAGCCTTTAATGGAGCGAAATTTGACATTAGTGCTTTTTTGTTTTTTTTTTATTTTATTTTTATTTGACTCATGTTTTAAGTGCCATGGGTTTTATATTACTAGTGCCTCACCAGATGGTGGGGTACTGTGTGTCAGCTTCTTCTGTCTTTACCGCCACAGCGCTCGCTATTGTATTATTTCGTGATATACGCTAAAGTAATTGGTAGATTTGGACACACAGCCTCAGATCCCGGCCATAAGACTGCAAAGAGCTAGTAACATCTATGTCGTCTATGAGATGTTCCTTACCTTATGGGTAAGCTTATGGTTGTTTGATCATTATAAGAAAAAATACATTCGTACTTTTCTTTACGACACAATGCAGTTTGTATATATCTGGTATATTGCTTTCAATATATTCTATTCATAGGAGTAAAACATTCAGAAGATACTTTAAACATTTATTTTATTAACTGTTATTTTCTTATCGACAAAAAAAACCAGTCGTTAATAGATAACTTATTTAGCGAAGTGTCTGCTAATGTAATAGTCTCGTTCTGTTATATGTAATTAGAAAGAGATAAAAAATCGCACGACATATTATTTGTGAAAACGCCATTGTATTTTAAAGCCTGCCTGGGAATTATGAAGTTTTGCAATAACATAGGTTTTAACTGCAATTTAATTAAGTGTAGTTAAAAGATTTGGTTGGGATTTATCAAACATCAGCTTGCGACTGAGAGACTTGTGCTTTCTTTACTTTTCTGAAATTTTTTTCAGAAAAACAAAGAAAGCGAATATGTTAAAAATTTTCTGTTTAACGTATTCGCTGTTTGTTTTTAACCCTCATCGGAAGAAAGGGTACTATATTTGATAGAGAGAGTCCACAGACAGACATTGCGTCATTACTCCTAACGAATAGACTAATTTTGATGCGAATTTTTTCGTTTGTAAGCTTACGTGATCGAGATCGATCGCTACATTTCAGACAGGTTTTGTGGGGGGTTAATTTTTATTGATTTTACCAATATACTCATAAAAGGTTGATAAAATAAGACCTAAGCTTTAAATTTTATTTAAATGTTGTTTTCTTAAAATTAAAATCTCAGCTCATTGCTACGAAAAAAGATTATCTTGTTTTCTTAATCTAGTTTTGGCCCTAGGCTTTATTCCTTTTTCTTTCATAATTTTATCATTTGAAGTTTTTGAATGACTGGCGTCTCTTTTGTTTGTAATTCTTATATTTTTAGTAGTAGTACATATTGTGTCTTCGCGAAATATACTACAGCTTAAAGCAATAGCAATAGATTTTATTTTTATTAAAACACTAGAAATTTATTATATTACTTAAGCGTGGTTTGACACGATCCCGACTTTAACGGCCGCACCCAGAGACGTCACTTATCATTTCATCAGTCATTAAGTCGACATTTTCTGTACAAAATTGTGACTTAATGATAGATTAAAAGTTAATTGACATCCCTGAGTGCAGCCCTTAAAATGTATAAATTACGCGTCACGCTGTATATCCGCGATGGACTCCTAAACTGCTTAACCGATTTTAAGCAAACTCGTGTACCTTGTGCAGTTTGACCCAACTTGAAAGATAAAATAGCTTTCGTGTCAATTCATAGTCGCAATATTATTTTGATACTAGCTGACCCGGCGAACTTCGTACCGCCTTAGCTTAGCAATGATAGAATTATAGAAGAATAGTAGAAACTACTTCATTTGGTATAGCTGACCTATCTTACGTATGAGTACCTATTCAATTTGAACTTCAAAATTAAATGTATATTTTTCAATATTTCGGAGAGATTTTCTTAATATTTTTTTCCGTAAGAACCTTCTCCTAATAATGATAAATACAACAAAAAAAGAATTAGTGAAATCGGTCCAGCCATTCATGCGTGATGCCGTGACCAAGAAAAACGGGTTTTATTTTTATATATATAGATCACAAAAACCTGAGCCATGGCAACGCGTGGCCGGCTCTGCTAGTAGATATAATTAAGTATTACATTAGGTAAATAGGACTACTGGTCAATATACAGAAATCAACCTAACCCCAATGTAATCGGAACTTATGTAAACAGTTAGAGACAATGTAAACAGTAAACGCTTATGATATGAGTTACACAAAGACAATAAACATGGAAGTACATACTATAGTCTATATACATTTACAGATATTATATAATATAATATATTACATTGCCCGTGTTGGTCCGGCCTCCTTTGTAGAATAGACCATCTGCCTTCCCGCCAGACAGCTCGCAAAAGGCGAGCATAGGCGTACCGTCACTAACACCGTGACGCCCGGACTAACTCGCCCGGATTGCTACCACCGCCGTATCTATTCCTGCCGCCATAACGTCAGTGCTTTCCGTTGACGTGTTTTGGTTCGGAGGGTACAGTAGCCGGTAAACTTACTTTTGCTCGAGGCCTAACATCCCAGCCTCAGGTTTGCAACGCACCATTACCTTTCCTGTCTCGAGGCGGCGTGAATTTCTTACTGTCAGGAAATCCGTTAGCTTGCTTGCCTTCCATCATAAAAAGCGGTTATCTGTAAAGTCGGTTTACTGACGATAGTTAAACGAGAAAACTTCGTTAGAACGGAGGCCGATTGTGCCTCTTTGTCGCTCGTTAGGTGCTCTCGCTTGCACTTCAAGCCATAAGTGGCACGCCTCAGAGCGAGGTAACGCCGCATGACTCATGTTTTTGGTTTACGCAGCCGGCTCTATCGAATTATAAGACGTTGTCACGTCAAAAGGTATAAGTAAGTTAACGTCTAAAGCCAGCAATACACTGTTTTTATAGAATTAACACTTTTCATCGTCGGCATTTGGTGGAATTCTTTTCAAAATTAAAAGACTGCACTAGTATTCTGTAATGCACTTTGTTCAACTAAGCGTTACACTCAGCGACCAAAAGCGCGATGATTTAAAAAGCGAAACTCGTTGACGTAAATCGGCCTCGTAATTTAAAAGAAAATAGTCCAGCCATCAAAAGTGTCCCAGTAACCTTTTCGATGTTTTCTCGTTTTACGATTTTTAATCGGCGTGAAAGGAAGCGTATTCGAGAGAAAAGATGGTCGCAGTTTTTTGATGATGATTGAATTTCGAGTATAAATTAGCCGATTCCGGTGGCATTTTGTACAATTTTGTTCAATGGGTGTATGAATGAAATGATAATTCTATCATCATCATCAATCGTAAATCCCCGTGTTCCTGAAAGGTGAGCGTAGGTTTACCGTCAGTAACACCGTGATATCTGACAAGGTGGTAGAGTTTCTCAGCCACTCGTTCGGATTGATACCACCGCTTTATTTAACCGGTAAACTTACTTTTGCTCAAGGCCTAAAATTTTGGCTTCAGGTTGGCAACGCACTATTACCATATCTGTTGTCTCTAGGCGGCGTGAATTTCTTATTATCACGAAATTCTGATTGTCTTCCAGATGTTACTGTATTTGCTAGTAGTCGTCAAATCTCTTTAAATGATCTTGAGTAATGAGGCCACCGCTTTATTCAAGTCCCTTGACATGGCTATTTTTGACGAGAATGACTAATTTTAAAAAGAAATCAACAAAAAAAACTGCAACTTGCAAAGTTAAATGGACAGAAAGTGAGTAAAACTATCTTAATAGCCTAGAGGAAATTTGATTGGTAGCTGACGCAAAGCTACCCCAAGCTCCGATAATCCCTTACGGTGCTTCGATAGAGCTTTTATGAAAAAAATTTAAAGGTTCGTTGAATAGCTATGAAATTTTAAAAAAAATTGAAAAGCTGCTATCGCTGCCCCACTTTGTTAGCCTAGTTACCGATCTGTGTTTTAATTTTTGTCCTTGCGAAGCTTTTAACATTTTCCTAATGCGCCATCGATGCTGCTATTTTTGTTGTTGGTTGGGCCGGGATGTTTTAGATTATAGACAGGGCCTTGTGTTAAATATTTAAATAGTAATGTCGGTTGTGGCAGACGATAGACTAATACGACGATTGGTTAGTTTATAAAGTTATAATGTTGGCCCTTGATTGATATTTATATACAAGAAAGAAGGAATAAAATTTGTTTTTTAAAAATAATGACTGTTCTTTTGACACAATGTATTTGAAGTGAACATGAAAAGAAAGAGTATGTAAAGGATTTAGCCTATCAGTTGCAAAAAACATCGCGCGATATTTATTATGATATCTTAATATATAAATCACGCGTCACTTTGTCTGCGATCGACACCTAAACTACTTAACAGAATTTAATAAAATGTTTACCCTGTCCTGTTCGATCTAAAATGAAGGATAGCTTACGGTCTCAATTTATCAAAAGCCGCGGGTGACAGTCATGGTATAGATTTTATGTAAAGCAGACGGTTTTCCTAATGGTAAGGTACAATCTTTACTTAAATGCTACTTAGATTTCAAACGCGTCGCTAACTTATTTCCGAATTAATGGGTCACGTGTACAAGTCCACCCGGCCACCCTAACCGTAAGCGTCCAACATGATTATAGTGATTAGTGAAGGTAGCTATGGCAGCAGAAATAGTCAAGTGGTACTAATCCTGACGAGCTGCTCTACTATATGTGCTATTACCGTATTTTCAATATTTGTTTTCATTTTGGACACATTTTGCGAAACATTCTCGACACAGATTTAATACGTCTATCTTGTAGTGTCCATGTATCTGGGCAGGGCCCGCTTGAGTCATCGTTTTAGTAACGTACGTCTCACGAGTAAATTAATTGAAGCGATCAAATCGTTTTGATTCAGCCAGCGCCGGCGGACAACAGACGATCGCAGTGCGCATGCCCGATTCAATCGATCCCTGACAGCACCGACATTTTCCGATACACCCCAGCGCACACAACAGTCAACTTTATTCTGAACGCGTTTCGTTACATTTTACAACACTAAGCGTGTTAAGTAACAGGTTGTTGGAAATTGAGTAACAATTGTTGTGATAAGTTACTTTGGCCATTGAAACGCCTGTCCTTTTTTATTGGGAAGTTTTATGTGAGATGCACGATGTAGTTTTTTGAGCAACAAATAATATTGTTACTCAAAAAAACTACAAATTCTGGCGCCTTTGTATGTGCATATTGGATATGTGCCGGTTGGCGATAGGCTTGCCACCTATCACACTATGGGACTTAGTGTCTTCGGCTAGTCGTGGGTGTCATGGTTGTAACTCTGCCTACTCCTTCGGGTATATGGACGTGAAGATACTTACTTACTCTATTAAATTTGTATATAATTGATACTATGCGCCCAGCTCCCTTTTAAATATTTGCTTTATAACTAGCTGTCCCGGCGAACTTCGTTCCTCCCGTCCAGTTTGTATGGGAAAAATTAGAATGTTGATTTTCCTAGGTTCCTACCAGTTTTTCGCTTTTTCTTATCTTTTAAGCCTTCCCTGGTTTGAAACCAAAACCAAAAGAAGCCAAATCGATTTCGAGTTCTAGCCGTTCTCAAGTTTTAGCGAGTATACGAACAGCAAATTATTTTTATATAAATAGATCTTTACATACCCGCTGTAACTACACTTAGGATAAATTACTAAGTGCGGACTAAATAAGTTTTTAAATTGTTCAAAATATTCATAAGTCGTCATAGTTAGTCATGTTAGATTTTTAAAAAAAATTCTTACTTAAGATTATCGAGTTAGCTTTTGTGACATTGAAAATACATGTGATAGACCTCTTTGTCAATGCTTCACGTGTGCACTTTATTACAAAATGCCAACTAAATTAAAATTTATTTGCAAAAAAATACCCATTGTGTTTACGAAATTCAATACCTAATTATGAAATAACATAGAACTTATTTTCTTTCGATCCTACCAAATCTATGGAAATTTTTGTGAAAAATACAAAAATAATTCACTATGTATTCATCATGCGCATGGAAGTTCCCAAGGATCTCAGCACTAGCGTTTAATATAGATTTTTCGTGTGTAAAGATGAAATGGGTGGTAGGCGGATCTTTGAATAATTTTAGAAGTTTTATATAAATGTTGTAGACCTTGGTTTAGTACTTAGTATTTATGGTAAAAAAGTGTCTTCAAATTTGTAGCCAGAGGCACAACCCTACACCCACGGCTATTCGAAGACGCTAAGTTCCACAATGTGATATGTGCCAAGCCTATCGCTAGCCGGGCACATATTATACAATCCAGACCAACGTCATTTTTATTAGAAAAATTAAAATACGTAATTTTTTTCTTGTTGGTCCGAACCTCGGGTTTCACCGTGAACCAACAAAAAGTCAAGTCCTGCGCCAGACTCCTAGAACACAGAGGCGATTATCATGATAACAGGGTTTATGGTACGAGTATATCGTGTTTTTTTGGAAATTTTCTTTAAAAACGGAATAGATACGTTGATCAGGAGCCCTTTATCAATAATGGTTTTACTAAAAGACAGTAAAATTTTCATTTTACTGTCTTTTCCAAAAAGGGAAACACATCAGACTGGAGATGTCTGAACTCGAACCTGAGTTTTCTGAGTTCAATTTCGCCCGATTTTCCACCTTAACTATTTCAACCTTAAGAATGATTGCGAATTATACCTTCGTATGGTATAATCATAAATATCTCTGGACAAATTACATAAATTGAATCTAACTTCAAAGTAAGCAAATTATTTCCTCCGGCCATGGGCGTTAGCCCACGATACTATACTTATATACCATTATCAATTAATTGAAACCCACACGCAGAAATTTTCACCACACAAATGCCTACGTCGGGAATCGAACCCAATCCTCGCTCACGCAAGGTCGGTAGAGTTAGGCGTGCACGCTAACCCCTCGGTCTAGGAGACGGCAGATGTTAGGTATGATATGTGATCACATAATTTCCAAAAAAAATAGCATTTCTATGGTAGTAGATTTTAAATGTTTTATTTATTAAAAAAATATGTTTTTTGTTCTTACTGTGAACCTAAAATCAAGATCGTTTGAAATTTTGTCTAGACATTTTTGAGAAAAACTGTCTTTAGCTGGGTTCCTATAATCAACCGTAACCCGTTAGTATAACCATTCGTAGCTTACTTGAAAATAACGAAGCGTTGCTCATAGTTACGCAAAATGTTTCGAGTTAACAGTCGATAACGAATGACCGTAGTTAGGTTTGGATTACTTAGTGTATCGTGCATTTCTTTGTTTCCCCGCAAAATATCACTAAATGAGTAAAAGGTCACTTTACTCAAAACCCTGACAGGACATGCTTGTAGAAAAAAAATCTTAACTTTTATATCAAGGAACCAGGTACGTTTATTT
>NJDD01000813.1:421612-500299 GCA_002245505.1 Calephelis nemesis
AAATAAACGTACCTGGTTCCTTGATATAAAAGTTAAGATTTTTTTTCTACAAGCATGTCCTGTCAGGGTTTTGAGTAAAGTGACCTTTTACTCATTTAGTGATATTTTACGGGGAAACAAAGAAATGCACGATACACTAAGTAATCCAGATTACTTCACTTGTGCACTTTCACTGAACAAAATGTACAAAATGCCACCAAAATTAAATTCACTTATTATAAACATGAAATTAAATATTCAAGAAAATCTTTATCTCTCGATGGCGCCAAAACTCTTTGTTACGGTTTTACTGTTTAAAATTGTAGATGTCCCAAATCCGAATGCAGGTACAAATAGTTTGTTAGTACAAAAAAATTAAAAAAATATTGTTTTTGCCGTAAGGTGATTGTTTTACCGTCAATTAATTTGAAAGATAAATAAACATGCTTTTTCAGGCCCTCAGAAACTTCTGGGGGCGTGCTGCGCCGCGCAGACGCGGTTTCGCGCTTGTAACCATGGCAACCAATTGGAAACTCCTAGTTTTAAATCTAGATTTCCAGAGGATGCATCCAGTCTGCTTGGAACAGTTTACCTGTGCGGTGTGCAATGTTGGAGAAACTTAATTGTAATTCCATTTTTTTCTGATGTTTTCAAAAGTCTTTGTCAAAGTGCAATTCAAATGGCATTAAATCAGATCAAAATTATTAATATTTTAAAAGTAGAATTCAAATTAAAAGTGAAAAATAAGTAATACCTTTGTTTTACGGGGATAATAAATTTAAATATCGATTTATTTAAAAACGAGTAAATTTTAGTTAAACAACAAAATATAATAAAGTGACAAATAAAATAGATACACAAAAAAATCTATATTCAATAAATAGTTTTTGTGCCAATTTTATAAAGTAAGTTCACGCCCATATTCCCGAAGAGGTAGGCAGAGGCCCTTTATACCCACGACTAGCGAAGACACAAAGTCCCACAGTATGACAGATGGCAAGCCTAACGCCAACCGGGCACATATCCAATCCAGTACAACTTTAAATTTATTAGAAAATTTAAAATATACAATTTCAAATTTTTTTGTCGACCCGGGGATCGAACCCGGTACCTCAAGAAGTGGACGCCGAAACGCAAGACCACAGAGGTGATTAAAAAATCAATTTTGTGAATTGATTAATCGTGTAATTTTTAAATTAATATTTTTTTTAATTTGTATTTAATTTATATTTTTTAATTGAAGTTGTATATTTAATACAAACTGTTTAGATTCATAATATTGGCAGTAAATTATTGAGTGGTTTTTTTAGGATGTAAGACAGCGTGTAATAAGGCTCTCTTGATGGTTAGATATAACAATGGCCTTAAGACACCATAGATGTTAGTTACAATTCGCTTTCCTGGAACCGGGTTTTAGGCCTAATGTGAAAGTCTACCGGTTGCCTTACCCGCCGACCAGGATAATAGAATTCCAAACACGGTCATTAGGGTTGAACGCGGGGTATCCCTATCTGGGAAGTTGCTGCACAGCACTTACCGCTAGTGATCTCTTTGTTGATGACCCTGCTATATAAAGCTGCCGTACCGAAACAGGTGGTTTCTTTTACATAGTGGACCCGGAACAACACGGGAAGAAATATATTTAGCATGTACATTCAGTATTAATAATCATAATGTATTTTTCTTCTACAGGTACATAATATCTTGAAAATGACGATATTTGGGCACTACGGAAACATAAAACTTGGGCCTGACTGGTAAGTTTCACTATTCACATTTGTGTTCGTCTCGTATTTTATCTGGTGCACGATGCGAATTTTAATTGATTATGTACTGACTATGCGAATGCTTCTGAAATTAAGCTGTGCGATACATATAATATATCTATATTTCTTTACTTTTAACGTGTGTTTATTTCTCACAGGATGTCAAAAATATGTTCTCTATTGTTACAGATTTATCAGCTTTAATTGGAAACATCCACTTCCGCTGCGAACTTCATCTCTACTCATTATTGAGCACGATTTATATATCAGGTAAATATATATCTTTATTTTTATCTAGTTCTAACTAATTATAAAAAGAAGTAGAAATAAGGATTGCACTGCAACTTTGTGTCAAGCGTTTTTATAATGGCTATTGCGATTTTATTACAATGTTATAGTGTAATAAATTAAATACATGATATTTTGTATTTGATTTATGTACGTATGTACAGTAGGTACAGATGATATACTTTAAATATTTGATTGTTCTCATAGTAACAGTGGTGTCAGTACCTAAAGTGCACTTTTAGTATAACACTGCGGCCTTGCGACTTATAATCATTCACAATATTAAATTGTTAATGTTCTAAGTGGTAATAGTTGCAGTATTTAGAATTTGTAATAAATCTTTGACAGCTCGCGAATTCGGGGCGCATTTGAGGACTGCATGCAGCGCTGCCTGAGAATGACCTCGTGAATTTATCGAAGGTAGGTCGAAATGTTTTTATTTCGGGAGAGAAATATTCTAACTGCAACATAAGATCACTTAAAAAATTAATATTTTTCTTCCACTCCTTGTCTTTATGTTTTAATTCACTATCATCCTCACCCATTTGTTTCTGTTTTGTTTCCATTTACATTTTAAATAAGCGAACTGGCTAAGCGAATTTTAATAAATAATGTGTAAAAATTTAGTTGTATTCGTAATATGTTAAATATTCACTGATTTAAGCTTTATGCACAACAATGTACGGAAACGGACTCACTGCAACAGTCAACTACCTAAGGTTCGGGTTACAATTGAGGAAAAGTATGAAATAGTGTACGAAAAGATTTATTTAATAAAAACAAACTTAAGTAAAGCTTACATTTGAAATATAATCCATAAATACGTCGCATCGTATTAATTTTGTTACAACTGAGTAGTCATTGTGTGTGCGTAACTTTATTAATTGATATATAACATGTTACTCTAATTTTATTTGTGTGTGTTTAATATAATTGTAAATTACTGTATATTTCTTTATTAGTATGTCAACGTGTAATAAGTATTAAAGTTTTCACTGTGTAAAATATGAATTGTTGTATTCAGGGTTATTGAAAAAATGCCGCAATACTGGGCTCGAAATACTTCAGCAAACGAGCTTTGCTCCAAGAGCATAATGCTTCATTTTAGGAATCAATGTATTTTCCAACGTATGATAATGAGATTTTGCAGGGCCACCATATTTTGAAGTACTGTATTTAACTGAGCCGCCTAATTTTAAACCTTCTTATTTTGATGGCATACTGTCAATTCAAAGACCACGACCACCAGGGTACAATGGTGATATCAAACTTTTCAAGAAGTCATAGAAATTATACATCTACATTTTGACCAAACTGGTCCAACCGTTTAATAGCAGTTAGGTGACAAACGAACATACAAGATAGGTATATATTGAAATAAAAAAAGACGTAGCTGACTGTAAGCAATGTAGCTTTTATCAGCAAATATCGGTTTTCCAGCTCTACATAACTTTTGTAATTAGCTTTCGTAAATCATCGGCATTAGACTTAACATGCCCCTATGCGTCGTAAGGGCACATGACAGCGACGCACCTATAACATCTGTAGTATGTATAGTCAACAGTTGTCTTATACTATCAGTAGAGCCGTATACTTAATAAGTATCTTATTATGTAATAAATGTGGCCTCCAGCAAGTTGGAGTTGAGCAGTCAGTTTCTCATTCTATGATTTTCCCATTTTACACTAACAGTATTATTTTCCAGTGAGCCAAATTGTAAATCTAAACCATTTTCGAATACCCTCAAACACCCACAAAAAATTTAATCAAAATCGCTCCAGCCGTTTAGAAGTTCAGTTCACATACACACGCATACAAGAATATAAAGATATACATTGAGCAGTTGCACACGCGAGGCATCGGCACATAAAGTAACTGAAATGCCAGAGCTCTATAAGGCAAATATTTAATATTCCCTTTGCAAAAAATATTGAGTTATGAAAATATCGCACGACAGAAGTTATTTGATTAAATTTAGTAGAAGATAGGAACACTTTTGCGGAATTTTATCAATAACCCTGTATATGAATGTACGTTTGATTATTATGTAAATAGCTGTAATATGATATATTATGTTGATAAATGAGTTAGCAATTCGTTATTACTACTAGTTTTTTCTGCTTACTATTTAGAGTTCTTACCAGAGTCGGATTGCATTTTCCGCCAGTAGGCTATTTGAATATTGTCGCCGCTACCGGCTCAGTTCAATATCTGACGTCAATCTTTTTATTGTCAATGAAACAGACACTGGCGTTAAACTTTACGTACCTATTGTGCATTATTAACATAATTGTCACATTTTCCGTTACTAAGATGATCTATAGGATTATGAACTATAGGATTTGTATCACTTTATACATCATTTTTCGTTTTAGGCTTTACTGTAGGTAATTATATTATTGAACTAAATAAATCTTAGTCATATCTTACTTATTAAGTAAGGCAAAAAATCCTTAAAACTTATTACTGAAGCATAGGTTTTCGTCATTATCAGCCTGAGGACGTCCACTGCTGGACATAGGCCTCCCTCAAAGATCGCCACGAGTCACGGTCACCAGCCTTTTGTATCCATTGACTTCTTTAAGTAATATAGTAATATAATAATATTTGGTTTGACTTAAGACATAATAAATAAATATCTTTTAACAAATTATACAAATTTAATCAAACCTCAAATTGAAATGCCTGTGTTATGGATCAACGATAATAATACGCAGAAATGCTTTAATAGATCCAACCATAAATTTAAATTACACACCCCCAGACCCAGAAAGCGGTCATCTAAGTATTCCTCACACATGCTTGTCTTCTGTCTGTAAATGAGCTTCGCAGTTGGTCGGTGGCGTTTAGCGTATACCTGCCGACGACCAGTCAAAGAGATATTTCAATGTACGAGTTACTGTAGGCCAAAAAAAGTCTCCTTGGGCGGTGTATTTTACCGTCCCAGGCTTCAGGCTACTCAGTGCTTGTGAATCCGTCCCTGCAGCTTGCATAAAACTTGCCGCAGAAATTCTTGTTCACCATCACATATTCGTATGTGTGACATGACATGCCTATGTACCTCCCATAACTCAATGGCTGGTTTTAAACCGGGTACATTACGGTTTGATTTTTAGTTTGAGTCACTTAATTTCAAATGGTTCCATCCGATATTAGTCCCAGAGTAAATGTTATATTAAAAATAATTTTATTTAGTTATTTATTTATTTATTTAACACTTTATTGGACACAAAAAAAAAATACACAAATACACGAGAAGGTAAAAATGCACAAAAGGCGAGCTTATCTCTAACTAAAGAAATTTCTTCCAGCCAATCCAAAAAAAATGAAGCAGTGAAAGAAAAAAATGGAAGGCATCGTGTACAAAAAAAAAAAACAATTAACTATAGCTATACTTAGAACAAATAAATAAAATATAATAATCAAGTGTGTAAAAAATAAAACAGGTATAATTATAATTATTAAAATATGTTAGTATGATAAAATATGAGTATGTTATTGTGTCAACGATAAGTAATGTTCCTTCAATCTTTTCTTAAAAGTAGGTAAAGAAGGGCTGTCACGAATCACGTCACGAAGGGATGCCACGTGTTTTATTTAATATCCCTCGAAAAATTACACAAAATTAAATAAATCCCAAAGTAAGCAAGATAGATGCTTATGTCATGGGTATAAGTCAACGATATTTATCTAATAACTTGTGCTTCTTAGTATCCAAATATCCGTCTATGTTTCTGCTTATCTTTATTTAAAATATATATAAATTAAATTAAAAATATATATTTTAAAAACGATTGATTTTTCACCCTCTATCCCAATGAAATCTAATTATTGTAATGATTCACAGGTGAAATTTCTATAAATAGAAAATGCAAAAAGCAAATAAATAACTGCTGTTTTACACTTTATCTTAACGATTGAAATTCCAAATATATCGCACATACAGGGAATGTGTAAAGGAATAGTGCAACAATTAAAACCAATATTATTTAGAAACAACATGTTACTAAGTACTTAAAACTGGGAACTTTCATATTAAAAAAAAAGTTGTTTTTTACAACTCTTGCATGTTTGTTTCCCTGTCACGGATACTTGTAATTAGGGTTTTAATGGGAAGTGCGAGTCCAGAACATAAACCACGTTTCATCAAAATCAGTTTAGCATGAGCGGAGCCATCTATTGAAGGGAAGATGTAAATGCGGCGTGGGCAGAGCAGTGGGTTCGAGCTCCAATTTTATTCAAACAATGGCCGAATATCACTGACTAATATACGGTATGTTGGTGTATTGTTTCAAATTTCAATCTACACTGATTCAAAGGGCAACGGCTTCACTTGCAATATGCAACAGCCGCTTAATAAACATGGGATGCGTTGCCAATCCCTAATTAACTTCACTGCGGACGTACAACCGACTGCACATACGTGCACTTGATACCAATAGCTGTATACTGATGGCTTGTTATACTTAGGACATACTGAAAGCTTTGTGAAATTATTTTGTGGAATAAACTAAATGTAGTATAAAGTTATGCTAAGACTTAAGGCATACTGAAAGTTCTACGTAATTATTTGATGAAGGAAATTAAATGTAATGTAAAGTTATACTAGGCTTAGGGCACATTGCAAGTTCTTTGTGATTATTTAGTGAAAGAAAATCAAAGTACTTATTTAATGTACATGTAAATGTAGTAATTATTTAGTGGTAAAAAATAAGTGTAGTGTAAAGTTATGTTAGACTTGTGGCACATTGAGAGATACGTGTTATTATTTAGTGAAAGAAAATAAATGGAGTGTAAAGTTACGGGTAATTATTTAGTGAAGGAAAATAAATGTAGTGTAAAGTTATAGTAGACCTAGGTCAAACTGAAAGTTCTGTACAATTATTCAGTGAAAAAAAACAGTGTAAAGTTATTTTAGACTTACGGCACAATGAAAGTTACGGGTAATTATTTAGTGAAGGAAAATAAATATACTCGTAGTGTAGGTAGTGTTATAGTAGACTTAGGTCAAACTGAAAGATCTATACAATTATGTAGTGAAAAAAAAAACAGTATAAAGTTATTTTATACTTACGGCACACAAAGTTACGGGCAATTATTTAGTGAAAGAAAATAAGGGTAGTGTTAAGTTATCTTTTTACTATTCTTGAACAACTCTAAAAATGATGATTATGAAACTCGTCTAGGTACTTATTTGTATGTTTCTTATGCGGTTAGTCGACCTATCATGAATGTTTTTTTGATAGTTCTTATATCGTAAGTGAGATTATAATTCAGAGTTAGTCCCGTACAAATTTGGTCCTCGGACAAGTGGGATTTTAGTTATATCTAATATTGGAAATGGTTTAATTATTGAATCAATGAAATTGTAAGTTTTTATAAAACACTTGAGGATCAGTCATAAGATGGTTGCTCGCTTGATTATTTCAGGCTTTTATAAATAAGTTTATCCAGTCTTCGATCACCAACTTCACATTTTCATGGGAATTAATGAGTTTGATTAAGATATGACAAACCATAAAAGAAAATCATGTTTATAACTATTATTTATAACTCAAGAACGGCTGAACCGGTTTGGCTAAAAATTGGTGGAAAGGTAGCTCAGAATCAGATGTTCTTTTTTTTATCCTGTTATAATGCGATTAAAGTAGGAAAAACTTTTTTAATATTTTCCTATACAAACAAGTGGAACGAAGTTTGCCTGAACAGATATTATTTATATATATTATTGTTCTTTTTTATACATTTCAATAAAAATTGGCAAATGAAAATTTTATATCGTCTCACATGCGTTTTTAATATCCAAGTATGATCGTACGTTTATTTAAGTGTATCGTATTTCTAAAAGTTTGAAATGTTCTTCTAAAATATTCTTAATTTCGCTCAATGCCTTAAAAATCATTCTAACTCCGTACGAGTACGTACCCTCCAAATAGTTTTTCAAATGGAAAGGCCATTTTCCCCAGAGGTCACGTTTGAGGCTAGCTTTTACGAGAATAGTCAATCAGAGCAAAACTTGTCGGGTGGTCAGATGTAGTGCTGCTATCTCAAAAAGCATTTTGAAGTCATTCAATGCGCTCTTGTGAACAACTCCACAAAAATATAAAATTTATGGTTTTAAAATTTCTGCCCGATATTTCAATTTCGTCCACATATGTGTAAATATGTTATAACTTAAATATTACTAATAGTTAACGTAATTGAAAGATACATAAAACTGAAATAGTAACTTTCAATGTCGCTAAGAACCATCTTTTACTTTAGCTTTTAAATGAAAAATTCCGCATCGAAATCGGCACACCCGTTTATAAGTCACACACACTGACATGTCACACTTATAAAGATCCTCTTTTCTGTTTAGAGTTAAATAAGAGCAACATTGTAAAATGTGACGCTCGGAGTTAAAAAAATGTATTTGAGTAGAAGGAAGTGCACGGAGCCTATTTATAGACGCAGCTTAAATGGTTATTATACTATAATAATTATGATAAATTTTAATTATATAAACGATTTTATATAAGAGCACCTTCTTATATTATAACGCTAAACTCTTTATAAAGCTAGTATTGGTTGATAACAAACTACCACCGTAAAAATACCTTTATAAACTTAGTTGTATAAATTTGTACGCAATCACCGGACAATTAAGAACGTTTAAACCAGTGTTGAGGTAGATTAAGCCTCAACTTATACTGAGCTTTTCCCTATTAGTCCAGGAGGAATCGGCGCATGAGTATCGAAAACTATTCAACCTCCATTTTTTTATGCGATCCTCTTCAAATTGCCCTCGTAATGATATAAATGAATGTTGCCATGGCGCAACCCGGTGCCATATTGTTTAAACCGAAATTGTCTAAATAATTGCAAGGAATTATTATTTTTCAACCGGACAATTATTAAAAATACCAATAAAAAAGGTCCTATGACTTTTCACGATAAGGTTAATATTTATAAAGATATGAATTTATAAAGGTTCGAATAATCTCAACTTTGGGTACATTCGATCCATGGAAAATATATTTAAAAAAACATAATGTTTAAGTATTTTTTTTAATTCTCTATACAATAGTTAATAATGTTGTTAATAGACATTAAAAAAAATGCATTCTTTGTATCTTTTTTTAGTTGTTTATTTCGCGCTCTCACTAGTATGCGTCTTACCTTTAAGTATCGCTGTCTCTCTCTGACTCATACGTTGCGTCGGCCTCTCTGTGTCTTTAATCATCATTTATCATTTAACTTAAAAAGCTATCAACTTTAACAAAATTGATAAAGAGAGCAATGTTATTAAGGCCCCATACTCAGTCAGCCAGAAGAGCCAATCACCGCGCTCCCCCATTCCATGATTACTATGAACAATGACGCTCTAAAGTAAACGTCTTAAGCGACAAGTCACTATTTTTGACACTATAAAAGTAATTTGAAAAAAGTATAAAAACTGAAACACTTATCTTTTAGGTATAGTATTTATCTATGTTTATGTTAAATCTGGTGACGATATTTTCACAATTGAAGTAGACAGAAAGCAAAAGCTTTCAAAAAAGGGTTAACTTTTTGATTTTTTTCTATCGAATATTCATGTTAATCTTGTGTATTTTTGTCAGCAAGATCCATGATTGCTTTGTATGAAAAAAACAGTAAACTGCTGACGTATTTTAGCGTATATGGCCCCTTAATAATTGAATTGTTTACAATTTATTTTTAATATTTTTTTTCTGAAATTAGTTTTTCAAAAGTTATTTAAGCATAAACGATACTTACATTGATTGTAACGAAAAATCACAAAAACTAAAAATTTATCCATCTAATAATGTTAATAATACACGAAATCACTGAAATGGGTGCAACAATGTTTAACAATCTTAAATCTTTATCGAAATAAAAAGACTGAATAACTATGAGTAAAAAACAAAGGAAAAACCAAAATCCAAAGTTCAAAAACTATATTAACAAGTTATTCGAATTCGATATAATCAGTAAAACGTAAAGTTTATTTCACAATTTAATATATGCCAAAAGCTTTATGCCAGACAACATAAATATGCTAAACTCTATAAAAAAATGTTAAATCCAGCATAAAATATACTAAATTGGCAGCTTTGTTGTCAGCCGAAAACGTCCACGGACGGTATGCATACACTTGGCAGTCGCAGCTGTAAGTGTCCGGTAATTTGTTTCCAGCTTTAAAGTGTAACTTTATTTGATGAAAATTGTCGTAACCACCTTCATTATACAACGTAGCACAGATAACCAAAACAACATATTATGTATGTAACTTTATATTCTCCTCCATAGAGAAACATGTAATTTGCTGAAAATTGTCTTCAACGTGCGTTGTGCATCGTAGGTCATACAAAAACGTATATACATATTATATGTAACTTTATATCGTTCTCCGTAGAAACTTTTAATTTGCTATTCAATCTATCCTCGCATTGTAATGTAGCACCTATTCCTGTGTTTTGATTTGGTCTAGATTTATTTTCAAATTTAAAAAGCAAATCGTGATTTTGCTTGATATTTCCCTTAATGTTTAAGGAATCTTCTAACGTATGTAACTTTATAGTGTTCTCCGTATAGAAACCTTTATTTTGGTATTCAGTCTATCCTCAAAAATGTGTGTTTTGATTGGTGGAGATTTATTTCCAAATTTAGAAAGTTTTAAAGAATCTCTTCATCTTAATGTTTAAAGAATCTGCTTATGTATTTAAAATAATAGTATTTTCCGTACATAAACTTTTAATTTGATATTCAGTCTATCCTCGAAAATGTAGTATTCTTTTGTTTCGATTTGTCCAGTTTTATTTACAAATTTAAAAAACAATTTGTGAGTTTGCTCTATATTTCCCTTAATGTTTAAGGAATCTCCTTACATATGTAATTTTATAATGTTCTCCGTATAGAAACTTTTAATTTGGTATTCAGTCTATCCTCGCAATGTAATGTGCTATTTCTTTGTTTTGATTGGTCGAGATTTATTTTCAGTTTTAAAAAGCAATTTGTGATTTTATTAGATGTTTCCTTTAATGTTTAGGGATTTTATAACGTATGTAACTTCATAGTGTTCTCCGTAGAAACTTTTAATTTATCTATTCAGTCTCTCTACGTATTGTAATGTAGTATTCCTTTGTTTTGATAGGTATGAAATTCCATTATACGCAATATATAGCGTATAAAATCCATTTTACAAAGCAGAAAATAGTACCATTAACATCATATAATAAAATAAATAACTTTGCTGTTTTAAGCCGAATATTAATTTTGATTTAAGATTATTTTTATTTTTCATTTGAAGATTGATACGACGAACACAATATTAAAAAGTATCTTCACGCCCATATCCCCGAAGAGGTAGGCAGAGGCGCAACCAGGCACCCACGACTAGCTGAAGAGACTAAGTCACACAATGTGATAAGTGGCAAGCCTGTCGCCAACCGGACACATATCCAATTCCGCGTACAACATACGCTTTTTAATACGTTTTTGTTGCCCCACCCGGTATTCGAACCCGGGACCTCAGGCAGTCAAGTCCAACTACTGAACCGCTAGACCACAGAGGCGATATTAATATTAGTTATTAGTTATATGTAAACTAAAGCAGGATAGTCAATTAAGTAATTAAGACCTCGCTGGTTGTTTGTGTTATGATTAAAAACATACCTGTATCAGTATACTATTAGCGGATCCGGTAAACTTCGTATCGCTATAATTTGTTGTTAACTATTTGCTTTGTGTATCAAATCAATCTAGAGCACATTGAAATATAAATATAAAATTTCAAACCAATTGATCCAGCCGTTTAGGATCAGTTTTTTGACAAACATACATCTAACATTATATTATACCTACATATTATACCTATACTACATATGATTAAGCGCAGAAAACTGTAATAACCGACTCCAACTCATTAGGAACCAAGTCGCGATTTTATAATTATTTTTTCGAAAGGTAGCAAAGAATTCCGAAATGGTCCCACAAAAGTTTTGTCAATATCATACTAGCAGTTTTTTATCATATTTAACTAGCAGTTTCACGCAGCTCCGCCTGCGTTACTTGGATTCTACTGCACCGATTTTGATGAAACATAGCATGTCACTTAGGGATAATGTAGCATTCTAAAGGTGAAAGAATTTTTGAAATCGGTCCAGTAGTTAAGGAGCCTATTCATTTCAAACAGACAAAAAATCAAACTTTTCCTCTTTTTAATATTAGTATAAATGTATAGATAGCGTATATTTTTTTCGCTTATCATCAAAACGAATATCATTAGTTTACGGTAGATAGGGATAAACTTATTTACATTCTAAACGTTGTTTGTATTAATAAATGATCATGTAACAATACAATACAAAAAACAGTGGGTATAGTAGTAAATAAATAATTAAAATTATTAATTTAATTAAAACCTATTAAAATATTTGCACACCAAAAGTTGGTAGAATATGTTGGAACGCTTAAATAATTTTGTAACATCTTTGTAACATTCAAATTCCGCAAATAGATATTTTTTCTTTTCTTTTCTTAAAAAGATGAGGTCGTCAATTGCACGAAAAATGTATGCACTATTAAGTATAACTCAAAAACTGCTAGTCGTATCATGGTGTTATTAATATTAGTGGGTAAGTAATTGACCTTACTAGTGGTGGCCCATTGGTCGAAATTCGACCATAATCAAATTTAATTATAAGTTATTTAATATAAATTATTAAAGATTAATGTTAAAAAAAATTAAGGTTTTATTGTCAATTTTTTTTTTATGAATACGCCATCGTTATTTATCAAAACCAGGTGTTTTGTTTCCAAACATTATGAATGTAGTTTGTGCGCCATCTGTGATCTTTTATCGTTATCATCAATATATTTGTTTGTGTGTGTCAAATGCATGGTAGAGTGGTTAATGTTTTATTTATTGATTTAATGTACTTTATAAGCATCATTATTGAAAAATATTAGCGTTCTGCACTTCTCCTACACATAATCTATAAGTGTGCCAAATTTCATTCTTCTCCATCCTCGCAATTTTCTTAAAAAGGTGTCCAAAGTTTTGCTTTACGTGTTAATATTATGATAATCTTTCTAAAAAAACAACTACCAAAACCTATTGCCAAGTAGTTGAGTAGATAACATTAAATATCCTACCTTTCTACAGCTTTCGTCATGAAAGTATAAAGATGTTTTATAAGTTTGGAGATGAAATAAAGCCTCAATTTAGAAAAACTAATGCTTTTTGTTCAATATTAGTAACATTTATCTACGGATGGAGATAGGCTATTTTTGTTGCTAAATATTTTTTGCGGTTTTAAAAGTAACGCGGGAACCGCAAACAACCGCGGGCGTTGCGGGTTTAAAACGCCCCGTGAAATGTGCTCTTAATTTTTACATATAAATCTATATTCTACAGAATCTGCGGGCCCGCAACTGCCGCGGGCACGGGCAAAAACCGCTCCGTGAGTTCTAAGGCTAACAGTGGTTGTCCGGTTACTCATCTACACTAGCGCCATCTCTTATCGTAGATAGGTCAATGAAATCGGCCGTAATTTTGCATTGCCCAAAAATAGTTATCGCACAAACACTTAAGTTCACATTGGCTATAATTTAAAACATTGCAAGTTCAAAGTTTATCAGTTATTACGCAGTTTGGTATCAAACCATTCTACTCCTGTTTGTTCATATTATTAACGTAAAATTGCAAATGCCTACCGCTGTAATCGTGTTTTCGAACGTTCCGGTCATTTGAAAGTGTATTTTATTTTTTTCTCTATCTGTTATCTAAAATATAAAATTCTCGTGTCACGGTGTGCGTGATTGAACTCCTCCGAAAAGGCTTGGCCGATTCTCCTGAAATTTTGTGAACATGTTGTAGGTCTGGGAATCGGCCAACATCTTTTTTTTTACATTCATAAGTGTCAAGGGTAACTCACCCAAATTTTTTTTTTACTAAAATCATTAAAAAAGTAGCAGAACAATGTCTGCCGGGTCAGCTAGTACTTTAATAGTAAAGTATCTAACCCGACGAAATTTGTATCGCTTAGTAATTACATCTCTGCATATTATGAGAAAAATTTATGCATTTTTTTATATATTTTCCCGGGTTTTTTCTTCAAATAAACCTTTTCCATACAGTAACTAACAGAATTAAAAAAAATGCAAAAATGGTCCATCCGCTCAGGTTTGATGCTACAACTATGGGAAATAGGGACTGATTTTTATATATGAACATAATAAATACATGGGGAATCCCGATAACTCTAATTTCAAGGTTTAAAGAAAACGGCTTAATTACTCTATTTTCAACAAGAATATATTCCTCGTGTTTTAAAAGAAATAGCCGAATCGGTCGAGTACTGCGCGTTCCGATACATTTGTCGATTCATGTTTTTATATGTGTATATACATTATACGGCTTTACCTGATTGTTCATATTTCAATACTATAATCAAATATTAAACCTAGGCTGCATAACTGGCTAAATTTAGGTCATTTCATTGTGTATGCTGTATACTTTACATCTATAAATTAAGTATTTGGTTTCGTATTCGAAGATTCATAAGAACTTAGTGCTATGTGATTGTTTTTCGTTTCAATTTTTCACTTGTTTTAACAATTACTCTATTATTCGCGGCTGAGACGAATCCATATAAAAAGTTTTTGAATTGGTTCTGTATTTCTTTTGTTATACATGTTGTAAAAAGTCTAATTTCGTTCCATTTGTACAGTAGCTCCCCGAGCCAACTTGGTGCCGCCCGCCCTTGCCATGTTATTGATTTTAAAAGTTTTTAAATGTTTAATAGTTAGTCTGCTATTCGGGCTGATGATATTGTTGATATTTTGGTTTGATAATGAAATGATAGCAACTTATACTAAAAATATACCTCACCACACATACTTAGTACAAGGAGTGTCAAACAACAAAATATTACCTTACTTATTCCTGCCGCCATAACGTCATGACGTGGTCCGATTCGGAGGGTAAGGTAGCCGGTAAATTTACTTTTGCTCGACACCTAACATCCGGGCCTCAGGTTGGCAACGCATCATTACCATCTTTGGTGTCTCTAGGCGGCGTGAATTTCATACCACCAGGAAACCCGTCTGCTTGTTTGCCTTCCAAAAAAATAACATGCAAAAAGAAAGACGAATAAACCAAATGGGCTACAACTACTACAGCGTTCATAAATACTAACATGTATGTGTGAAAATATATAACAAGATATAATTTTTTTTTGTAATCTATGAATAGTTAATGATGAATCCTAATTTCTCTTGGTCATTGTATCAGACCTGAACGGATCGACCAATTTTGATATTTTTATGTTAGTTATTGCGAAGAGAAAGTTATGAAAAATGTTAGGAAAAGTAGGAATATGAGTACTTTTTTTTAGACAAACCATTAGTAGCTGTTAATGTTAAGCAATGCAAAGTTTGCTGAGTCGGCTAGTTTTTATAATCAAGTGAAATTACAATTATTGCTTTTTGAGTCGTTAATTAACCTGGAACTTTCATCGAACTACATTATGTATTATTCTAACATCGACCATGTATTCTAAGAACAAAACAAGGACATGTTTAATGCTTCAATCTGAATCAAAAATAGGTATTTCCGAATATCCTAGCCTTAACCAAAAAGGCGATTTGAAGGTAATAAGTACACGGTGATTCAATTAGGATTCTCTGTCTCATACTAGATTCTACTTGCTCCTGCACCGAACTTGGAGGTTGTGTCCAAGGAGAATTGAACCAAAAAATATATCTCCACGCCTGTATCCCGAAAGAAGTAGGCAGAGGCACTACAAGGGAAGACACTAAGTATAAAATAAATTTTGGACAATTAAAAAACAACGTGAGTTATAAGGTTGTGTCATGGTATTACAATGCCTTAATCATTTTCAGAAGTTAAACAAAAAACAAACAGTTTTTTTGGCTGTATGTATTTTTATTGATATATTCGATTCAAATTCCAACAATATATTGTGTGTCTTAATGTACCAATAATATAGAAAGATAGATATATTTTTTAAACCTACAGTAAGCAAATTATATAATTGTGTTATGAGTGTTAATTCACGATACTAATAGACATGGATAGAATACTAGAATAAATTAAATAAATACAATCATAACCAAAAAAACAGATATCGTGATTTTCATCATATAAATGTCTGCATAATAAGAACCATCAGAAGAATAAATCGGGATGGCATAAAAGTTAAAGTTTAATATATAGATTAGGTATAAATAACTTAAGACTAGATTTAACTTAAAAAATAATAAAAAGTTGTGTAGAATTTTGGGCACTTTAAAGATATACGCTATTAATCTATTATTATGTTAGTAAAAGTATAGCCTTAAATAACCTTATTATATTTATTTTCTAATTTCACTGTAATATACATGAATTATCTTCTTCACCTTAAAATAGTCTGGTAGTACTAGCGCCAAAGCATTAAGACCGCCTTTGTGTAACTTTATTAAAATAGATATTGTAAGTACCTATTCAATTGTGAAATATAACAGGTGTCCAAAAAATATTTTCGATAATTTATGATACATAAACATTAATCCCATTTTTTGGACTATCGCATCCTGAACGAATGTACCAATGTTACTAATTCTTTTTTTGTTGTGTTATTGTCCAGAAAAATTTTACATCAAAAAATCAGTTTTCATATTAAGAACATGACAACGTCTGACGCCTCTGTTAGTTCATAAAAACGATAACAAAAAAATATAAGAACGCCAATAAAAATCTATTTTCTGTTTGTGAATCATGGAAAAAACAACATAAAATCAAAACTGTTTTATCGAAACCAAACAAGTGATGTTTTTCAATTAAAATGAAACGCGGTGGGCGTGGTTCGCGTGGGCGAAGTTGCGAGCTTAGGCTATATATACTTTAATCAAAAATTAATATATTTAATACTCCCTCTCACATAAGTATTGTGTAGGTTATTAGGATCCCAGTGGGACGTAATTAGAATAAGTATAATGTTATCGGAAAGTTCTTTGCATATCGGGAACTTCAAAGATTTAGGAATGAACCTGTAGAAAACGGGATCCTTTGTCTGTGGTCTCTCCGTCTACCCCAGTGCATTTAAATCGTAATTATACATACTTTAAATGCTATAAGCTAAGGGATATTATAACATACGCAGTATTTACTGTAAAGCATCATTATTTATATGAATGAATGTCGAAAAGTGTGTTATTGTATTTCGTGAAAGTAAACGAATTTATCTTTTTTCTGAATGTGGAAGAATAAAAATTTCGTCTGCTTTCGTTTCGTTAGTTTTATAAGTCGTACAAATCGTTATATATCAACAGCATTTTCTGAATTAAATTGTCGTAATCACTTTTGGTTTTTGAAATTTTTTTTTGTTGTTAAAAATAATATTCGTCTGAGTTCAGAAATTTGTTGAAGATCTTTTTATAATTTTTTTATACTATTAAGTATTACCCAAATGTAAGTAGGATTGCCATTTCATATAAAATTAAATCTTAAAAATATAAATAAAAAAAAGAACCTTAATCTATCCAATACGCTTAGGAAATTTAAAATTTCATTTTTATAAACTTTTCTATGTCCTGTTTTTTTCTACAAATTTGAAATTTTAGTAAAAGATTTACAATAGTCTGTTCAGCAACATGTACGTGTAATATATGAATAAGCTTATTATATAATAAATAAATTAATACTTTTGTGTGAAGCAAGCTATATTTTTAATTAATTATTATGTAATAATGTTATGTTAAAAAATTAAATTCTGCATATTTTGATTATTTTCAAATTGCTTATTTATTTTGTTTATATTACTTATTTCAAAATTAAATATATGAAAATATTTTTAATGATAGTAAATTTTTGTCTGTTCTTGAATTCTTTTGAAAATATACATTATTATAAAGTCTGCTCTTGCTACGAAATCAGATTATTATATACATATTTTTGTATGTTACTTTTATTTTTATGTTTGTATTATATACATATTAAGACAACTTTGCCCGTTGCTCAAGTTCTTGCCACGTAATGTTATCAGGATTCCAATGCCAGACCTTGGCAAATCTAGATAAATCAAGATAGATAGAATCCTAATTAATTCCCACACACAATACAAACCACAAAAAACTAGTAACATAGTAAGACCGTTTCAATGAAGCAATTGTAAACAAAAAGTGGGGTAATTTGACTTCTTAACACGCTTGTATTCACGGTGTAATTAAATTGTCAGAGATTAAAATAATTAAGTTGATAACTGCCTGTTATAATTATTGTTTATAAACAGACATTATCTAAGATATACAAACATGTAGTTGTAATCGTATCGAATACGAGTAGCGCGTAAAGGACGTTTATTTATACTGACACCGAGTGGATGTTACAGTGATACAAATTATTTGACATAAATTTGTATGATAGTATATTGCTATCACCTTTGCCCTATGTTTTATTTTCTAATTATACACTCGCGTGCATTCGAATCGACTCACCCGTACAAAATAGACAAAAATTGTGTGTTTATTTCGAAAATTTAAAAAAAGTATATAAAACGTGTTTTTGTATTAAGGCCTATTCTTTTAAATTTCAATGAATGTATTAATTATTTAAATCCAATCACCAATTTCAATAATATCGTGGTATAAACGTAATTGTGTAAAATTTACTCCTTGCAGTACTAAAGAGTTACGCTATGCAACCCACTATATAAAGCAACGCACCCTTATCAGAAGTTGAACACATTTCCCCAAGATAGGTTTAGCCATTAGCCGCCACTATGGAAACAAGACATAAAGAAGTCGTCTAAGTTATTCTCTGGTACAGTAGTGCTTTAGCTAGCGAAAAATCGCTCGTCAATTGAAACGGAGCCAATCTGCTGTATCCAGAGTATACAGAACGCTCCCAAGAGGCAAATAGAAGAAGGTCAGATAACAACCGCCGGCGGCATAATTCTGAGAGAGACTACCGTTTTATCGTCTCTTCAAGTCTCAGAAATCGTCATCTCAACGGTGTTTCTGTACAGAAGCAGCTGAGAGAGGTTCGACCTGACTCCAAAACGGCCTGCCAGAGACCTCGAATTTACCACAGCTCACCGACAAGTTTACCTTGTATTTCGCTCACATATTTAACTCGCTAACATATCGGTTGGACGGCTGAACAATGACGATCGGACCTGTTTACTGACGAGTGTAGAGTGTGTCTGCATGGCAGTGCAGAAGTGCTCGAATCCATCGGCGTCCAGGCGAGCAATTTTCGCAATGTTGTTTCGCCGAAGTAGTGTCCTATGGTGCTGCTTCGCGAATGATGTGGGCTGGCATTTCAGTGGAAGAATAAACAGCTCTTGTTTTCATCCTTGGTGGATTACGAGAAGGCGGCCTGACTGCATACCGATATGTGGAAGACGTTCTCCTTGATTATTTCCTTATGAAGGCTTCAGATGGCTTTCTTCTTATGCACGATAATGCTCAATGCCATACAGCACGAAACACTCGTCAGTTTCTGGACGAAGTTGGTATTGAAACCATGGACTGGCCGCCACTTAGCTCGGATCTCAATCCTATTGAACATATGGGACGAGCAGAAACTCAGAGTTCGTAGCAGAAATCCAGCTCCTGCAGACATTGTAGAGCTAAAGACAGCGCTCGAACAGGAGTGGCATGCTCTCCCTCAATATCTAGTAGTTATCAGGTCTATGAGGAACCGTCTTAGGACTGTTATTAAGGCCAGGGGAACAGTAATTATTGATTTGGAAATATTTTTACAACGTTTAATGGTAACTACCATTTGTTTTTCCCTAATTTAATTTTTGTTACTTTGTTATTCGAACTCGATTAAATTTTTGAGATTATAGTATCATTATAAAGCTTACGAAATAGGCTTTCAAAAATATGAATATACTATTTTTTTATTCTTTAAAAATATATTATAACATTTAACCATTTTGTAGAGTTTAACCGATTCGAATACACGCGAGTGAATTTAAGATTTCGTTTCATACGAACGTTAAAGATGTAACTACCATACAAATGATGATGATAACAATAATATCACCATCTCATTATCTATATCATTGAGTAAATTCAGGACTTTGTAAGCGTAGTTACTCACTATAGTTGTATTTGTGTAATATAAAACTAATTAAATACTGCTACTACTCATTCTGGTTAATCTAATCAGAAGAATTTTGAACAGTTAAAATACATTTTGGTATGTGTAATGTATACTAAATCGACACGGGTAATAAAATTGACGTGATTAATTTTTCATATTTTTTAGGACATTGCTTATTATTTTATATTTATAAAGATGTTTGCTAAACAATTTCCTTAGTTTTTGTAACCTATTTTTTTATGAATTTATACAGTTGTATAATGTTTGTGATTATTCCCTGAAACAAAATAATTGGAAATCTCAAATATCAAGTGGGAACTTTCACTTTTTTAAGTTTTTATTTTATTTTATTCATAATTCATGCGGATGTAGCAGATAGTATACGATTGAAACTTACAATATTTACCAGTACAACGGTTTTCATTGCAAGTGTGGATAACTTTATCTCTTTGTCAAATGGATGGCAACTTAATGGCATGTTTAAATATTTAAGCTGTGGCGTGTCAAAAATTTATCAGTAACATTTAAATTGATCATACATATATATTTTGGTGTGGTTGTTTACAAATTATAATGTGTTTTAACGGTGTTTTCTGTTTTATGCTTGTCTAGTTGAGTCTTTGTCTTTTAAACTGTTACAATTTTAACATCTTCCTCCCACGGCATAGAACGGTAATGAAAGATAAGGTGTAGTAGGTGTAGTGAAATAGCGCTATTTTTCCGCATAAAACAAGAAACGCTCGAACGTGGTGCTGCGCTATGCGTGAAGTGTTTTTACAGGTGAAAGGCCGATGTCATCGGGAGCAGCTCATTGCCTTGTGAAAGACATGGGTAGCGAGATGTCCTGTACATCATAAATTCTCACTACCTTGTCTTTCATGAGGATTGAGCACATGTCATCGTAAACCAGAGCCGGTGGTCAAGATTATGCAGTACGGACTCAGCGATGTATTCTTTTACTAATTAATCTTAAGGCTTTAAAATATTATAAGATTTTTTTCTGTCACAACGTTACTTGAATGACTATCTTCTTTCGGCGGCTTTGCCCACGCTGTATCAAACCATTACGTTTCTTTAATCGAATGTACTTCTTAGCCAATTTTTAACAAACATAGCTTAAATTTGATGTAAAACACCAGTCCTTTATTGAACAATATTTTAAATACATGAGCTTGTATACGTATTAAAACTATTTAATAAAATAATATAAATATAGTACTAACAATAACAGGAATATTATAAAATAATATACCTAAACATATTATAAGTGTGATACGGCATTCAATTTAAGATGTAGGAGTGTTATAATATTATTTATCAGACTTACACATTTAAAATATAGTCGGGGTTGAGACAACACTTATCATACTAATATTATAAAGAGGAAAACTTTGTTTGTTTGTTTGGTTGTAAAAATTAGGCTCAAAAAATAATGGACCGATTTTAAAAATTCTTTCACCATTCGAAAGCTACATTATCCACGAGTGACATAGGCTTTGTTTCATCCAAGTCAGTATAGTAGAAGCCAAGTTACGCAGGCGAAGCTGCTTGAAACTGCTAGTAACACACAATCATTAAACTTTGGACCCCTTTTTACGAAAATTGCGCTGACGGAGGAGCATAAAATTTGACACACTTATAGTTTATGTGTAGGACAAGTGCAGAAGGCTAATATTTGTCAATATTAATACTTATTAAAGTTTGGAAACAAAGTAGTTGGTCTTGAGAAATGAAGATGGCGTTCTTATCAACAAGATATTAAAATTTATTATGGTCGAATTTCGACCAACAGGCGACCACTAGTTAGAATAAATATATGAACATTAAAAACTAAGAAAAAATTCACAAGGTGCGGGCCAGGCGGTACGACGTTTGTCGATACAGCTACCTCCAAATATAATAACAGTGGTTTTCTTCACGAAAAATTAGTTATGTAATATACTAATTTTAGACGAGTGCAATAGGCAGTAGCCGTTTTTTTGTATAGTTACTGGTTTTGGTCAAGATTTAACTTTATGTTTCTTATTCAGTTCAGATTTAGACAGTAGCGTAAATATGGTACAATTCGACCTACAATAGTATTTGAAGAGGTCATATCTCGTAAAATAATTTTGAGTTGGTTATCCTCTTAGCACGTTTGTTTTATATAATGTATGGTTATTGACATAATGCACTTTTATGACGTCCATAGCACTGTAGGTTTTGCCTGCGGTTTTCCCACAGTCACTGCTATGGCTGACGGTTAACCTAGGGTGTAACAAGGTGACTGACGTTTGCATCAAATTAACATGGTTATTAACATAATGCACTTTTATGACGACCGTGATATGCTAGGTTTAGCCGTGAGTTTTCCACAATCACTGCTATGACTGACGGTTAACCTATGGTGTAACAAGGTGACTGACGTTTGCATGATATTAGTGACAATTATTGGTAATAACAGCTATTTCAAGAAACGTCATTCCGCTGTCAGTTTGTGAAGAGATCCCTGAAAATGAAAATCCCACTTCTTTTTTATATTGTTACTAGCCTACCCGGCGAACTTAGTATTGACATTAACAGCTAACTACTAGCAAGTATTACATTTCTCTGCAATTGTCCCGACTTTACTTTTATAGGAACTACTTACTATACTCTTAACAATAAATAACATAACAAAAATGTAGCAAAATTGGTCGATTCTTTCACTGGTGAATCGATAACCAAAGAATAACCAAAATCTTGAAAATAGTGTATATATACACTAGATACTCGTACAATACCAGATTTTGTTACTATTTTTTTTAACATTTGCAATTATAATTGACTTATCTATTAATTAACGTACTTTGTACCGTTTTAATAGGTATCATAAATATGGCAGTAGTTTTATTTTCTAATATTTTTTTAGATATTTTAATAATACAAATTTATACGAGTTTAAAAAATCAAAGTTTTAAAAATCATCGGTATGTCGCAGCATGTACTGTAGACGATAAAAAGTAAAAAGGATTAAAACAAATAGGTTTCTTTAATAATGAAGATATTTTATTTCACATATGGCATACAAAGTGTACCTACTTGTGATGCGTAACATGGCAAATGTTTCGAATAATTAAAAAAAATAAATAAAAATAAGTAGATATTTCGCCTAAGAAAAAAAGCCAATATTAATTGTTACTCAATAACTAGTTGGGGAAACTTGATAACAACTAGTCATAGGACCACCTCTAAAATACCACCTACCAAACAAAAACAAATCTCAAAATCTGTAATAAAAAAATTAATTGCTAAATGTGAAAGCGCATAAATTCGTAGCGACTGTACTGATTTGGATAATTTTATTTTTTGCTGTGTTAGTCATTGACAGAAGAAGGTTCTTATGAAGAGAAAAACCATATAAATTGCAAGAAAAATAGGAAAAACAATACTTCATTTTTTCTATACAAACTGAACGGGTGGAACAAAGTTCACCGGGGACAGCTAATAAAATATAAAATTAAATCAGAAAATAATAACAAAATTTGATAAATGCATTTTGCATTTTTTTTATGTAAAACTATGATGAAGTAAACATTTTTTTTTGTTATTTAAAAAAAGTTGAAATTGTGTTCAAATTTATTTTGCTATATTCGCGGCTCTCGCTATTTTCCTCTAAGTGGGCTGCGGCAGCTCTGGGCACGTACTGTTTGGATTACTACCTACCACGGTGGATGAAATGGGCATTTAAGTTTTCAGTGCGATATTTCAGCCTCTATTTCAAAATATCTGATAAAAATTACACTGCTTTAGCATTCCTTCATTTAAATGAGACATGCCTATAAAAATATACATTAGTTAACACAGGTCCTTTCAAAATGTGAATGTGAACAAAAAAATACAGTCTTCAAAAATCCATTTTGAATAACAAATGCTAGCCATTCCTAGAATCTTTACAGGTATATATAGTTCTTTTGTTCGTACTTCGTGTGTTCGTCACTGAACTCCTTCTAGACGACTGGACCGATGTTGATGAAACTTTTTGTGTGTGTTCAAGGGAATTCGAGAATGGTGTAGATTCACAACTGGATCTCCTGAAAATGTGTTTTTAATTATTTTTAATAATAAGTAGTTGTTGATTTTGGAATGTCTTCCATTGGGTCCGACAGACTGCGCTACTATCGAAGCATATTTCATGTCAATCGATGCGAAGTTTGCTGGGTCAGCTAGTGTACTTATAAAAATATACATTAGTTAACAGAGGTCCTATCAAAATGAAAAATGTGAACCAAAATTCAGTCTTTTAAAATCCATTTTGAGTAACAAATGCTAACAATTCCTAGAATATTATATATAAATTTAGTTAAGGCTGTAGAGCTACACAACCCCACGGCATTATTTTATTCTAAAAAATGTTAATAAATCAAAAACATGTTTACTAAACAATTTAAAATGTTATTAAATAATATTAAATGTTATTAACTAATAATATTATTATTTAATACAATATTAGTTATTTTAGTTTTGAAACAGCTATGATGTAACATTTTATTTTTTTAAAGTGTACAGTTACCTATTTTCTCAAATTGACATAAATTTTACTTTAAATAATTAAATTGTAAACAATAAATAAAAAAATATTTTCAAACTACTGTTACTCCTGGAGTACACGTGGTATATAGTTAAATTGTTATTTTATTCTATGAACATTTTTTTAAAATAGTCGTCCCTGCGAACTTCGTATCGCTTGACTTCATGTGGATAAAAGCATTGTTTTTTTTTCTGTTAATTACCCGGTTTTTCGTTTTATAAGTACCTTCTCCTTACAATAACCAATATAATAAAAAAAAATTAGCAAAATTAGTCAATCCGCTCAAGTCTGATACGAGGACTACGCGAAATTCATTTTTTTGAAATGGATAATTTTTAATTTGAATAATATTTTGATTAATTACGACGTTATACTCTAGCCTTTAAATTATTTGTGTGAGAACTTTCAATAATGCTCTGCTGGTAACTTGGAGAACCACCTAAACCAAAGATTGTAATGCTGTGTTGCCAACCTAAAGTTGGGATGTAAAAAAAGCCTCAAGCAAATGTAAGTTTACAGGCTACCTTACCCTCTGAACAGAAGCACTTTAACGGCAAGCGCTGACTTTATGGCGGCCGGTAAGGCGATGTTACCGATCCGGGCAAGTCGCTGCGAAACTCTACCACCTAGTCACATGTCACGGTGTTAGTGACGGTAAGCCTATGCTCGCCTTTTACGAGCTGCCTGGCAGGAAGGCAGATGGTTCTGCAAAGGAGCCCGGACAAACATGCTTACTTAGCTAATCTATCTATAGCACCATTGGGATGTGTATCTTTATACAATCTACATCGACAGTATACATATTTTATAAGTGTTGAACAAAATGACTCTGAAACCGTGTACATAAAGTAGTTTGAGGTTTTTTTTGGGTCAAGGAATCAATATATCTCGTTGTTACTTGCGACGCTCCGTCGTCCATGTCTTCCTGATTTTGTTATTTATGACTTGTGATTTTTTGTATGGTTTCCACAATTGGCAGTCTCAGGTAGAGAGCCAAAGCCGTTTTGTCCGAAACGATCGACAACTGCCGTTTTGAATCGCCAAGAACAAAGCCCATTTTAAGTTTTTAATTTTTTGTTTCGTATCATCTTATCGTAAAACTAGCCTTTACCCGCGGCTTCGCTCGTATTAAATTCATTAAAAAAGTATGTTACTTTTAATATCTCCAGGAAAATGTGTACAAAGTTTTACAATGATTGGTTAAATTGTTTTCGGGTGAAAGTATAACAAATTTATAAAGATTAAATAAATATTAGTAGAGATTATTATAGAATAATGTCGACGTTATAATTATTAAATAACACACATTACACAAATTCATCTAAATTCACACAAAGTAAGCAAGTATGCTTGTGTTATGGGTGTTACTCAATGATAATAGTACGTGAAAATACTAAAATGGATATCGGAATAAATCTAGTAAAACAATCAGACCCAGAAATATCTCATATTGTACCTATTAATTAATAATTGAAATGTGTTAATTAATAGTTGTCTACAAAATTGTTTACCTACTACATAATGTTTACAAGAAGGTTACACCATGTGCAATTTTTTTACATTATGATTGTATAAAATTTAATTTATTAATTGATGCTATTAACTATAATACACATTTCAATGTTATTTATACAGATCCCCTACCATGAGTTGACGGCTTGTCAAGTTTACTATACTTGCTAGCGTCTACTTCGATTATGTGTATGTAAACTTGGAACAGCGCCTCTATTGGTAACCGAGATCACTAAATTTAAGACTAAAATCGATTCGATAGGTCAATTGCGAATGTAATCTAAACCAACTCACTAAAGGCTCTGAGCCCTTACCATAAGTTTACGGCGTGTCTAAGTTTACTATACTCTCTATAGTCTATATAAATTATTTGTATGAAAATTTTGAACAGCGCCTCTATTGGTAACTAAGAGAAACACATTTTTAGACCAAAAGTGTCATAGACTTCGACACGTAACTTACCGAACGTAATCTATACCAACTCGTGGTATAAGGCTCTGATGTTTGAAATACAAAAATAGTATTACGAATGTGTAATATTTGCACAATTGTGTTCAACACCATTCTTTGATTTTCAAATACGTTTTAAGAATTTATTAATTGAAATAAACTCAATTTTCGTACGTGTTGTTAATTTGTGTACCAATATTACTAATTATTATCGATCCGACTGTTTTTTTGTTTTTATTATGTTACTAGTTCCATAGTGATGTCGTGAATATAGACGAATGTTTATGCATTTTTTAGTATAACTGAAAACTACGAAATTCCTTCCAATTAATTAATTTAAGACATATGTTAAATGGAATTTATGTATATGAAAAGGGTTATTTATACCATTGCTGAATATTTAGCTGATAAGAACGCGTGGATATAATTGTTCCCCGTGCCAATCTCATATAAATATAACGTATTTTTACATTGATTATTGTATACATATTTTAAAATAAGGAAAAAAGACAAGTACGCTGAGTTTATTGCACAAATTTCTCTGGCAAGAAACTTAGCGGTCTATCCAATCCGGTCGTAGATTTAGTATTACATAGACGCAACACAAGTGCCTCTTGTGGGTTTACGTGAAATAAAGATATTGTCATCTCAGAACGAATACGAATGTACCTGGGTTAGACCTAGGTTGTTATTCCGTTCTATTTGCTCTGGTATTATCCGAGGTTTTTGTCAAGAGCCTCCGAAACCGCAGTGATTGTATAAAAAGGTTTAATGACTGTAGAGGACGCCAGAAAAGTCTGAAGGATCGTGGGATTTGGCACTCGATACACTTTACCTACCCTGTAAGGGACTTAGGAAAGATGTGTATGTGTGTATAGGTAATTTATAAGTTTTATTGTTATTAAATCGATGTAAATACATAAAAAATATACCTGCTGAATTGAGAACCTCCTTGTTTTATGAAAGACGGTTAAAAAGTGCGAGCACATTTTACGAGGCGTGTTACACCCGCAGCGGCAGCGGTTGTTTGCGGTTCCCGCGGCAGCGATCGCCCGCCGGTAGAGTCGTACAAGTTTACGAGCTATGATTTCAACCGCGACGGCTATGTGACCGAACAAATTAACAGTCTCGTAAGTTTTTAAATATATCCGCAGATCCATAACAGCCGCGGGCGCAGGTAAAAGCCGCTCCGTGCGTTCTTAGTCTATGTGTTCCGCAGAACGCATCGCATTGCCGTCAGGAAATGCGGTTCACTCGCGCGCTCCGCTTGGAGATGCGGTGGCAGTGTGTTATACCACGCGAGTTTTGTTTATAAATCGAGATGGTTCAGTGCAAATTGTAACCTTATCATTGCACACCAGAGCTGTGTAGTATGTATGATACCCGCCTAAAAGAGTGTGTGAAGCAAAATTTACAAACATGTTTTCGCATTAACGATAGGAGTTCTGTAAGCTGAGTTTTGGCGAGAGAAAAGATGCTCGATTTTTTTTCATAATTATTAAATTGACTGATTGAAATTAGTCAACTTTGGTGGCATTTTGTACTATTTTGTTTGTGAAAGTGCACAAATGAAATAATCATAAAGAAATTACCGTATCGTGTATTTTCTCGTTGCAGCCAAATCTCACTGCATGAGTTTGAGTAAAGAGGCCACCGCTTTACCAAAAACCCTGACATGACTTATTGACGACTTATGACTAATTATAATTGAATCCCGATTTCAGTAAATTTGATGCAAATTTCGACTTGACTAATGGCAAAATACCAACGTGTATCCCAAAACCTAAAGAAAGAAAAGAAGAGTCGTTTTCTTTAGTGTAAAGTGCTTTTCGGAAACCGACATCGTACTGGCAACTATTTGTGCTGCGAGAGTTGTGACTTACTCAGTCGCATACGACTGATTCTTTGTTGTACATCTGTAAACATAGAATCAGTTGCATACGAGGGGGTTCTACGTCCATGGACAGTGATGCTTTACACCAGTTGTCCCAATTATATGTATAAATATGGGACTTTCCTTGGCTTACTTCGTGATTAACTGGACCAAGTGTGTGATCATAGATTACCTTGGCCAGACACCAGGTACAGCTCCAACTTCAACTTCACCAAACACATGGAAAATTTAACATAAGTTATGCACTGATACCTGCTCTTGCAAACCTTTGGTTTTGATAGAATAATTGCTCAGAGTCGCTGTTGGACTTCCAGAATATCATAAATAAATGTATAGTGTTACCGATTTATTTGTTCAGTGGTCACCTTCGGAACTAAACTAAACTTGTCGTGAAACGTCATTTCTCTGTCAGTTTCTGGAATGATAGCGCCGAGAATGAAAGCCCCAAAACTATTTTTAGTTATTACTTAAATATTACTATTTTCTCAGTAAAATTCTCTATCAGAGCCCTTACCATAAGCTTACGGTAATGTACTTGCTAGCGTCTTCGTAAATAATTTGTATAAAAGCTTTAAACAGCGCCTCTGTTGGTGAACTAAGAGACCTTAATGCTTGACCAAAAGTACGTATATTGATGGAGGTGATCTGTAGCGACTGTCTAGCCGAACCGGCGAACTTCGTATTACTTTACACTAATAGCTACCAACAGTTTGTATGAAAAGTAAAACAAAGTATTGTTTTTCCTACTTTCCCTGCCATTTTCCCGGTTTTTCTTTACATAAAAACCTTTTCCTGTCAATTACCAACACAACTATAAAGAATTAGCAAAATTAGTCCATTCGTTCAGACGTGATACGATGACAAAACAAAACGACGATTGGTTTTTGTATACATATATTAATATATTATATATTGTACTAGCGGCCCGCTCCTGCTTCGCACGGATATAAAATAGACATAAAATATCACTTTATCTATTAAAAAAACCGCATCAAAATTCGTTGCGTAGCTTTAAAGATTTAAGCATACAAAGGGACATAGGGACAGAGTAAGCGGCTTTGTTTAATACTATGTAGTGATTATTAATATATGGGTGCTCATTAAATTAATCTCTTTTTATGTATTAGTATTTCTGATTACCATATCACAGGGATTTATAACAAATCTTCTCGCAACGTTCATTGTTTACTTTATATTTAAAATTTATTAATTAGGCATTACTAATTAGTTTTATTATTGGAATTATAATTAAAACATTGTAAAATACACATTAAAGCGACTGTAGTATTTATACGAGTAGCTATTCGAGAAATGTATGTTTTTTCCTTCATAAATAAATAGTTATAAATAAGTAACTATAATATGCTTACTTTGTATATCAACTCGAGTATACTGTGTATATTTAAAATGTTGGAGCTCTAGCAACTGACAGGTTTACTATAACTAAATTTGACAGTTTATCTATACTGATAAATGTGAAAGCGTGTTTGTCAGCTAAACCTCAAGGGATCAATCAATGTATCGCAGGGGAGTATTGTTATGGTGTATTTTTGTTGTTGTTTGGAGATAGAAGGAAGGAGAATGACATAGGTTATTTTTATGGCGATTATAGATTTACGAGGCAAAGCGAAATAACTTGAAAAAGCAGATTGCAGCCGCTGGCAACATCTAGTTTATTTATATCACTCATTTTTCACACAAAGTACAAAAGTTACACTTAATGACCAATTACATGTCATACTCAATTATTAGTGAAGGTTATTTATAAGGGAGTTGCAAATTCAACAAAAAAACAGCTCTAAATAACAATTACAAAAAAAAGATGTTGCTTGATGTGCTACAAAATATAAAAAAAATTAAACATCTCAGTCTTACTACAAAAAAATTAAACACTTTTTCAATTTGGATTCTCAGTCATCCACGTGTATCAATTTACTGGTGCGATATCAGTTTTAGACTGTATTTTTTTTTTAAACAAGTAGGTAATATTTAACGTACTTAAATAAAGAGCAGTTTTACCTATTCGAAAACAATGATAAAAAATAGGTAGAGCCAACAAATATTATATGAATCCCCATTTCACGTGGTCATCGCAACATGCCTAAACGGATGAACCAATTTTGATTATTATTTTTTCTTGTGTTAGTTATTGTCAAGAGAAGACACTAATGAAAAAAAAACAGGGGAAATGGGAATAACAATGATTTGATCAATATAAACTTTAAGTAGATGTTAATATCAAGCGATACAAAATTCGCCGGGTTGGCTAGTTGCGTATGAAAATAAATAAATATACTTTATATAATAATAAACTGTTGACCGCGACTTTATACACGTGTTGATAAACTTACAAATATTGACTCGGACTACTTAGCACTACTATCACAAAAAATTACTAAAAATATGTCCAGTACTTTATGCGGAAAAAGTGAACTTAAAACCGACAAATTTTTTAGTGTACATTTTGGTTTAACAAATAAATAATTGCTTTTGAAAAATGTTTTATCTTTAATATATTATATTATATATTTATTTCATGTAATCTTATTACTGTTTTATGTATAAATATTTTTAAAATTACAGCGCTTTTCTAACAGTATTCTCCAATAGTAAGAGGATCATTAAGAAAACACTACGCCTCGTGTAACGTATTTTCTAGCAATCCTTTAAGAGAATAAGAGGGATTCTCTTAAAAGGATTGTCGGAAAATATTTCATGATAAAAATTTAATATTAATATTTTATGATAAACATTTGGTATTAACATTTTACAATAAATATTTAATATTATATTGAAAAAGCTTCATATAAGCCAGCGCAGAAAATTCTCTCTTTTTTCTCTACTATATGTATAAGACTAGCCGACTCCTGGAACTTCGTATCACTTGATTTTAATAATTATTACTAACAGTTTATGCAACATAGAAGGGTGGTTTTATCCACTTCCCCTGTATTTTCCCATGTTTTTATTTTTATGTGATCCTCCTCCTGGCAATAAACAATACAACAAAAATGTTCAGGCGTAAGGCGATGACCACGCGAAATGGGGAATGTATACTAGCCGACCCTGCAAACTTTGTATCGCTTGACATTAACAGCTACTAATACTAATAATAATTCGATGATAAATGAAATAAAAATAATTTGATGATCATAATACATAAGAAATTCGATGCTCCGTACATGTAACTGTGTGACCCGCGGCTTCGCCTGCGATAAATTGAGGTGTAAGCTATCCCACATTTTAAGTTGGATCAAACTGCACACGATGTGTAAATTTGATTAAAATCGGTTAAGTAGTTTAAGAGTTCATCGCGGACAAACACCTTCACACGTAATTTATATATATTTTTAATCTAAAGAAAAATTATTTTTAACTCTGCCTGAAGTTGATCGTTAGATATTTTATAAACATATAACTTTTGAATATAGACAAAGTTGAGCGTCCACTGAAGTTAGATTACATTTCACATGGTTGAAACTTATCCCAGGTATTATGGACTCCAGAGCATTATTAACATTTCCGCTACTATGAAGGAATAATGAATTGTTATTGGATATTTTTTGTGTTGTATACAAGATGTAGACTTGGTCAGTATAGGCTAGATTTTCAGCTCACGTTTGAACTCACATCTTCCGCTATAAGCATATCAAATTTTGTCAAAACATTTTTATCGTTTTTTTTTATTTTTATAGTATTAAAAGGCATTGGTAATAGTGTGTTGGTCCGACCTGAGGTCGGAATGTTAGGCCTCGAACAAAAGTAAGTTGACGGCTACCTTATGCTCCGAACTGAAACACGTCAACGGTAAGCACTGACATTATATCAGGCAGGAATAGGTAAGGCGGTGGTACTAAACCGGACGATTAGCTGCTCTACCACTAACACCGAGTAATGTCTTGGTGTTAGTCCTGTAAAACAGTATGGTAGCCTAACCTCTTAACATACGAAAAAACACACAGACATTGACTGGTCCCTTATCTTTTCGGCAGTCGGTTAAATTTTACCATCACATCAAGTCTTAAAACCTTTTAAACTGTAAAATAAGAAGCTTCTAAGTGTTCAAAAATTTAGATTTGGAGTACATATTTTGTCACTTCCATGGGAATCGAAAACCAATTTGTTATTTTACATTTTTACCTGTCGACCAGGCAGCGTCACAGGTATAAAATAATTACAAAGACAACCCCCAAATAAAAAGTGTAAAAGATTTATGCTCTCCATCGTCGGCACTTGGTGGAGTTCCATTGTGTACAATTATCAAATAACACTTTTTCAACCGGTTTCACTTTTTTGCAGTATCATTATATCTTTACAGCTAAATATAAATAAACCTATTTCATCTTGAAGCTCAGTATTTAGTTGTTTATAACTAACGGTTTATGTACCGTTATGTTGTAACATAAAGTGTATTGTGGAAAAGTACAAGTATTATTTGAAAATTGTTTATATATAAAAAAAACAAGTACATTTTTAGCCCTGATTGAGGAGTTGTTACAAACATTCGCGTGACCTTTAGTTTTTTCTTGTGTCCTTTCTGTTAAATTAATAAAGGGGATGGACCAAATCCGTCCTGAGTACAACAAGCATAAAACTTATACAGTAATTATTATACATATTATTTTTTCATGAAATGTCTCAATATCAGGTTCGTTCGGACTCTTAACATTTTTAAATTTATGTTAAAAAGAAGCATCATAATTTTATTCGAGGGGGAAGTATAAATTAATATTATATTTTTGTCAACTTTTGACGTTGTAAACTATTAAAATAGTTTCCGTCTGTATTTAATCGACAATTTTATTTATAAAAACTACAGACAAGAAGAGCTAAGGATAAAAACCTTTAAAAGAGACTTAAATATACTATAATAGTAATAAAATTTCCCCAGATTACTTTATATATTACGTACAGAATACATATTGTGTGCTTTGTCTGAATTTAAAAAAAAAAATTTTCGTGACACTTGAGCTTCTGATACCTACCTCCTATTGACTTCAAATGTCTTAGCTTCAAATATTTATAAATAAGTTTTTTTGACTATATTTTATACGTACATTGCGAAAAAATATGTTTATTATTTTGGAAAGCTGTACTTGCTGTATGACCATCGAAGTAAACATAGTTCGAAACTAAGTGTGATTAGAATATTTTAAGCATTGTCTAGTGTTTGTTGGTTCCAGGGCAAATTTTGTATAGAAAGTGGCCCATCTCCTTTCAAAATTACAGTTAAAAAATATATCTTCACGCTCATATCCCCGAAGTTGTAGACAAAGTGGCAAAACCTTTCGACAACCAGGCACATATCCGATCCCGAACAGAAAATGATTATTAATTAGTTTAAATCTCGATAAGCATTTTCAATAAACCATTTCTGTTATCCGTAGCTTAAATGTTTACAGCATTCACAGCGAAAAGCTAAAGTTCAAATCTCATTTAATGTGTATTTTTTCTTTATTTAAAAATATGTAAGTTTTTTTGTCTTTAATACTGTTTTAGAAGAAGACAGTTATCGCCTCTTCTCAATTGCAAGAAATCATATAAAAAAATATTTACCTATTGATAAAACAAAGAAATGGCGTTTTCCATATGAAATTATCAGAACTAACCATCATAATATATAGATAGTTAGCGAGTTCCGGGTTGGCTTTTTCTAAGAAAAAAATAATGTTAACAAACTGAGAGACGCTTGCTCAATTACTAGTATGAAATTACCTTAGTTAATACTATTACGGGTATGTCATCCTGTATCAAACGTAAAATAATTTAATAACTGAAAGGTTATGAGCACATCCGCTCGTAACTTCCTGGTAGGAGGTAACGTTTAGGCTGCATTTCCACTAGAGATGTGCGAGGATGCAAAGAGAGGGATGTGTGTGTAAAGAACCTATAGAATCGCTTAAAAGTAACGATTCTGTTGGTTCTTTACCTACACTTCCTTAGCTTTGCATCGTCGCACATCTCTGGTGTAAACGCAGCCTTAAAACCTCCCTACTGTGTTATAAATATCATCATCGTTTTCCGTTTCCGTTCCGTTTTACGTAAATCAAACCGTTCAAGATTCCGACCTCGTCCGTTGATGGGTTAGCACGAACGCTTACCGTTAACGAAGATCCGTAAGAATCCACTTGTGTGATGAACACAGGCTGTATGTTTTGGTGTTAGTGCCTTTACGTATTCATTTCTCTATCTTTATATGTTATCGTTTATGTGTTTACTTTTTTGGATTAGCATGGTTTAACTATAAACTATGTATGTATGTACTTGCATTGTGTTAGATCAAAAGTTCTATTGAAGTGAAACTTGTTTATTGGCGTATAAGAGAAGTTTGCCGTGACGTTTCTGGTTTACGTTCATTGAACTCTAGTTAACCTCCACAAAAAGCACTGTATGTTATCGTAGAATTTCATACTGCGTTTTCCGTAATTTTTCTTCATACTTCAAAAAACTTCATATACCGCTTACTATTACTATTACGTTCCACGAAAAATTATACAATAAAGAAGTTTCACTTCTTGTGTGTGGACGCTAACACACACGCACACACACACACACACAAGCCCACTCACAAGCACACACACATTTTTGTTTTAAGTTAAGAGATTTTGAAGTCTACGAAAGAAAAAAATGTCGCATAATAAATTTTCTGAATCTTACAAACACCTATCAATTAGTTACTGGTTAATATAAATTATCTAATGTAAATTTTAGAACTACGCGTTTTAAAACTTAAATATTGTTTAGGAACACCATGTTTCAACTTTCCCCTTAAATATACCTGAATAACCGGCTCTTAGAGCTTATAGTTTAGAGCTTAGTGTTCACGAGTCTGGTAACTAATTGCTGAAAGCTTTAGGAACTTGTAAGCTCAGACACTGTAGTCACATTTGTTAGTTATTAGTAGCCACGGGGAAAATTTGCTTTGGTCTTGCAGTCTTATGGCCTCACACTGAGTCGTCAATCAGAATTTATTATCGCATGAAGTTACGGTTTTGTTTATAGGACACTATCGGCCCGCCCCACTTTGCACCAGTATTAAATATACATATAAACCTTCCTCTTTAAACACTTTATCTATTAAAAAAACCGCATCACATCCATTGCGTAGTTCAAAAGATTTAAGCATACAAAGGGGACATAGTGACAGAGAACGCGACTTTCTTTTATACTATGTAGTGATATCGACTTATGACTAATTTAAAGATAATTATATTTTTGCAAGACCAAGACTATAGTGTGAACATGTTCGTGGTCTTGCTATTGCAAAACTGTAAGAACAGTGAAGACTCCAAAGATAGGACAAAATTTTGCTCATTTCTAACAATCAGTCTTACATGGTTCGAGTTATTGCAAATATTAAGACGGAATGCTAAGACTGCAGAAAAACAGGAAACGTCCAATGATTTAATTTAGAACCACCATTGGCCATTGCTACCTGCGTACTTAATGATTCCATGCACAACGGAGCTCGCGCACGCACTAAGTATGTCCCGTAATGCTTCACCATATGTGTTCAGCTCATAAATAGTTGGTACGTTTTGCGAATTGAAACGGAATGGTGTCGCTTCCAAGTGATGGACTTGAAGCATGAGGATTTTTTACTTACAGTATCATGGTTTAATTGCGTCCGTATTCTTTCGCTACTTTTTCGGAATCATTATTTGCAATGAATGTGCTGCGTTTGCGCCCTCTAAGATAGATCAATTGCTACTCGAAAATTTTTTCGAGGCGGCTAAAAGAAACTTCACTTTAAAAATAAACATTATTAGATAAAAGGGGATGAAGGAGTGATAAAGGACATCCTCGTAGTGTGTAATTCAATTAGGAATACTGGCTGGCAATAATCATTGAAGAAATAAAATGACATCATAAACAGCGAAGGCAAAGCATTTGACTCATTTGAACATCCGATCCCCCAGACCATTGTTCTGACAGCGACGTTACTTTGATTGTATTAAGCCTCGCAATTAATAGAGAAATCAGGAAATGCTTTTTATTTATTCCTCCTTATTAAAAACTTATTGATCTGCCATATTCAATGTTCAACGTGCCAATGTTTGTCTTTACTTAAAAACTGAGACCCAACTTCCTACGTTTCATTTTCTTATTTTATTCAATGTGGCGTAGATTATAGGAATGGAATTTTACTTATATGAAATGGTTTGATAGATTTTTATGATGCACGAAGGAAGATTGAAAAAAATGTAATATTTTATGTTTATGACCTACTCTGTAATAATTTTTTTAAGCGTCTTTCAAGCTTTGCTCCAGTAATTGTATAAAATGTTTGTGATGTTTAAGTGTTTCTTTTCAGCACACAAATGAAATGTTGCCTTGGCATCAAAGTCGGTTTGTCATAGATCACCACGTAACTATCACAGCCAGCTTTGATGAGCACGGCTCCATTCTCCTAACCATCGATTGAGTTTTCATCACAGACGAAGTTAAATGTTTCTCGGGCCTAGCCTGTCAAAGCGGCAGTGAAATGTCCTTCCGTCTTCATATCACAGCCACTTTGATGTGGTCGGTTTACGGAGACCGATAACACTTCACGCAAAACGCATGTGTCCACTTCCTATTCGTAGAAATGGTTGTGCGATGGTTCCTGCTCATATCACAGCCATTTTTGACGAGTTGGGTAGTGTGACGAGACGTCGCGAGGTTCGTGATTTTCATGAGAAGAACCCATGTCGCGTATCCCTCACAAAGTGGTTGTGATGTGCGTTTCCAGCCATATCACAGCCAGCTTTGATGAGCGATAAACGGCAATGAGCTACTTATGTTAACAAAGAACATCGTCAAGTCACAGCAACGCAAGGAAGCAAAGCAAGGAAGAAGTAGCAAGATAGGGGGTCGACAAAGTTGCTGTGACCTATGTTTGTTAATCATATCACAGCCAGCTTTGTTGACTTTCTTATTGCTGTATCGACGACATGATTTTTTTTAATTGTTTACCTTTTGTCTTTTTTTTCAGGTTAATGATCGTTTGGATTATGGTATTTAAAATTTTCTTTGCGAAATTCTACATTAAACTGTATTTAAGAATCGTTTGTGCCTTTAAAGATTTTTTTTTCAATTATTTTAGTATTTATTATTGACTTCAACAAGTGTTGCTATTCTAGCGTGCCTGGTTTCTACAAGTTATTTCTAGGGTTTTTTCAAATCTATTTTAATTATGATATTATCAGGAATTATAGTTTCGTGTGAAACACCTTTTACAATTATACCAGCTTTAAACTTGTTTCAATATAAATCAGATTTTTTATCATTATTATCCTCGATACATGATAATAATATTTCTTTTTTAATTTTCAGATTTCCATGGATTGTTGGGCCGATCTCTTCGTGATGAATTATCTAATAATAAAAATATTTTCAATGGATGTTTGTTTTCTTTTATACGTAAATACCTTTTGCATTTTAAGCTAGTTTATTTTTGTGGCATAAAACAGCAAAGAAGCATTTGGCTCTCCTGATGGAAGAGACTTCTGTAGCTTCTTGACACTTGGATTTTATATGCGCGTCGCTGTCCTTTGTTGTTGGGCGTAATTTGCAAGTAATCGTAATTGGCGTAATCTACCAGACCGGATCCTGATCCTATCGTTATTATGATGACGGCACGAATAATTAAGACGGCGGATTGCTACCCGAATAAGTGACATTTAGCACTCTACCACCAACAGTCTTATTGGTAAAGACTCATTTGATCTATCTTCGACTCTTGCAATCTGCCAAGTAGATAAGCGTATGGTCAATTTTAAACAAGGGACCCGGACCATCAATGGGATCGTAATTATTTTGTTTGAATATAAATTCTGCGTTAATACCCAATACTAGGCTGTAATACCCAATATCATTGCATTGCAGGAATGTGCATAACTTAAAAATTACAAAGACAAAATGAAATGATGAAGACTATCCCGCTTGTTTTAATATTAGAGTTAAGAGTTTCTCCATTTTTTGTTGACCACGCTAGTGTTCTGATATTTATACAAATAACCTTTTAACAATAATCCGAGAAGAAGTGGGATCGACCGAAAGTGTTGGTGTAAAAATATGAAATGACGTTGATTCATGACAAATGAAAGATTGATAAAACAGATATGCAATGCGAGCGTCTATAGATATAGGTACCCGGTGAAACCTAGTATAACATTTCACGATTAAATCCCTCTGTTTGTCCCACGAGTCTCCGAAATCGGCGTGTTCGTATAAAAAGAGTCATGTCTCATGAATGTGGTGGAAGCTAAGTGGGTCTGCAAGGATCGTGATATTTGGTGCTTGATACTCTGCCTACCGTGCGTTTAGATATGTATGTATACAGATTACCGCCTGCCCCATGCTACGTGATTTTAATATGTAACGATTATTCTGTTATAGACGAATAGAAAAAACTAAATATCTTAAGTAAGTTCATGTATCTAAGTTGAGCCAACAGTCGAATTATATGTTGGAACTCTCTTTCGCATAAGTATTACAAGCTTTTAGTTAACTCGCAATGTAAGTATGTATGTCCGAGTGACTTCTTGCAAATTTAATGACCGATTGCGATCCAGTTTACCAATTAATTGAGACGTTCCATGTATGTGTAAATCGGATGATTGCGGAATTATTATGATACGGAGCTGATTTGACAGTGGAAATGGGAACTCTTTAAATTTTCAATATCATCCTATTGTACAAGTCTTAAAGAAAGAAAAAAATTCGCCGTAGATAGCATTTGTACCTGTACCCTTTCGTTTCATGCCGACGAATGCCCTAACCCAGTGTTTTCCAAACTTTGTTTTGTCGTGCCCGGTAATTTACAAACTGCCCTTTCGTGGCCCACTTGACACTTTTAAGCACAAATTGGTAAATTAAATCAGGTTAACTTACCCACATTTTTCGTTGAAATTTAAATATCAAGCAGCAGAAACCCGTTTTAACTGTCCGAGCGGAATATCTATGATTGACGGAGATACAGCACAGTGACATGTAGCACAAGAGCTTGCAGTTTTCTCGTCGCAGTCGCGACCCGGCATTCAGGAATCGCTGCTCTATTTCCATTTGAGCTACTGAGGGTTCAAATCCTGCGGCGAAATTTTTAATTCCTTTACCGTTTTCGAGGGTAGTTATGTCTTATAGATACTTAGAACCTACCAAATAACAAAAATAAGAACGAATAATCGGGCAACTAAAAAACTAGTTTTTTTTTCGTAAAATAACTTTGTCCGGGATTGGATGCATTAGCATTAGAAAATCAAAAAAATAAAGTTGCTAACTAAAACTAAATAATGCTTCTGAAGTCAACTGCTGGGAATAGCCCTTACGAATTCATTTTTGTCATAAAAATATGTATTTTTTAAACTTAAAATAACTAAATCCTGCGTAATTAATGCGTCTGAATAAAGGCTTATATTATATTATTTACTAAATCCTGCGTAAAGTAGTAGGAATTTTCTCAGAACCTACCTATATTAGTATTACTAGCTGACCCGACGAACTCCGTACTGTCTTTGATGACATGCCAAACGGCAGCGCCACCTACCAACTCAAACAATTTTTGTGTACTGTATACCGCAACACTGCAAAATGAATATCCCTGGACAAGTGACACAAATTGATGTATTCCTAAAGCAAATCATATGCTTTTGTTATGCTTGGATTATATCAACGATTCTTATGCTTATGCGAAAATGCTTAAATATATACCAGCATAAATTTAAATCTAAATGTTTCTCACACAAATGACTGCGTCGTATGGATGCGTCGGATCGCTGTGTCGATTTTTAAAGTAAAAAAAATTTTGTGAACGATTAATACCTACACAAAAGTTATTTTCAATTATCTATTCTCAAAGGTCTGGTTTTAGATATTAGAGAGGACGAATCGTCATTTTTGTGACGTACAGAGCCTTATGTTCGCCCATAAGAGTCCATATGATGAAAGAGAAGTTACAGAAATGTATTTAGAGAAGGAGTTTCTGGTACATGATTTTCGATTACGCAACTCGTAGAAAATCGGGATTGGATATGTGCTGGTTGGTGATAGGTTTGCTGGTGGCACATTCACACACAGATTCAGTCACATTTTGGGACTTAGTGTCTTCGGTTGCCCTGCTTGTTGTGGCCTGTGTCCCTTCGGCAATATGGGCGCGAAGATACTTCCTTTTTTTAAGTATGCGCCAACATCAACTTCACTGAAATAACATCTCTATTTTGACACAAAACGTACCTAGAAAAGGACGATAGCCACCATGGAGGGATTGTAGAGTTTCTCTTAAATCTCTATAGATGCAATTTTGGGAATTTAAATCGAATAGTATGTCATATTAGGTGTTCTTGAACACAATACTAGCGAATTATTAATATTTAGACATAAAATTTTAAGTATCTTCACGCCCATATCCCCGAAGAGGTAGGCAAAGGTACAACTGGGCACCAACGACTAGCCGAAGACACTTAAGTCCCACAAAGTGATAGGTGGCAAGCCTATCGCCAACCAGGCATAAATCCAATCCCGATCAACATTTTTTATTAGAAAATTGAAAAAACCACATTTTTTTTGTTGCCCGACCCGAGACCTCATGAAGTCAAGTCCTTGACCGCTAGACCACAGAGGGGATATAAAATTCTAATTTGCATGAAATCGAGATTCGAGAGTCTCTAACCCTACGTGTAGAGTTGCCAACCCTCCCAGAATACCCGGGAGACTCCGGTAATAATTTTTAACATCTTGGGTTCCTGGGATGCAACAATATCTCAATAAAAGCAACATAAATTTAAATATTTAGGTAGAGGAACAATTTTATTTAGAAATTTCACCTCTAGGTAGAGGTAGGCAAAGGTACAACCTGGGCACCAACGACTAGCCGAAGACACTTAAGTCCCACAAAGTGATAGGTGGCAAGCCTATCGCCAACCAGGCATAAATCCAATCCCGATCAACATTTTTTATTAGAAAATTGGAAAAACCACATTTTTTTTGTTGCCCGACCCGAGACCTCATGAAGTCAAGTCCTGGACCGCTAGACCACAGAGGGGATATAAAATTCTAATTTGCATGAAATCGAGATTCGAGAGTCTCTAACCCTACGTGTAGAGTTGCCAACCCTCCTAGAATACCCGGGAGACTCCGGTAATAATTTTTAACATCTTGGGTTCCTGGGATGCAACAATATCTCAATAAAAAGCAACATAAATTTAAATATTTAGGTAGAGGAACAATTTTATTTAGAAATTTCACCTCTACCCCCGTTTTTTGAAAAGGTGGCGGTGGTTTGTTAATTCTTCAAACTTTTTTTATGACATAGGAAGGCAAGCAAGAAGACGTATTTCCTGGTGGTAAGACATTCACGCCGCCTAGAGACACCAAAAATGGTTATGGTGCGTTACCAACCTGAGGTCAGGATGTTAGGCCTCGAGCAAAAGTAAGTTTACCGGTTACCTTACCCTCCGAACCGGAACACGTTATGGCGGCAGGAATAGGTAAGGCGGTGGAACCAATCCGGGCGAGTCGCTGCGAAACTCTACAACCTAGTCAGACGTCACGGTATTAGTGATGATAAGCCTATGCTCGGCTTTTACGAGCTGCCTGACAAGAAAGGCAGATGGTCTATTCTGCAAAGGAGCCCGGACCAACTTAATAAAATAATCTCAATTTATGTTGTTCTAACTAAAAAAGCATTTAACTTTGTTATTACCTCATTTGTTACAACATTTTTATAACTGGCGACCCGTTACATACTGACCGTAGCGGCTTCTATCGGACTAAATTGCTTTTAAACATTCCGTGAACGTGCTAATTTCTACAAATACACGTACAAAATTTTAGCCAAATCAATCCAGCCGGTTAGAAGGTAGTAAACATACGTATATTATATATATATATATATATATATATATATATACATCGTTTCATAACATCACATAACATCGTTTCTAAGTTGTATATATATAGAAATATATTATTACGTATATACGTACAACGTTTTTTACAAAGTCACGTTAAGCTCAAGTAAAGCGGCGGTCACTTTACACAAGCTCACTTTGGGAGATTTGGCGGCAGCGAGGAAATTCACGATACACTAATTTCTTCATGATCATTTCATTTGTGCACGTTCACTGAACAAAACTAAACTAATTCCCGCCTAAATTAACTAATTTCACTCATAATTTACACTAAATTCAATAATCGTGAAAAAATTACGACCACCTTCTTTTACGATGGCGCCAAAACTCACTCTTTTTTTTTACAATTAATAGAAAAGGCGGGAAAATTCCATAGAAACCGCGCTCTTGAATAAATAATAAAATATAACAGTCAGCCTTCTATTTTATCTATGACATTACTGTTTTTAACGTTATTTTACATTTTATTTTTCCAATTACACAAATGGAGCTGTTTTATCTACTATAATAACATTTGACTTAACTAAAAATATATAGTGCTGTCATAGCCCAAGGCGACAACACAACAACAAACGAATTTGCCCATGGAATGTGCAAAAATATCACGTTAATATGGAACAAAGTAAAACTCCACGCAGTGTTACCAACTCCTAAATGAATGTAGCCCTAAAGTTAACATTAAATGGTCTTAAATAGCCCTAAATTCAAAATTATAATGCCCCAAAAAAAAACCCTAATATCTACTTAACCAAGACTTTGTTCTGATAGTTTCCTGTTTTATAAATATGATAATGATGTCTGACATACCTCATGACTCATCTCATGACTTGTTATTTAAACTTTTATGAGTAACGATTTTCCCACGTATTGGTACGGGCTCCATTGAAGAATAGACCATCTGCCTTCCTGCAAGACAGCCTGTGAAGGGTGAGCATAGGCACCGTCACTAACACCGTGACATCTGACTAGGTGGTAGAGTTTCGCAAAAACTCGCCCGGATTGGTGCCACCGCCTCACACTTTCCAGCCGCCATAACGTCAGTGTTTACTGTTGACATGTTTCGGTTCGGAAAATAATTTACTTCTGCTCGAGGCCCAATATCCCGGCTTCGGGTTGACAAAGCACCATACAGCGTATTGTTAAAATTTTTTCCTCACCTCACGAAATGGCATGTGTAAACTTATTTACAGAACAATACGACTTGTTTGTCGAAACTCGTACAACAGGTACCTAGATAAATATGTGCGTGACGAAAATTGGTAAAATTCTGTAAGTATTAAAAGACAAGATGTTTTAATTAAGATAACACGATTTCCTTATAATCTATGTCACTAAGTTGTATAACATACCAGTACTTATTTTTATTTTTATGTTTTATAAAACGTTAGTGTATCTTGATACATTGACTGTTTGGCAACATTAGTAGCGCCCTCCAGCCACTTTTCGGTCGCAAACTTATATGGCGCATATATTTCTACCATCGCATAATGTTAATTTTACTTTTTTCGGTCAGTCAAATTAGTAATCTATGAAATAATTATTAAGCCTCTAAAAATAGCCCTAAAGTCTTTTATGTCCTAAAAAAAGCCTAATATGCATATTTCCGCCCTAAATTTGGGGCTAAAAGCCCTAAGTTGGGAAGCCTGACGCCACGTATCAGCACCTCCGAAACCGCTTAGCTGCTTTGTCGAAGCGCATAAGTGTCGTTTCGAAGTAGTAGGTAAGGAAAGAAGTAATAGGTAGTATTAGTAGGTAGTCTTTCCATACTGTTTAATATTTGTACTGTGACTGCAGTTTGAAGTAACAGTTCAACCACATCAGTATCCTCGTATATTGAACTCTAAGGGACTTCTAGACTTTTCACTTATGTATTTAAAGCCCAGAGGAGAGACAGGAGACCCTCGTATCATCTGCCTATTTTTCAGGATTAATATCAGCTATGCTAATATAAGTAATGTTTCCCAAAACTTAACTAAAGTTGAGTGAGCAAAACCGCGGGTTTTGTTAGTGACAATGTTTAACCCACGTGTTAGGGCCGACGACACCAATCGGGCTATGCATACATTCTTAGAAAAAATCGTAACGGTACTAAACGATTAGTACAGTTAGTCAAGTAGAAGAGTAGTTGTGTATTTGCATAAAATAATTTACGGGACATTATTATGTCTGGCAGATGGTGGTAATGTATTAGTCACATATTTCATAAATAGGTGCAAACTTTGGGGACATCAACTTAAAAAGGAGGAGGTTGTTGGTTCGTTGGTATGTCTGTTTGTATTTTTCTGGTACTCGCCAATAATAAACCGACTTTGGTGGTTCTTTTTTCAAAAGGTAGGTTTTGATGTGAAGTTGGTCCGAATTTAGTCAAGATCCGACATATAGCTTTTGAGTTATATCTGTTCGTTGGTATGTTTAAGTATGTTACTTGCCAATAACAAAGGGATTTTGATGGTTCTTTTTTCGAAAGTAGGGTTTGGTGTTATGGTGGTCCGAATTTAGTCCCCCTAATTTTCCCCGGATTGGTTCTTTTGCAGAATAGACCATCTGCCTTCCTGCCAGGCAGCATGTAAGGGGCGAGCACAGGCTTACCGTCACTAAGACCATCACTCACCCGGATTGGTACCACCGCCTTACCTAGTCCTGCCGCCATAACATCAGCGCTTTCCGTTGATGTGTTCCGGTTCGGAAGATAAGATAGCCGGTCAATTTACTTTTGCTCGAGGCCTAACATCCCGGCCTCAGGTTGGCGACGCACCATAACCACCTTTGGTTTCTAGGCGGCGTGAAGTTCTTACCATCAGGTTGCTTGTTTGCCTTTCAATAACATTGAAAAAATCATACATAGTTTTTGAGTTAAATCAAGTAACCCATATTTTTTTTGTGTTCCTTTATGTTACAAAATTGGAGTTTGTTTTTTGCACGTAAATTATATCCAAATACTTATTATCTAAAGAATAGCTATTATTCTTTCATATAAGACATAAGGTAGAGGAGACCGAGGTGAGTCTTGAAAGATGAGAGTTGTGACACTGACCATCGTCGATGTTTTGGACCCTATTAACGAATATTGAACATGCAATAGTGTTCAGTAGTCAGTTCAAATCTCGAGCTAGCAAACGTGCACTATTGAGAATTCACAAACAGTTTATAATTTCCCAAAATTCGACGATGTCACAACACACCTCGACGTCCCCTACTACATTACTTAGTCTGATTAAGTGGTGTTCAGACTCCCGCAGGTTAGTTCCTTGCTTTATAGTTATTTGTCAACGTCAGTACTCACCATTATCGTGTCTTAATTTGAAAAGTAGCTGAAAAGATGACGCATGAGACCTAAGTCATAGCCTCAAGTTGCCTAAGCATTGTTATCTCTGGTGACTCTCGGAGTGTATTATCTTATACGCTTAGGACTGTCACCTATTTGTCCGCTGTCATTTTATCTTGCATAACATGTATATTTTGGGATAACAATAAATAAGAATGTTCAAAACCGACAAAATTCACAACACTTTCCATTCGAGATGTTTTTTTAAAAAAACTCTATTTTATCCATTTTACACATTAGTATATTATAAAAAGGAAGGATTTTTTGGTTGTTTGCATTGAATAGGCACTCTAACAACTGGACCGATTAGAAACTTTCTTTGACTCTATTAAAATATTCCTGATAGAATGTTCAGACGACACAGTAACGAATGATTTTTGAAGTGGAAACTCCTTTAGCGACGTTGCGCACTTTTATTGGAATGGGTAATAACTTCTAAACTCGCGTCAGTACACGTGACCCGTTTGAAAATTCGTGAGACCGTGCAAGGTGCTTGCGCAAATAAGACGGTGCAGGGCGCAGGGCAGGGCAGGGCGAATGTTCGTGTTGTCAAGTTTTTTACGATAGCGCAATAAATTAATATTGTATTCTACCACATAAATGATAGTCATTTCATACTGATAAAGCAATTCGTGCAAAAAAATTATTCCCTAACCATTCCAAAATATCAAAGATGCCCAGTTTTAATATTTAAGTTTTTACTTCTGCCGGCACTCCCTGTGTGCAACCCTTTGTTTTCTTTGCGTTGCACAGGCTCCCTAAAATACTGAACCGATTAAAAAATACATTTTACCATTTCAATCTGCCTATGTTCCTAACTTAATTTTATAAATTGTTATCCTGACTTACAAACTACATTCCTGTAAAGTTACATTTGAACCTGTTCAGTAGTTTTCGTGTGAAAGAGTAACAAACATCTATCTATTCTCACAAACTTTCGCAGTTATATTAGTAGGATATACTTACATAAGACTATTTTTACATACGATGGACGTTGGTGCGGTAGTTTTCAATATGTGTAAATGAAACGCAATAATAATGTCAGTATGATTGATTTATTAAAACGAAGCTTTCATTTATCTTCAGTCGATATAGGGATTTTGTAATAATCCTTTGTTACATAAATGTACATATTCAAGGGCGGCAAATGGTGACAATTTTTGATACTAACTAAACTTACTTTAAGTTATCGCTATCTTCTTTAAATGCAAATAATAAAAAGGGACAAAACACGTCTAATTTTATCAGTTTGTATATTTCCATAGACGACAAACTTGTGACGATAGACGTTGTCCTGTTCTAACTTTGAATGTATTTTATTCTTTTTTTTGTATAAATCGTCTGACAATAAGTTATTGTCTATAATATCAGTCAATAGTCAATAACACAACAAAAAATTAACAAAAGTCTTTCTGTATACGCGTTTTACGATGACCAATGGAAAAAACATTTTTTTTATTTCATTGGCAAAAGATAACATACATCTATAATACAAAAATGAATCTCTAAATGTGTTGGTAAGCGCATAACTTCCGAACGACTGCACCGATTTGACTAATTCTTTTATAATTGTGTTAGTTATAATCAGTAGAAGGTTCTTATAAAGAGGAAAACCGGGAAAGTTGCAGGGGAAATGGGAAAAACAATACTTTATTATATCTCATAAAATAAATTTAGGCAAATTGTGTAATCAACACTAATATCGTGATTAGCCTTTTAGACTCTTCAAAAGAAAAACTTTTAAACGTTTAGGAAACTCTACAAAAATCCTGTAAAGCAAGTTTTTAGGCCATCAAGCTTATTTAGGGTGTAAAATATATCAATATTAGAAGTGGGTCATCCGTCCATCATAAGAACTCACAGATCCTACCAAGTGAAGTGTGCAAAAATCAATAACAGCGCGAATTTATATTGACTTTGCTTTATATAAGGCCCGTCGCATCCGAATAAATTTGTTTCAGTTTACTTACGTTAATTTTAATATATACATAGATAGATTATTTGATTTCTTATTATTTTAAGGTAATTCTTTTATCGTGTAGGCGTTCGTTATCGTATAGTAATTAATTTTTGAGTAATTAGTTTTCCAGTTATTTATATTCTTGCATAAATCATACTGTATTATATACTAAACATCTGGATGGCAGAGTTTTGGTCGGTATTTTTTTAAATGATTCCTAGCTAGATCGAAACCCCCTACATAGTAAATTTCATGAAAATCGTTGGAGCCGATTCCGAGATTCCAATTATATATTTATATATATATACAAGAATTGCTCATTTGAAGGTATACGGTAAATAAAAAAAAAAACGAGAAAAAGATTAAACTTTCTCGATAGTCTGCCACTGTGAAACAGACAGAGGATGAAAATGAGCTTGACGTTGAGTCGGAACATTATAAAAGAAATTTCTTTCTTCTGAGACCGCCTCGTTGGTCGAGTGGCTAACGTACACGCTTAACTACATCGACCAAAACCGAGCCTCGTGTTCGATTCCCGACGGGGGCAGGCATTTGTGTGATGAACATTTAAATGTCTGCATTTCCGGGTCTGGGTGTTTATTAAATATATTCTGGTATCTATTTAAGTATTTCTATGTATTAATATCGTTGACTAACACCCATAACACAAGCATATAATTTGCTTACTTTGGGGTTAGATTCAATTCGTGTGAAACTATTTTATGAACTTTAATTCTGATCTTCCTCACCCTTAGAGTGACCGCTTTTGCCTCTCTATCCTTGGAGGATTCCGTTCTTTTAATATGAAGTTACCATTTTTTGTATTAATATTGGCCTGAATGTTTTTCCGCAACATTTTACAATTACTAGAAATTCAGAATGTGTGTTTCCAAAAACGTGTCTTCACGTCTATATCCCGGAATTTTGTTATTGGATTTCGTTTCGAAGAAAATTCGAATGCAGCTAAATCTAAAAAACTACAGGATTTTTTTCAAAATTTCTGTGAATTTATTATATGCGAAAATTTTGTTTTAGGTTTTCGAAATGGAATTCTTTTTAGGGATTCAGAATGTATGTGTTAGCTGTAGTAGTTTGTGGCAGGCCTAAGGGTGGTTCGTCGGTCATTCTCGCTCGTAAGAAGAACGGTTTACTAGAATTTATAAAGTACTAGCCGAACGGGCGAACTTCTTATCATTTGACATTAACAACTACTAACAATTTCAATGAGAATATTAAAGTATTGTTTTCGTATTTTCCTTTCAATGTTCCCTGTTTCATAAGAAACTTCTGACAATAACCAACATAATAAAAAAGTATTAGCGAAACGGTCCATCAGTTCAGGCGTCATGTGATGACCACTCGAAAGGGAATTCATTTTTATTTTATATCGACTTGGAATATTTAAAATAGATAAATCCAGGCATGTGTGCCAGAAACGTGACACTTGCCACTAGATACTCTGTGCCAACCTAGCAAGGAACTTGGCGTGAAGATATGTATAGTAGAAACATACTTATCACTAACTTTTTAAACCAACTCTAAAAAAGGACTTTTAATTCGACTATACGTCTATTTTCTTATATAACTCCGCGATTATGATAGGATGCATATTTTTGGGAAGTTTGGTTAATTAATTTTCACGCTTTGCGACGTTTAAATAATTCTACGTGCGGAAGAACGGTTATGTTTTTCGAGTTTATATATGTTTGCAATTAAGCTTCTACAAAGCTTTAGCGAGTTACTGTACTTAATATTCTGTTCATGGCTTAAATTGGTTGTCGTCCATTCGTCGAACCGTGATGACCAAAGTAAATAGTAATATTTTTTTTCGACTAGTATATAAGAGTAGATAAGTGTATATAGTAGTAATATATAAGATTAGCTAAGCCGACATTTTCCTGTTCTAACTTTTAAATCTCATTTTCTCTCTCCTATCAATAACTAACACAAAATGATTAAGCCACTTTGAAGTTTAGCGGACCGGCGTCGGATTTGACTTTTGGAGTTCCCGGGCACGGCAACAAAATAGGAAATGTATATTATATTTATGTATATCGATTAAAAAATAACGTTCGCCGGTTGGCGACAGACTTGACGTTACGCGTCGCCAGGATTATTTCCAGGGGGTGCATCTCCATCTATACACCTGTTAACTAATATAAAACATCGAAATAAATATGTAAAGCAACATACATATTTACATACGAACACAATCACACATACATACATAGTCTCGAAAAACATTACTCTCCCGCAAGTTCAGTCATGTAATTTTTTGTATCTACTTTCTTTCCGGACAGGGCAGTGCAGTTGAACCCCCTTGCACCCTGCTCCCGGCGCCAATGGACTTGCCACCTGCGTTGTGGGATTTGTGTCTTCGGCTAGTCCACGCCTTGGTTGTGCCTCTGCCTACTTCTTCGGGGATATGAGCTTACACACTTTTCTGCTTCAGTAAAACTGCAAAAATCTAGGTGATTATTTTTTCGAAAACTAGTAAATGGTTTCGAAATGGTCCCATATAAATTTTATGAACATCCTACATTTAGTTTTTGAGTTACACTTAATAATCTGGCATATTTTTTTCCTTTATCTTGATGATTTACTTATCTTGATGTACTATCAAGTACAACTCAAAAACCACTAGTCGGACCATGATAATACTAATATGGGACCACCTCGGAACCATGAAATATTTTCTAAAAATTAACCAACAATTATTGACAGAGACAGCAAAGTATATTATTATTGACAGAGCAATCGCGTAACAAATATACAAAAACAAACAATCGAAGTTAGAACCTCCTCTTGGTCTATGCATTCACGTGCGGCGCGATGACTAATTTTTTTATATACAGGGTCACATTCAAAGTATCAGCTAAATTTTGAGAAAATATTTGAAATCGATAACACTTGCGATCTCTTAAGTTATTAAAATTTAAAAGAAAAAAATTCATAATTTTTATCCAACGCAAACGTTTTTATAACGAAAATTATTATTTTTATAACGAAAACAATGCATAAACCTGGTTCCCACCGATCGCAGTCTCATACGCAGGCTGATGATGTCATAGCTCGTACTTGGTACAACATAGCACGACAACAAGTAAAGCATTTTTACGGACTGTTTTAAATGAATGTTTATAAAAGTAAACACACGAGTTGACAATAACATTTGAAATGAATTACTATTTATGCCTTAACCCCTTATTACAAAAATTTGGTTGGTCTTTTCAAAGTAACCCTGTTTAATAGAAGACAGATGTTGTCTCCGCTTAACAATTTTTTTTAAATGAATTTGCTTCTGGCAATAACTAACACAAGAAAAAAGGAATTCATAGGTTCATCCTTTCGCACTATGAAAAAGGAAAATAGGGATTCTTTTTTATTTATAAGATAGAGATAGATGTATATGAAGATAATTTTATTCTGTAACACCTCAACGTTATTATTTTTAACAAACTCGTGGTTCTTGTTCTTAGCCTATGATATAAGTAATTTACACACACGCTGAGTTATTAATAAACACGGAGTAAAGTACTCCAAGGTTCAACCTGGTATTATAGTCTTAATTACAATGTGATACTGCCTATATCACTTTAATCTTACTCCTACTTTAGTCCATGCTTATTAATAAGGTGGACGATGTTCATCTCTTATAGCAATAAGCCAATTGTTAATGCTCAATAAGGAATCGGCAAAAACTAGAGCGTGAGTTTCGCATGTAGGCTCACGCTGATGACTACATGCGTTCGGTGAGTATCTCATAACAATAAATAACAGTTATAAAAGATTAACACTTAGTTAATGGTAGGGGAACTCAAGAGAGGATTTGTGCGGTTACTCGAGCGCGTCAGATATGGGAGATACTTTTGTTATGGTTGAATACTATTATGTAAAAAATTCAGGGTTAGTTTTTCTAATGTTTCTTGGCTTGAAAATATATTTGAAGATGTCAGATTAAAATACTGTGAGTTATTCCGTGCCAATAGGTGTATGTATATTATATAAAATATTCCAACGACTTGGGAGTTGTCAGAAAATTTAAGAAAACAAATCATATCCATTAGCCATTACGGCGATCTGCCTGTCACATTAGGTATGTACACACATCAAGTCGCCCATTTTTAAAGAAAATTAGACTATGTTATTAGAGAATAGAGACAACTAGTAAATAGCTTGATGTTTAGCCTTTTGTACACAAAATAATATCTGATGACCTCACATAATTAAGAACAAGTTATTGTGATTATTCTATTCTTCCCGCACCGCTGAAAATATAAGTCACATGACTTTTTTAATTACCACCATTTATTGGCAAAAGTTCAAAACCTCATGACATTAGAGTGATGGTACATTTGGTATCCCGGGCTCCCCTAGTATAAAGATTAATAAAGCACACGACCAATGTTAAAATAATTAAATACAGGTACAAAAATGTACGATAACTCGTTCGCGTTAATAAAATAATGTCGTCATCAACTTAATTGTACCCCGAATCGCTAGTTTTCAGGTTAATATTTATTTAGTTTCTTAAGGTACTTTAACTTTAGAAAAGTCACAGATTTTTATGTCTGGATAGGGCAAATCTATTACCTATTTCAAGAAATAATGTTTCTTAAAAAAAATTGGTACCTAGATAAAAAAAATTGTTCGAGATCAGTTGTTTGAGTGTTTCAAGAGAATTGTAAAAAATATAAACCGACATTAACTAATACACTAACCGACTAACATAAACAATTACGACAAAATATGTATAAACTAAGGATCTTTAGGTTTAAAAATTTGAATATCTACTTTTCTATAACGAATTTTTTAGTTAAAGCAATATTTTTATATATTTTAAATAAGGATTTAATAAATTCCGCCTACAAAGAAAACTAAGTGACGAAGCTAGGCAGCTCTCAGCGCGTACGCTGGTCTTGTTAAGTGTTAGTTCAGCGATTTGAGCTGATATCCATTGGTTTTTTTCGGTGGAATGGGAATGCTGCAATTATATCCACTGCCACTCACAAACACGCAATCATATTCAGGTATAATGTCGTCATTGGTCCAAGCGTAGGATACGCAAATATGGCGAAGACAGGGATATGCATTATACATATTTCACTAAAATTGTACTAACTTATGGAATAATTCATTTCCATCAAGATATTTTCATACATAAGATTGCTTTTAACCATTAAACTTTCACATTTATTAATGATATATAAGTTTAAATTATTGCTTTAAACTAAAATTGTCTTATTAATAAACATGGACTAATTACTTAAATTTTTGATATTATAGACTGTACTATATCTGTCATAAAGTTTGACTTGAACATAGAAATAATTTAGTTTATGTTTAATAAGATAGAAAAAGAACAAGCGAGAGTGCTAGCCAGATAAGTCAGCGCGGCGAAAACGAACTATTTTGACAGCCTGCTAACGTTGCCAGAAACATGGTTATTGCCGTAGAAGCAAGGTACTTTAGGTGAATAAAATAATGAGTTGCAACTGTCATTTTCTAAAGTATTTTAAACTGCAATTTACGGATTAGGTAAATTTTGTAAATAATTATAGCACTAAAATGAAATACTTCCAATAACTCTCGACAAAATCTACATGTAATCGAGTATTCCCATAGGTTCCATTGAAGTTGTTCCATGATGGAACTACGGTGTTTTTTTTCCAGAGGTTTCATTAACTGGAATACTGGGTTTTAATTTCCTAAATGTGAAACAAGCAAACGGACCGTAGAACATAAATAACATAGACACTATAATAAGTCTTCTTTATATTAAGTATTTTTCCTTATTGAACCTTATTGATAATACGCCACTCACGTGTCACTCAATAGAAAACTGGCACACGTGTTGAAAACAGCAACAATGATGTTGTTAAAGCCCGGTGAAGTTATAAAACCGCGCAACACATTAGTCATACCAAAAAAAAACAATGATGTTTTGGAAAATGGCGAAAACTTGGCCAAAACTTTATTTCCTACTGATATAAATAAGAAAACAAAATTTGCAACTTGCTATTACAAAAGCGTTACAATGTTAATTGATTTAATTAACAGTATACTATTTTTTAACAACATTTCGAAGGAAACAAAAAAAAGACGTGTGGCACTAGGAGACTGATGCGGTAAAGCTATAAGGGCGAAGAGGGGGATAACACATACGCAGTAACGCCGATATAACCAATGCCACCTAGAGGCGAGTTGCTGAACTAAAGAGATAAGCGTGATCAAAAAGTCATTAAAAGTTCTGCTACTCGTCGATAAATGGCAAAAGATAAGAAAGATAAAAGCTTTGCAATAGCCTAAAAAAATAAAAATAAATCCGGTTGTACAATGTAGTTGAAAATATCACTGAACCTCTGGGAAAAAAATCCCAGTAGTCCCATCATGGAACAACTTCGATGAAACCTCTGGGAATACACGCATGGAATGTAGCTAATAACCATTACGATCACGTCAACTTTCGTATGAAACATCCGGATGAAACCGGTCCATCCATTCAAAAGTTATGATGTCACAGACACACACAAGTCAAACTTATAACAACCCCTCCTCACCCTTCTAGTTGATGTTTATAAAACGTGGGTAAATACGTTTCTATATTAGGCAACATTAGCAGTGTTCTCTTTCGCGCGCAGACTTACTGTGCAATTTGAGCTTAGTAACAAATTAAATTCAATAGCACTGGTTCTATATGTTTTTAATCTTTTAATAAAACAAACATGCCTTAGTTTTTTACAGACTTCAAATTTTATTATTGCTTCAAAACTGAAACGCTTAAACTAAAGAAATCTCATAGTTTCTGCTATAATTACGATATTGTAATCACTAATCAACGTGAAGAGCAACTTTGTATTAATAAAGATATTATACCTTCAAAGGTATACGTCAAATCTCACATCAATGTTTTTACAATGAAAGGTTGTGGTATTAAATTTTTACTACATTTCATATATTTATTATATTTTTCACGTTCAGGTCGCCTTTTCAGGGTCTAGGTATCTCTTACATACAGTATTCGTATACATTTATTTACGTATTAGCAAAATTAAACTAGTTGACTTACACGAAATAAAAAATCGCCTAGACAATAAGTCATTTTTCTGGATATTTGAGCCATTGAACGTAACGTTTGCTTTTCCCAAAATTGTGAAAAATGCAGATATTATATAGAAAGTTCGCATATACACTACCATTTATCTAACTTTTGACAACAGATAAAAATCCATGAACACAATAAGAATAAAAGAGACAGCTATAGTAACGATATGAACTTGACAGCTGTCAGATGTTAAATACACTAAGGATAGTCAATCTTTCATATTATTGCCACTACAAATATTTTTGCCACAATTTAGGGAGGTTGCCACTCAGGGATGAGGTTCTTGAAATACACTTGATTACAGGATAGGTTTACAGTACAGCTTAGGTTTTTATCGTGTAGTTAATATAAAAACGTGTGCAAGAGCTGTATCAATACATAAAAATATGTACTTAAAGCAATTTTTGTTACTTTCTATTTGCAAAACCTATTAATAAATCAATTGCCAACTGGAGGTGGGGAAAAGTTCTTTTATTCCACGGAAAAGCATCAGAGATGCCGTTGAAAAATGTAACAAAATGTCACAGGTTGTGCAAGTACGAGAATCCGCTAGAGAAGGAGAGTTACCGACATATTCCACAGTCAGCAAGCTGAAATGGCAACGGGCAATCCACATTGCTCGCAGAACCGACAACCGCTGGGGAAGAAAGGTTCTCAAGTGGCGGCCCCGCACCGGAGGACGTAGTGTTGGACGACCTCTCACCCGGTGGACTGATGATCTGATCAAAGTCGCACGGAGTCGCTGGATACAAGCGGCTGGTGACTGTGACTTTTGGCGCTCTTTGGGGAAGGCCTATGTCTAGCAGTAAACTTCCTCCAGTTAATGATGATGATGTAAGAGTACTTTCCTTTGAACATAAGACGTATGACAGTTCTAAAGGCTATTTTAACAACTAGCAGCTGCAACTGGTCACTGTCAGAAAAGGATAAGTCAACGTGGCAATCCCTACTGCAACTTAATGTTCGGTGAGTAAACCTATTCCCGAAGGTTGTACCTAAGATGAAATTATTGTAATTGTAAATTTGTTTTGTGTTTCTGTGGAATTAAATTATTTCCTTGTCAAATGTAATTTATACACACTATTGTCAAAAAAAAAACAAAAATTTGCTGCAATGGTTCAAAAGTCAAAAAAATTGCTGAAACAATGAGTAACCACTTTTACGTAACGTATTATCAGAGATAAGTCATTGCAGATTTTTTTAATAAACTGTATATAAATTTATTTATAGATTTTGGAACCCTAACCTAAATAAATAAGAAAAAATAAATAATACGAAAGACTTGGCAGAATGGGCCAAAGGTCTTAGCCGATCTCAGAATGGGGCAAATAAACTCAAAAATACTAAGCATAGCTAAGATCACATATAGACCGACATTTTTATTTCATTAATCTCTTTCTCATTCACATCAACATACTAAACAAACATTCAGATTTAAGAATTGTCAATAAATTTTAACAAAAAATATACATTTGTGACAAGTATTTATTTATAAGGGCTATCACCAACAGTACACTTGAGATGTGCTAGTCAAGACATATCAAATAAAAAACAAAACGATATGATAATGTTGTGAGTTTTAGGAGTTCCTATGGCAACCTTCAGGTTCCATCATCAGATTAGTACCTGGCATGATTTTGTATTGTGATCTGATTTACACACACGCAAAATTTCAGCTCAATCGATAACTGATAGATGGATGTCATTTAGTTGCAATATTCCATTCAAAACATAGGGATAGGCGATTCTAAGCTTATATTAAGCCGCTAAATAAAAGCTTGTACTTAATATAATCATTTTCTCATAAACTGTACGTTTAGATAGTTTTGATAATAGAAATCAACAGAATTGTGTGAGTATCTTCCATACTATTCGCCTTATGTTCACATATGTTTGAATTTGGAAGACGCATCTACAGATTTTGTTTAATTTTTATTGTCAAAAAAATAAGACAATTGAAAGTCATAACCTATAATACAGACTCAACAGGATTATTGTTTGAACGTAAACATAGTCTACAGGTTGTTTACTCTGATATACAATTTAAATACTAGAAGTTTACATAATATAGTCTAATTTATTTTAGTTCTGCCACAAAATAATTGATTTGAAGGCAAATGGCACAGTGTAACAAAATAGCTTTTTATATGTACAGATCAAATATAAACTACTTTTGTGCCTTTACGCTAGCATATAAAATACAATAAAGGCAATATCACTTAAATACATGGAAGGCAAATTTTAAATGCAAATAACCTGTACTGTTACGTTACTAGAGAATTCACTATCGATATCTTAAAGAATAAAATTCCATAGCAAAAATAAATAATCATCTGAAAATAATTTGTTCAACTTGAAAAAATAATTCATTCGTAAAAAGAAAATAGAAATGTTAATTTTAGTTAGGTCATTTCTATTTCAATTTAGAGTTCTTAATTTGAATATGTACAATATGTGCCCCTCAATTTCTTCGAAGTAAGACGAAAAATGCCTAAAAACAGAGTATTTTTTTATATTCGGTTTTTACCGACTCTGGATTCGTCATTTGACTTCAATGTATTTTAAACAATAAATGCAATCTCGAGCTTAATTTCTGATTATTACTGTAATTCTTCTTTCTATTTAACTGTAAACTATATACAGAGAAAACGCGAATCGCCCGTGTATCATTACATAGTATAAAATAAAGTCGCGTTTTCTGTCCCTATGTCCCTTTGTAAGCTTAAACCTTTCAAACTACACAACGGATTATGATGCATTTTTTTAAGTGTTTAAAGAGGAAGGTTTATATGTATATTTTTTTCCTGTGCGAAGCCCCCGGCTTAACAACGGGCCGCTAGTATAATAATATTACGTTTTTTTTTACAAAAAGTTATTCGGCAAAACGAAGTTATTGAGTTTGAAACTGACATCATTGAATCACAATAAAGATCAATTTGAAACAATTAAAGAATCAACAGCGCACTTAGAATATTTTAATTAAAATACAAAAACAAATCAAAATATTTATGCGACGCAAAATACAAGTTGCATGGTTATAAAGGAAACAGAGCATAAAACTGGTTAACACAAACCAAAGTTTCATTCGCAGGCTGGTGACGTCATGAATCTTAATAGGTACGACATAACGTGACAAGGAAATAATTTTTGCGGGCTGTTTTAAATGGATAAACATCCAAAAAAGTAATTATAAGTAAAAGTAAATATCAAAATTTGGCAATAATTTTTAAAAGGCATTACCATTTAAGTAATCAATAGCATATAAACGTTTGTCTAGAACTCTAGACTGAGCCTTTACCGTGATAGGTAAACAAATTAGATATTATGGTCTAGACAAAGTGTAGGGAACATGATAATAATTTTGTTTGGGTAGTAATAACAGATGTAATTAAGAGTTTAAGGTTTCCTGTAGGCTCCAGTAAATTATATCACGCTACTTTGTTTTATATCGCCAATGACAGGAAGAGGTGAAATAAGCAACGATAACGAAATATTAAGCATTCAAAAACACATTATGGCGACATCCATTTTAGACAAATACATTTTTTGATTTTCTTTATGCGTAACGCTCGCCAATCGCATTAATAACACCGAGATCTGATAGAAAGTTAGGTTGAAAAAGAAAGTGTTTGTGTAAATGAGAAAAGGCTAGCTCTGTTGGTTGCCATGTGAAAAGAATGGCACATAAAAGATTAGCAAAAGAGATATAACAATGTGAATGTGAAAATACGTATGTACTAATAATATAAACACAATTTGAAGTCCCAATTATATCAATTTTGATGATTTAGTAAAATTCATCAAGCGCAAATCACTTTATTCACCAAAATGATATAATTTCACAAAGAGTCAACGATGAAAACTTTTGAACATTAAAAAAATCTTATCCTTATACGTATATGGGTATTAATAGTATACAAGCGGACCATGTCATGTAATAAGTACCCAATCCACAAAAAAAAATCAAATGTGAAAAGTATATACTGTACTAAGTTATTTTTATCCTTTTGGCAACTATGGTCATAAGGTACAATAAAATTGTTAAATGTCAAAAAAAATGTTGAAATGTTAAATTAAAACGATTTAATATATCAACATTTTAAAACCCCAGAATGATTGAAAATCGACATTTTGATTAATTTGCATAGATATACTGATAATATGATTAATTGTATAGGACATTTTTATACTTCGTTATTTTCTTGTAGACCTTAGTCGCTTTCTAAGCCAATCGCTTAATTATAAAAAAAATATATTTGAAAAAGCAAGTGTAAATCTTTTAAGTTACTTAGGCGCAAATAACATTTCTAGCATAAATCCAAATAGAATTATTTCATTTTCAGTTTCCCGCCAAAAAAACGTGTTCGTATTACGGCGTGACAAAACAGGAAAAATAGTGCGCTATGAATGAATTAGACCTACCGGAAGATTGAACTCTTCTGATGATGCTTCGGTAACGAAGCGAAACGTACGTTGAGTTTTTAGTAGTGTGTGTATTGTTGTTGCTAATAAAACAGTTTAGTGGCGTGTGTTTTGTAGAGCTGGATATATTTGAGGGTTTTGGCTTCTGGTGAGTCCAATTCATTCATAGTGCACTATTTTGTCTGTTTTGTCATTCCATAATACGTATACATTTTTAGGCGGGAAATTGCAAATTAAATAATTTTATTTGGATTTGAGTATGGATTTCCGCAAAGTAACGCCTTCTTCTATCAATTTATAGTCTAGTTTTTTGTAGTTTGAGTAGTTTTCGCGGAACAAGGTCGAAATATTATCTATCAGTTAGCTATCAAGAACCATTTGCCACCAAATCAATAACGAGGCACAAATAGCACATTATCACAGGGTTAAGCGAGTTTGTCATCAGACGTGGACAGTTCCATTGAAACATTATGGGATCCCTGTCACGAGTCCTCCTTCTTCACATTTAATATATCAGCTCTACACATCGGACATTCCTTCAGTTGTGAGGTGCACACTGAACAAAATCCTCTGAAATTAAACAAATAAATGAATAAACTGCATCGTGTACCAATAATTACAATATAAATTAGTAAGTATCTTCACGCCCATATCCCCGAAGAGGTAGGCAGAGGCACAACCAGGGCACCCACGACTAGCCGAAGATACTAAGTCACATAATGTGATAAGTGGCAAGCCTATCGCCAACTGGTCACATATCCTATCCTGAGCAACATTTTTTTTATTAGAAAATTGGAAAAACCCAATTTTCTTTTTGTTGCCCGACCCAGGATTCGAACCCGGGACCTCATGCAGTCAAGACCAACAACTGAACTGCTAGACCACAGACAGACAGAGGCGACAGGTTATTATAAAAAATATAATATTAATCTCAAAGTACAAAAAGGTGGTCTTATAGCTTCCAAGTTATCTCTGCAAGACAACCTTCGCTGAATATATAGTCCCCATTTATGTATTTAGAGCAACAACCATCGCGAGAAAATATTCTTTTTACAGAAACACAGATTTTATTATTTGCAAACGCATTTATAACGAACTGTGTTACGCAATACGAACCCAACGCATAAAATGTAACTAAAATCATGAAATTTATATTATCCAGCCAAAAACCAGCTAGATAAAATACATATCCCTATTGGTTTTAGTTCTAAAGTTCTCTTTTCTTATGCTTTACAACCTGCCTGGCCATAAAGGCACTTGTCTATCAGCAAAGGCACGTCGTAAGGCAAGGTGTAAGGATGTGATGACTTCATCGCCCACAAGTGATATAATCTGATAACTAGTACTACTTGATTAATCCGTCATTAATAAACAAAGACCTGCTCAGAAGCGATAGCCCTTCCCTGCATATCTTCAAAAAGCGGTTGAAAAAATATTACGTGACACTCACATAATCATTTTCGACCATGAGGGTATCTCATTAAGGTATTAACAGCATAGTTTTATCAATTTTATGTTATACATTTTAAAACATGTCATTCTTATTATGACTCTTATTATGTTCAGGTTATTTACTTAGGTATATTTATTTATTGAGCATGATGCATTTCATTGTTGCACCGCAGATTCTAATTTCAGGGTTGGCTAGAAGATATTTGTACACTTGGAGATAAGCCCAAAATTTGTGTAAAATATAGACTAAAGTAAGAGGAAAGTTAGGTTGATATTATAGTCTAGCTGTCTGTCTGTTATTTGTGTGTGTATGTGTGTGTGTGTGTGTGTGTTTGTTACAGTGTAACATCAGATGAACAGAGCATTACATTATTTTTTTTTTGTTAAAAAGACGGCAAAAGTGTAGTCAGGTAGACTTAGTGATAGAGATTTATAATGAACAGTTCTACAGTCTTATATTTTGTTCTTGCTGGTATACCGTCAATTCTTGTCCTTGTAGTAACCTAATTTTCGACACCAGACTCCGGTTGCTAAAACTATGAATTTCAAGTTTGTTAAATTTATACTGGTATTAATAGTTGAGTACCACCTTTAGATATTTATTTACTAGCAAAGTATAGTTCCTATCATTATTATCATCCGTCTGCTTGTTTGCGTTTTTTGTGTTATAAAAAAAATATTGATACATACCTATGGCCACAAGGCTCTAAAATGCAACAAGCAGTTTCGTCAAAGCAAAGAGTGCACGAGTCTTCCTTGACACTCGAACACCTTAGCTGCTCTAAATATACGCGTCTTGGAATAACCTACGGAAGAAGTATTTATATTCGAAACTACCCTCCAACCGAGGCTTTTTAATAAAAGAAATTATATACACACTTTTTGTAGTAAACGCTTGCACCTATCAACGATACTCTATATGGATGGATGGATTACTGGTGTATAGATAAGTACAAGCGTTTACTTCAGAAAAGTTTGTATACAACGGAATTCCACCAAGTGCCGACGATAACAAGTACAGATTCTATAAGCAATTATCATCACAACAAGTGTATCCACGATTAGTCGAAAATACTTTGTTCCACGTTGAGATAGGTGGCCAACCTATCGGTATTGACACTTATCCAAGCCCGAAAACGTCAATTTTATTAGAAAATTTAAAAAAACACATTCTTCAATTGGAATTCGAACCCAAGACTTCATGAAGTCAACGCCAACAGCTTTATTAGAACCTTTTATGGACGACTCCGACACGCAATTGGCTGTTTTATTTATTTTGACAATAAGATAAGTATTGAATATTGAATGATATTGAATATGATAAACATTGAAAGCTGATCAGAATTAGACCAATAGTGTTTGCTTGAAGCAGAAACATGCTTGTCTTTTTATCTGAACTGTTGTATTTTAGTGGAGAATAGCCTAACCAGAAAACTTACATACGTAATCCTATTTACGTGTGGCACCATTTTCACTTTTTTCTTATCTTCAGGAAAGCCTGCTTGTTGAAGATTTAGACAATTTAAGATATATGTTAAAGATCTCTCGCCATTATAGCTACACAAATTTCGCAGAGTTAACAAAACAAAGGCTTATTCTGCTTTTATCTATATCTTTTATAAAATACATTTCTGTAAATTTTACATAACAATTTTCACTAAATATAAGATAAATTTCTATACAAAATTCAATAGAACGAGTACATAGTTGATACATAAACATTTTAGTTTAAACTCTAAGGCTAATATAATATTTTCATATACATAGACCTATATATCGTTAAAAGGTAAAGTTTTCAACTCTGTTTGTCTGTTTATATTGGCAATACTAATCCCATTATGAAATTTCTTTTACTTACAGAAAGCTGACTTTCTTACTATTAGGAAATCCGTCTACTTATTTGCGTTCCAATATCATAAAAAAATCTATACTATCAGAGCCTTTCGGTAAGTTACGTGTCGAAATCTATAACACTTTTGATCTAAAAATGTTTATCTTAGTTACCAAAAGAGGCACTGTTCAAAGTTTTCATACAAATAATTCACAGAGACGGTAGCGACGGCCTCTACAAGCCGGAAAGTTTATTTTATTTGAACAAAAATATCATTAAAAAATATGAAATATGTAAATCAAGTCTGAAGAACGCAGGCAAGCTTCTTGCCAACGAAATGGGCGCGGCTCAGTAAGTTATTTTATATGATAATTTCAGTACCTTTTTCTGTTCATCCGTTAGTTGCCCGTGATCGTTGAATGCTGAAAATTGTCTATCAGTCGGTGGGTACTTGAACGGTTCGTATCCAAAATTAAAGCGACATTGCTGATAGGCCATAAAACTTGCTGCTGCGAAGAATCCGCTCCTGTAATTTTGCGGGGAACTTCAGTTGTCAACTTTTAAGCGGCAACATCTGCTACATCTTATATTAAAAACTCAGTGAGAAGTTTCTCATCGCGCCCAGGCAGTACCACAGTTCTACTAAATTGTTGCCGTCAAATTTTTCAACGTGTTCCGGTTCGGAGGATAAGGTAGCCCGTAAACTTACATTAATTCGAGGCCTAATACCCCGGCCTTAGATTGGCAACGCAGCATTACCATTTGTTGTGTCTTTATGCGGCGTGATATTCTTACCACCAGGAAATCCATCTGCTTGTTTGCCTACCAACATCATAACAATTCATTCAATTCCAATATCATCAATTCAGTAAGTGAGCTTGAGCAAGAGGGCCACCAATAGACAAAGGACCCTGACACGACTTTTTGATTAATTTTGAATAATTTTAGGCCGATTTTGTGAAATCGGTAAAATATATGCAAAATTAAAATGGCAGATGATAACGCCCATGCCAAAATCTAAAAAAACTACAACTACAAAAATTCTGTATACATATAATTAAGCACAAAAAAACATCCATAGTTTTTGTTCCTTTTGGTAGTTTGGGTTTATAACTTTATTTTATCATACGAAATAAAACAAAATGAGTCACTTTAAACTAGGAAATTAAATAAGTCTGATTACGCGTATAATTTGCAACACAGATAAATGACACATTCAAATAATCCTATTATGTGGAGTTCTTAATTTATCAATGTATTTTATAAGTGTAATATGTTATGTTTATAATACCTGGATTTCGTCGATAGTGATTCAACGTTAGGGTTGTGAAGTGAAAACAAGATTTTATTTTACACTAGCTGTTACCCGCGACTTTCCTACAATAAAAGCTATCCTAAATGGTGAACTGGGGGATTATGTTACTCAGTTGCCCACTCAAAATGGAAAAGAGTACATCAAATAGCTGTCAAATGACGTGCCATCTCCAGTGACTAACAGAAATACGGTGGAGATAGCAAACACAAATGACGTCATTTGATGTACACTTTTGCAGTTTGAGTTGGCAACTGAGATACATAATCTCCCCCCTGGACTATAATTTGGTAAAAATCTGTTTCGTAGTGTTGCGTAAAAAGGGAATAAACGAACCGACAAAAATATTAAAATGAATAAGTAAAAAGTTGTGCGTCTCATTTGGGTGTAGTGTCGTTTATAAATTTCTAGCGGTCCTACTACTGTAAAATATACATAACCTTTCTCTTCAATCGCTTTATCTATTACAAAAACCGCATCAAAATCCGTTGCGTAGTTTTAAAGATTTAGGCATACAAAGGGACAGAGGAAGCGACTTTGTTTTATACTATGTAGTGATAAATAAATAAATAAATAAAATATCCCTGGACAACATACACAAATTGAAACTAACCCCAAAGTAAGCAAAATATATGTTTGTGTTATGGGTGTAAGTCAACGATACTAATACATAGAAATACTTAAATAGATACTAGAATAAATTTAATAAACACCCAGACCCGGAAATACAGACATTTAAATGTTCATCACACAAATGCCTGTCCCCGTCGGGAATCGAACCCGAGCCTCGCGGTTAGTCGGTGTAGTTAGGTGTGTATGCTAGCCACTCGACCAACGAGGCGGTCAAAGTCAAAGTGATATTTATTTAAAATGAAAATTATGTGTACAGTAAAAAGGTAAATTTTTGTAGAGATTTCATATTTTTAACAATGTTATTGTGAGAACCCTATTTTTGTTTAGAAACAGAAACGTTTCGTAGTTTGAATCGATTACATGTAATTTTTTTTTATTTTATGATATAACACTCATTTAAATAGCCCGCAAAAATGCTTCACTTGTCATGCTATGTTGTACCCATTAGTATAAGTCATGACGTCACCAGCCTGGGAATGCGACTGCCCTCGATGAGAACCAATTTAATGTTTTGTTTACATTACAACCATGCGTTTTGTATTTTGCATCGGATAACAATTATAAATTATTTCTTTATTTTTAGTTTTTTCATAGCATGAAAGAGTTATCGATTCCGAACCGTTTTTCAAAATTCGGCTGGTAAGTACTTTAAATGTAACCCTGTATAAAAAAATTGCGGTAAGATGGTAGGCATAGCGCAAACTGCCAACAGCGTTCAAATATCCTAGCCTTAACTTAAAAACCTCTAGTACTTACCGACTGGTTTCAAATATTTCACTACACGGAGCTATTCGTTGGCCATTCATAGAAAATATAATTTCTTTTCTGTTGACATCGATTAGGCAACCTAGAACATCCCCAGGTTTCCACGTCGGTAGATGACATATAGGTGTGGGCTTCGCGTTGTACCATATTAGCCTCCGACAACCATCATAGGACATTGAGTATAAATCATCACCTATGCCGTATCCTAACTGAAAAAAATATAAGTAATTAAGCACTTCCAACACTTGGCGCTTGGTAAAACTCCATTTGCTATTATTGATAAATATATTTGCTGTTTCACTCATTTTGTTTTTGAGCAACTCCAAAAAGAGGAGGTTCTAATGAAAATGTTTTTCTTTGTGTTTCAAATAGGATTATTCGGCCAATAACGAACCGATTTTGATACGGTACGATATTTGGTACAGTAGCTTATGATTCCACATTTATCATGATCAAGCGGTTGTACAGTAATACTTAATGACATACATTTTTGAAATAGACAAAATAGACGAATATTATTACTATATATATATATATATAAATCTCGTGTCAGAATGTTTGTCCTCAATGGACTCCTAAACTACTTAACCGATTATAATAAAATTCGCACACCACGTGCAGTTCGATCCAACTTGAGAGATAGGATAGCTTACATCTCAATTTTATGATAAAAAAATTACCGTCCGAGCGAAGCCGGACGGTAATTAGAATATATATAAATAACGCCTTATTACTTTAAATTAGACCATGAGTAGTTATTTGTATGAATTACGGGTCGTTGATTATATTATAGGCACCGAACATTAAAAGATATTTCTCAGTATCCTTAAAGTGCTTAAAAGACGGAAGTCATCTACCAATAACATGCGTATTTCAATGTCATATTTTATTACCGTTTATTTTAGATAATAGAACAATAAAATTACCTAACATGTTAGTAATCGAGTAGATAACATTAGCGTCTTTAAGGTTACTTTGTTTTATGACAATGATGATTTAATAAATATCTTTGGATAAATTATATAATAATGTTTTTTTATGTTATAGGAAGGCAAACAAGCAGACGGATTTCCTGATGGTAAGAAATTCACGCCACCTAGAGACACCAAAGGTGGTAATGGTGCGTTTCCAACCTGAGACCGGGATGTTAGGCCTCGAGCAAAAGTAAGTTTACCGGCTACCTTACCCTCCGAACCGGAACACGTCATGACGTTATGGCGGCAGGAATAGGTAAGGCGGTGGTACCAATCCGGGCAAGTCGCTGCAAAACTCTACCACCTAGTGAACATTAATATTATCACTTAACCTTATATTATGGACTAGCAGTTTCACGCAGCTTCGCCTGCGTAACTTGGCTTTTACTGCACGGATTTTGATGAAACAAAGCCTATGTCACTCAGGGATAATGTAGCATTCTAAGGGAAGGGAAAAAATCAAATGTTCCCTCTACAATATTAGTATGTATAGTATGTATGTCAGCGCAACTGATACAAAAAAATACATACCACATATAGATAGGTACCATGGTAAATTTAATAAAAACTTCCGCCTTACAACAAAAAGAGTGACACATGTCAAAATAAACACTGTCTAAAACCAATCATGATATCAAGCCAATTACAAGTTACTCGTGGCTGAGGTGGCGACATGTTATTGATTGAGAATCCAATTTCAGACAGTGTCTTTTAAACCATGTGTTTAACTAATGTTTAACTTTTTTAAGCATTTATGATCTTTATCAAAAACGCCTGGTCTTATCTGGAATAGAACACGAGTACCCTATTTTTTTACCCAACAAACGAGTGAAATTAAAACCTATAAGGACCCATTTGTCATTCCAATACGCATAACCCTCACGTCTGTCACGCTTTCATGGCTAAACCACTGGACTGATTTCGATGAAATTTGTTATGAATATCACTCGAGTTCAAACATAGGCTAGACTTTTTCTAACAATATATGGAATATAATAAGGGATGAAAATCTATTTTACGCTGACTAAGTAGCAAAGTAACAGGTATTGTAGGTATATTAACTTTAGTTGTAAGCCTTCATACAAAAACCCACTTGCATTGCCTCTCGAAAATACGTCAATTGGGATTTCTTTAGAGCTCCTGGCTTTGCAGTTTGACACTTTTGTAGTTTTTTTTTCTTTCTGACTTTAAATATCTATCTTTTTCTAGCTACTTTTAAAACTTTTATACTTTCCATAGCGTTTGGTTAAACTTCCAAATATTCATATTTTTAAATGAATAAACACTTGTACTATTTTAGGTATCACTTATAATTTACTAGTCGACCCGGCAAACTTCGTAACGCTTGACATTAATAGCTACTTACAATTTGTATAGAAATAAGTTGTAGTATTGTCCAATATTCTGGGTTTTTTCTCTACATAACCTGACACAACAAAAAAAATTAGCAAAATTAGTACATCCGTTTAGGGGTAATGCTATTCATTTTTACATATACAGATTATATAAATAAACTATTGGTTTCGCTTTTGGTAGCATCATCAAGGCTAAGCCCAAAACTATTTAAAAATATGAACTTACATCATTTAGAAAGTGACTATTCTTAGTTGCCCATCCTATTTGCATGACTCCTGGTGTTATGATGATGGACTCGTAGTACCAGCAGCCTTCGTCCACTTGGAATGTGCACCGAACACTCTCGAAGGAGTAGGAGTCGCAGCGTGCTTCCAACCCGTTGCTAGATATTTGTAGGTATTCACTGACATCGTGCGAGTTCAACAGTGCATTTATACCAGAATTGTCTACCGTTTCATATGATAGTTCTCTACCTTCCACTATAACTGTAACATACATACACATTTTATACAGGGTTACATACGAAAGTAAGTTTTTTATGTAATAGGTCAGCCAGCAACCCTGGCAAATAGACACCATAAATGTTAGAGGTACGTCGTTGTCTTGCGGCCGGGATGTTAAGCCTAGGGTAGAATATATTGAAGCCGGTAGACTTCTACAAAAACTACCGGCTACCTTGTGTCATTATGGCGGCAGGAATGGCAAGGGCGGTAGATCCCGACCCGGGCAAGTTGAAGCACAGCACTCTACAGACCTTATTTTTTAATTTTAAAGATTATTGGCAAATTTTACTATTTACTTCTATAAATATTCTTTGGAAGTGGAACGCCACTATTTATTATTTTTCTACCCTTTTTTGAGCAAAGTGACAGCGACCGAGGCTGTAAGCTTGAGAGGCCGCCGCCCCCCTGTAGTCCGCTAAAGACAGCTGTGAGATAAGGAGCTATTCCTTTGTTTCCGAATAATCCTTAATAAAAACTTTCTTCGTCCGTGACGAATCCCTGTTTAGCCAAGTAAAAGTGCCGTGCATCCTGCTGAAAGCTGAAGGACTGGATCTGAGCCGGGAGAGGGGGAAAATAGGGTTAGTGGTTGTTTTTATTTCGAGTTGATTATTCGCACAGTGATCTTAGGACTCATCAACAATTATAAAATTAAAACATAAATTTACAGTACACAATAATTAATTTGTTATGACTTATTAAGTTACCAGCGCCGGTTTTTTTATATAACAGAAAGAGTCCCTAAAAATACTAGATAAAAAACTGGTTGTACCACTTGCTTTAGTAAATAAATACTCGTATATGGTAATGTCCATATATTATCTGGACCTCTCTGTGACCACATTTCTATTAACGACAAAAGCAGTGATGTTTTATGCTACGGCAGTTTTTAATTAAGTTACCTACTAATAATAACATACGGGTAGACTGAAAAATATTCGGCATAACCAAAAAAAAAATTAATATATAAAATATAATAATTACATAAAAAATATTTTTAAATGAAGAAACACTTGTACTGTTTGTTTTACGTATCGCTTTTAATTTATTATTTTATATGGCTATGGGTAACGGTGTCGCTTGTGCTTATGACATCATCAGTTCTAGTCCTGATGATGCTTACCAAGCGCCGACGATGGAAAATATAAAATGAATCAGTTATATTTTCATTTTACTACATAATCACCATCTTCGATGCACTTTTGCCATCTCCCATTCAAAGCATTTAGACGATTGAAAAAATGGTCCTTTTTTTGTAGAGTCAGAATACTTGTCTATTGCTGTTTTGACCTCGTCATTTGCCGAAAATCTTTGACCTCCTAAGTGCCTTTTTTAGGTTAAGGAACAGAAAGAAGTCCGACTGTTAGGTCAGGTAAATAAGATGGATGCGGTAACAGTTCAAAGCCACAATTGTGGATTTCAGCCATTAAAAGCAGACGTCTGAACACAGGCGTTATCTTAATGAAAAAAGATTTTTTTCTGAGCGTTCCTCCTGGGCGTTTTTTTTTATTTTCTCTTGTAAACAACATAGTAAGACACAGTAGTAATCAGTTTATAATCTGACCCCTTTCAAGATAATCAATCATAATCACACCCTTCAAGTCCCAGAAAACTGAAGCCATTACCATATTTGCCGACAAAATAACCTTAGTGTGGAGTATAGTGCTTCAGATCTTCTTTACTATTTTTGTTAAGCCAATAAGTACAGTAATAAACCCATGTTTCGTCCATTGTAACAAAACGATTCAAAAATCATCTGCATCGGCTTCAAATAACTCCAACCAGTCACGTAAAATAGTCGATCCAGTCCTTTTTAGGTCAACTGAAAGCAGTTGGTAGACCTCGCATACACTTTGTGAAAATTTAAATCATAGAACATGATATTTTCCATTAGTTTATAAGAAAATGCCTATAATCTCGGCTACCTTTCTTATTTTTAATCTGCAGTCTCCCATTATTAAATCGAGTACATTTATATTATTTTCGTCCATAGTGGGCTTCGAAGCCCTTCCACGTTGGGGTTCATTTTTCTCATTCACTCTGCCACGCTTGAGTTCTGCTATAATTTTTTTTGGCGGATGAATAAGACAGAAACAATGGACAGGAAGAATGGACACGACAAATGACCACACCCACATGGATGGCTTCCGGTGATAGCTCCTTCTTATGGTATAGGTTCTTAATGACAGCACGCTACCTACTCGATTTGCTCCATTTTGCAGTAAGTATGTACATTTGCTTTGTTATCACAACTAATTATCTAACACGTTTCGAACTTCGCACAATTACTTATCTGAACCAAACTAAATGTAAGTAGATTTGATTTTTAGAATTGAATGGAATTAAATGAATGGTATAAGACCGAGTACTTTTCAATCTACCCTCGTATTCGTTTTTATTCAAATTCATACCTTATAGAAACGTGTAACTAACCAACTTTGCAAATCGTAATTTGCATGCTAAAAAAAAAGTACTTTCACGCCCATATCTCCGATGAAGTGGGCACACGCACAACCCAGGCACACACGACTAGCTGATGACACTAAGTCCCACAGTTGCAATCTAGATTACAACATATTAGTTAAAGATACATATTTATGTAATGAATAAGACCTCAATTGTCACCCTATTGTATGCAAATAAAGAATAATTATTACGTAAACATAAATCTGACAAAAAATCACATCTTCAACTTTTTATTTTATTTACAATTAGCACATAAAAATAATTTCCATATTTAGCCATCAAGCAACAAAAGCCTAAAATACAAGAAGTGTGAGTCCTACGTTCTTCTTCACAAACCATGTAAAGGTTCATTCGGGGGTGGCTCCTGCATTCAAAGTACATAGTCAAAAATCGCCTCTGTGGTCTAGCGGTCTAGGTGTTGGACTAGACTTCACGATCCCAGGTCGGACGACAAAAAAAATTAAAACATGAAATTTCAATTTTCTATTAAAAATAACGTTGCCCGGGATTGGATATGTGCCCGGTTGACGATAGGCTTGCCACCTACCACATTGTGGGACTTAGTGTATTCGGCTAGTCGTGGGTGCCCTGGTAACTGTCTGCCTACTTCTTCGGTGATATAGGCGTGAAGATACTTTATAGTCAAAAAAAGAACATTTTATTAGTGTGCGGCTTAAAAGGTTTTTATGAACACTTTCCATAGTAATAATCTATAGCTATAATATAAAAATGAATTGCTAAATGTGTTGGTAAGAGCATAACTTTCGAGCGACTGAACCGTTTTGGATAATTCTTTCTTTGTTGTGTAAGTTATTGTCAGAAGATTCTTATGAAGAGAAAATTGCAGAGAAAATGGGAAAAACAATACCTTATTTTTCCCGTACAAACTGAAGGGTTGGAACGAAGTTCGCCGGGACAGCTAGTTATACATAAAACAAGATACTTACATAAATTATCCAGTGCCCAGTTCGCACAGAAGCCAACTTGCCGCCAGACATAATGACTGCTATTCGCTAATTTCTCTAAAGCTAACAATGGATTTTCGTCTTCTTGTTCTAAACGACTTTTTATTGTCAATTTATTCTCTGTCGTATGAGCGAACTTCTCCAGAGCGATGAGAGCAAATAAAACTATACATGCTTCTCGTTTTGATTTCTGTAAAAAGAGTGTACAAACGAATTAGTATTTTTTTACCTAAGGCAACCTTTAAAAGATTTTTTTTAAAAAAGATTTTTTCCCCCTTTCGAAATAACTACGTAAGGAAACCCGAATAGGATTCTGTAAACTCTTTACATACAGTTTTTTTTTCAATTCAGAATCCAAGGCTCAGTTGAACGGTGCTAATCATTGAGTAAACATATAAGAAAAAATTGGCACTAATTAAAATATAAAATACACATCAAAATTATGTATGCTATTATTAATCCTTAATAAATTGGCTAAATATGTGGCTAAATGTCAGATATGGCCAAAACATATTTTGGCAACACTGCCACCATTCCTTACGGAATTTTCGTACGTGTATGGCGACACATACTAAATCTATGAGTGTTGCGTTCATATTTTTTTTTTCGTAACGCGATTCCGAGCGCACTTGTCCTCTTGCGGAATCTTGAAATTCCGTAAGGAAAATTTCTGACCGTGTGTAGCAGTTCCATTGAATTGTGTGGATTCGCTGAGATCGGAGTTCCGAAACGGGATTTCGTAAAGGAAATCTGACTGTATGTGGCGAGCTTAAGTCATCAAATCATATACCTGTGTTAAGAAGTTAGTTAACAATACCACAATTATAATTATTCTTGTATATTTCACAGTCTCTTTGCACGAGGAGTTACGAACTTCTGCGAGGTGTGGGTTCGATTCCCGACGGGTATGTTGTGTGATTGGGTCTGGCGAATTCTTATGTATTATACACTATAGTGTCGTTAACTAACACTTATACACAAACATATAATTTATTTATTTTGGGGTACGATTACAACATGTAATTTGTCCGGAATTTTATTCGTGTAGATCCGAGTCTCCTGTGTAGAATCAACTGCAGTCCTGTCTGTAATTATTACCAATAAGATCACTGGTGGTAGTGTGCTATGCAGCAACTTGCCCGGGTAGAGATCCACCGCCTTACCTTTTTCTGCCACTATAATGACAATGTCTGTCATATTCAAGTGCAGAGTAGGATAGCCAGTAGACTTGCACAATCAGCCTAACATTCTGACCGCAGTATAGCGACTTACCTATATGCCACAGTTGTCTTTTACCATCAGGAGATCCATGTGCTTCTCATGTTGGCAAACATGTACATTAACTATTCTACCAATAGCAGCTATATCGACAAGTACAGCTGGGGGAACATGGGCACTGATGCGTCACAAGTAAACAACAGGTGCACTCGAAGGTGCGGGTGACGTATATCTTTTCGGATCGTTTATAGCTGCTACGACTATAAAAATAAAAGCAACCTTATTTCTATACAGACACCGAGTGTGCGGAGCACAGAGGTGGTCGTTGGTTAAGGTCTCACTGTCACTGTTGACAAAGAGATACTGCTGGTTGCAATTATGTTAGTTAAATTATGATTCAGACTCGGGTTGTGTGCTTTCGAAGAGTGCGTTACTCGGTCGGTACTCACGCTGTCGGGTGGAGTGGAGCCCACTGCTTCGTTCTTTAGAGCTTTGCTAGATAGGATGCCGTTGCTTAGTTCAACATTTCTGAGTTATTTATCACATAACTCCTAAACTTAGTTGTCTTATTCTACAAAAAAGATATTTATACATACCACAAATGCTAATAAATAGTCGAGTGTGTTCGAAGTAAGTACGGCGACACTGTTCGGTCCCGCCAATTTCTCCGCTATACAGCCCAGAACAACGCAAATATTGCGTTCAACTGTTGTATTGAGTTCACCAACATTTGCGCGTTGAGCCGACAAACCTAACAATTGCGTTGCCTGAAAAAAGTGGTTGTAACTAATCTGCACAAATTACAAAAAATATCTAAGGCTTGATTCACACGTACCACAATCACAGCGACAAATGCTCAAGTAGCTAGTAGTTACGCGTGAATTGTGTAGCTGTAGTTTTGCGCAGTTTCGTTGCGACAAAATATGGCTGCGGTCACTTTGTCGTTAGCGGCTGTTTCAATGTAGTGCTACTCGTTAATATAGAAAGCTTTAACTGAACAAAGTTATCAAAATCAAAGAGGAGATATTTTTGTGTCTTTTCTGATTGCGGCGTGGTCAACAAGGACCGTAAAATTGTAACCGTCCAGGTAAAATTCACTGTTAAATCTCAATCCAAATTTGAACCCGACCACGTGGAGTGATTGTAGTACGTGTGAAACAAGTCTAATATGAAGTAAGCAAATTAATTGAAAATTAAATTACTTTTTGTGTGGGTGAATCAATGATACCATTACATGTTTACATATTGAAAATCTGTCTGTAATCAAATCCCAGCCTCGCAAATCGGTGAAGTTAGGGAGGGTACGTTAACCCCTCTACCAACGAAGCGGTCAAGTGTTCCTGGTCATTAGGCTAAAGCTGTTTTTATGACAAAATACAACGAACAAATCACGTTCTTATCTTGGTATACCGCTGTTGGTAACTATTTTTATTTTATTTTCATGATATTGGAAAGCAAACAAGCAGACAGATTTCCTGATGGTAAGAAATTCACGCCGCCTGGAGACACCAGAAGTGGTATTAGCGCGTTACCAACCTGAGACCGGGATGTTGGGTCTCGAGCAAAAGTAAACTTACCGACCACTTTATCCACCGAACCGGAATAAGTCAAAAGCAAGCACTGACATTATGGCTGCAGGAAGAGGTAAGGCAGTGACAACAATCCTGGTGAGTCGCTGCGAAACTCTACCACCTAGTCAGATGTCACGGCATTAGTGACGGTAAGCCTATGCTCGGCTTTTACGAGCTGTCAGGCAGGAAAGCAGATGGTCTATTGGGTCCCGGACCAATACGGAGGAAAAATATTAACTAAATGTATTATAAACTACTAACAAAAGGTATGAGATAAAAAACTTATTCAAAAGTGATAGACTACTCGCATTGATTGATACCCCTACTTTAGCAACCATTGTTTTAGTGCTGGCCACTGTCATTTTCCGGTTAATAAGGTAGATTAGTCAGTGAATTCACGAAAGTTGGCAAGTTGGCAATGCATCATAATAGCCTTTAGACTCTAAAGGAAGAGTTTGTCTACTCATCTATATCTGGGTATATCTTAGCCCCATATTTATATCTCGACAGCTCATAGCTCAAGACCCGCTACTTACATACTTCGGAGAAAATTTGCGCTTATACAAATGTACTCAAACTCCGTACGGAAAAATTACCTACCTCTCTGACCATATATTTGTTTGAATTTGCTGTGTTAATTTTTTTTCTAAACGGAATTTTTATGTTTGTCGCTGCCCTAAGCTAGATCATTTTCAACCATAAGCGAAGTCGAAAGTAAGAGCTAGTATGGACTGGCCACGACCGTGACCTCCTTCGTTTTTATATTCTCTCCAAACATTTCAACATTATACAGTAAACAGATAGTTATCTCCAAGGGCATATTTCATTATTACTTAAGTACATTTGATTAAAAATCGATATACAGCTTTTTGTCAGTGGGCAAGGTTCTTAAGTCTTATATTATCTAAGATGGCAAGCTATTGACCTCCCTGATAAGAAACCCGGAAGATTTCTGGTATTTGTAACATAGAAACATAATTGAAGAACCAGCGGACGGTTTTCCTGATGGTTAGAACCACGGGCTATCACATTCTGGGAAATAATGTCTAAGTTAGTTGGGGGTGCCCTGGTTATTCCTCTGCCTACCTTTTTGCCTAACTCTGGGATACGGGCGTGAAGATACTTTATGAAAAAAAAAGAAATAGTAAAATATGTCAAGTGGGTTATTGAGGGATATATGTGTATTACAAAATTACCCCGTATTGCCCGGGCTTCTTTGCAGAATAGACCATCTGCCTTCCTGCCAGGCAGCTCGTAAAACGCGAGCATAGGCTTACCGTCACTAGCACCGTGACATCCTATTAGGTGGTAGAGTTTCGCAGCGACTCGCCCGGATTGGTACCACCGCCTTACCTATTCCTGCCAACATAACGTCCAATGCTTGCCGTTTACGTGTTCCAGTTCGGAGGATAAGGTAGCTAGCAAACTTACTTTTGCTCAAGGCCTAACATCGAGGCCTCAGGTTGGCAATGCACCATTACAACCTTTGGTGTCTCTAGGCGGCGTGAATTTCTTAGCATCAGGAAATTCGTCTGCTTGTTTGCCCTCCATTATCATAAAAAACCTTTTGTGTCTCATCATTTCTCATTTTAAGAATTAGTTTACTGCAATCATTACGACACAAAGAAAAAATAATACGATTTAAAGTTATTCACAGTTTATAGTGTGGGTTGTACCTCTGCCTACCTCTTCAGGGATACGGGTGTGAAAACATTTTGTTTCAATTCCGTATAATGAAAATCATACAGACAAAATGTTGTCTGGGTTATGATGTAATTTATATTATATAATTTACTTCTGAATCATGTCAATCCCCTTTCAAAATAAGAACCATCATCGTAATTTGCCGGCTAACGGAAGAAAAAAAAACAAAAAAAAAACACAGTTATTGAAAGAAAAACACTGCAAGAAAATCAGAGATGGTACTGGAACAATTAGAAATGTGAGGTTATAAGACTCAATACATCAAATTTTAGACTGTCATTACTGTGTAGACGATTTAATATATTATTCAAATCCCTACACTGCCATCGGTCACAGTGCAAATATGGAACAGTATGGAGTGTATGTATTTTATCTATACTGATAAAATAACATGTCCTGACTGACTGATTCATCATCGCCGAGCAAAAGAATATTAGAATTTACAGCCATGAAATTTGGTGAATAAGGTAGTTTTTTTTAAGTAGACACCCACTTTGGACAGAATTTTAGAAATTCTTTTCCTGAATGGGTGAAACAGGAGTAGAAAAATTGTATGACAGTCTTTATTAATGGGCCATAATCAGTAAATAAATTGACTGCCACGCGAGCAAAGACGCGGGTAACAGCTAGTCTACTATAGGCTTATTAGTGGATAAAATACCTACACTCTATTGAAGCAATAGGGTTGTCATGTTATTTTTTTACCAATCGTATTGCAATAACTTGATTGTTTACAAATAAGTAGGTAATCTCAAGGCGTCGGTTGAGCCCAGCAAGACGAATACGCTTGTGGTATCTTCATGGGAGGATTTAACACGTTGGCTGCCCTAGGCCTACGAAAGATTGCCCCCCCCCCCCTTATGTGCTGCAAAATATGTAAAGCATGCAAAATTAAATCAACTATAGAAATTAAATAAAAAAAATAACGATAATCAGTAAATGATTTAATTATCTCAATCAGTATTTCAGATACTGATTCTTACCATTTCTATATGTGAGAAGCAATGAATCGTTATTCACAAATTGTCTTTTGCCTGGCTTTCTGAGCAGAGCAAATTTTGCCGCTCCCTAAATTTTGCCGCGCTAGGCCCGGGCCTACTCGGCCTATTGGGAAATCCGCCCCTGGGTATCTTTAAAAAAAAGGAACAAGCAGAAACTCGTCTATACGCGGCGATTACTGTTGCAGCAACGCGAAAACCGTTTAGTTGTTTTTTGTTGCGGATGTTTGTTTGAGTGTGCCAATTCATTCGTTTGTAGATAGTTTCCATACCGTTTCATATTTGTGCTGTGCCTTGGACAACTTCCACATTCAATTGTACAATAAGAAACGTACCCTAATCACCGTATCCTTGGAGGGCAACGGACAATCATCTAATAAAATAGACACAGCAGTTGGCCCAAACGGATTATCCAACGGTATCATTCTAACTATTGAGTACACCATTTGTATCCACCCATCTTCTTTATCTGCTATTTGATGCAGCTTCACAAGGAACACTGGGGATTCTTCCTCACTGAAAATAAAAAAAAAAGATCATAAATCCGATTTGTCGAATTAAAATGCTAAAAAATACCAAAATTATCAACAGTGCGTTGCCAACCTTAAGTGGGGAAGTTAAGCTTCTTGAGAAGTTTACTTACCCAGCAAACCCTCCTAATCAGAACACACAAAGGTGAGCAGTAATGTATGGTAGCAGGAATGCATAAGGCAGTGAAACTAAAACCAAACTAACTGTTTTGGGACCCCAACATTTAGTACTATTGCAAAAAAATTCGGATAAGTACTAAGTATAGTCTTAGAAAAACGCAGTTAGCATACCATCTCCAATTTCAGTGATTGTCTTTGTCATAGTTTGGATTCGAAGGTAGCGCAGAACTCTAGAAGCATATCCTGGCATTGTGTATTAACAAAGAATTGCTATCTTTGATATATATATTCAGCGAGTATTTCTTATCATCTGTTGTTACCTACCCATATCAAATACCCCATGAATTAAAGTCATCTTTGAACTCATACATATCTTCATTTCATGAAATATTAAAAACTTGTGTTATAAATACAAATAAGATATTTATTAATTTAATAATATATGCACACCACAATATGGTGGTATTAATAAATATTTTTGTAACAACTTCTAATAAACATATCCAGTAAATAAATAGATTTCATATCATTTCACACATAGTTCCTTGAGGTGTAGGCAGACTAAGTCGGGGACCAATATTCACGATTTTAACAAACATTTCCAATTCTCTTTTTTTATATATATGTTATAGGAAGTCAAACAAGCAGATGGATTTCCTGATGGTAAGAAATTCACGCCGCGTAGAGACACCAAAGATGGCAACGGTGCGTTGTCAACCTGAGGTCAGGATGTTCGGCCTCGAGCAGAAGTAAGTTTACCGGCTACCTTACCCTCCGAACCGTTATGACGTTATGGCGGCAGGATTAGGTAAGGCGGTGGTACCAATCCGAGCGAGTCGCTGCAAAACTCTACCACCTAGTAAAATTCCTCTATATTAAATTATATTTTCATATAAACTCGCCGGGAAGAATATGAATAAATATATTAAAAATTGAATAATGCTGCACATAATGACAAATGACATAATCAAAATTTCTAGACAACCTTGCTTAACAGACAAAACTTTTACACCGTTTCAATGTGTTAGGTTAAATTCGTAAGCTTCA
>NJDD01000813.1:500545-541560 GCA_002245505.1 Calephelis nemesis
GTGTGCATAGAACATGTACCTACCTGCATGCCAAGCAACTCATAAGACGCGGGCATAGGTAATGTGGATCAGTACCAACAAGCATACTGGTGCTAGACTGCTGTGCAGCAACTCCTTTGGGCAGGGATCTACTACCCTTTCCTACCAACACAATGACAGTGTCAAGTTCCAGTTTGGAGGGTAGGGTAGCCAGTAGACTTAAAAATAGCACCTATAAACACTATGGTGTCTATAGGCCAAGGTTGTAAGTTACCATCGGAAGACCAGTGTTCTTGTCTGTGCTCTGTCTAATGTCACACAATATTTATTTTTATACAAATATCAGATCAAAACGAATTTTCTCCTTTAATCAAAGGTGTTTCATAAAAGATTTTATTGAAATAAAGCTACTGAAAAAAACTAAAATTGGTTCAATAAATTTCAAATATTATGTAATATTTTTTTATGTAGTTTATGTATAGTATAGTTTTCAAATATTTTATAGTACTAGCTGACCCGGCAGACGTTGTTCTGCTATTTTTAATATGATTTTAGTAAAAAAAATTGGGGTGAGTCACCCTTATCACTTAGGGGTATAAAAAATTGATGTTGGCTCATTCTCAGACCTACTCACTATGCTCACAAAATTTAATATGAATTGGTCAAGGCGTTTCGGAGGAGTATGGGAACGAACATTGTGACACGAGAATTTTATATATAAGATGAATTATATATAAGATGTTAGTTTTCGGTTCAGAAGCTTTTAGTAAAATTAATGTAGGTCGAAATTTCAGATCAAATCTGTTGAAATCTCTTCAGAAAGTCAACGGCACACACATATACCAGCTACCCACAGGTGGACAAACTTCTATGTTATTAATTATTATACATACAATCCTTCTTGAATCAATCTATCTATTAAAAAAACACACAAAAATCCATTGCAAAGCTTAAAAAATTTAAACATACATTGGTATAGACATCGGAAAGCCACTTTGTTTAATAGTATGTAGTGAAGATTAAAATAATAAAAATCGCAGGGCAGATAGCATTTAGCAGATAATGTTATTGTGTACTCAAATAAGACATTTGTGGTTAATCTTCACAATAACTCTTAGAAATGTCTGCAGGAGGTATTTACTGAGCAATATAATTTCAGTGTCATCAAGATAACAGTAATAAGGCACCTTCTTATAGGTTGTCACTGTACAAAGTATAGGATGTGTATACTATCATTACAAGCAAACAGGCACACCCAAAGCTGTAAAGACATACCTACTTAATAATAAAACTTACGCACCCGTTGATCTGGTGTGTATCTTACTTTTTTGTTAGCAAAAGTGAAGTTACACACTAGATCAACGGGCGCTTAAGTTTTATTAGTAAGGGGGATTATGTTTATCTACAGTTTCTTTAAACAAGAAGTTTTAATAAAAAATATTTTTGTAAAAAGCTTTTTACAAACAGTACTTCTTGAGTGTCCTCTCAGTAGCACTCAAGCTATTGGGAGGAGACTTAAGAAGTACTGTTCAAGACAACATAAGTCCAAACACAAAAGCATAATATTGGGAATCTTATGGTTCTGTCATCAGATCAGCTTCATGTCATAATCTTGCACTGTATTCCAATTCACAAATGAAAAATTTCAGTTCAATCGGTAATAGGGTAATGCCTAAATTTCACTTGCAAGATTCCACCCAGACAAACACACACATGTGGCACGTAAAATAACAGCTTGTAACAAACTAGTAGACCCAGCAAATGTTGTATGACATCTAAATTGTCTATGACATCTAAAATGTATATTTTCGTGAATTTTTTATCTTTAATTTTCTTTTAATCTGGAGAGCTGTAAGATTTACTGTCTTACCAAATAATAAAAACATATTACATGCATAATTTTATGGCAATTGATCTTTAAGCAACAGCTAGCATGATAGTTAAACAAGTCGCAAACATAGTACATAAAATTCGCTAGGCAAATCTTATCCTATTAATATTATAAATGCGAAAGTTTGTATGTTTGTTTGTTGCTCCTTCACGCAAAAACTGCTGAACCGATTTTCATGAAGTTTGGCACATACATAGAGGGTAGCATGATAACAAATTAGTTTTATTTTTTATCATGTCATTATGTATAACTTGATTTATATGTTAAATTAGAGCAAAACAGTAGAAGATAACCACATTTATCTTTATTTTTAAACTAGTGTCTATACATAATTAAATATCAGTTTCAAAATAGCCTTTTTGGTAGAAAAAAGACCATTAAAACTAAAAACTTCAATTGAGAAAAAAATGCATATACAACATGTAAAAACATTTTTATATTTTAATGACATGACTGTATCTCATTTTAATTGTTAAAATAAAGTGGTAAAAAGCTGCTAATATAGTTACTATGTCGTAATTTTATATGTTACAGGTCAACATCAGCGGTCAATTACTTATATAGTCAATTGCAGAGTTGGAGAATATAATGTTACTATTTAGTTAGTATTTTAGATCGCCTAGAACATACACCATGCCAAACAAATTATATTTATCACTTACGTATCAACTCGAGAAGCCGCCACATCGAGCATCTGCAGTACCAGAGTGTCTACTATTAGAGAATCAAAACTTTTTGGTATTCCAAGGCGAGTGTCATACGGTGGAGGCACAGCAGCCTGCTCACCGGCAGGTGCGTATGCAGACTCATCTGGTGATCTTTCTTTACAACAACAATCCCCCATTACCTTCAAATATAACCAAATAAGTGGGATATAACAAAAAATTTTGTCAATATACATCAAAACCATTCATATAAATTTAAGAGGAATTACAGTTTTCTTTGATTACTAGTAAAATCTTTTACATAATAGGAAAGTGTTGATTGTCAAAAAGAAGAAGAAAGGCAAATGGTATTAGTTGAAGTGTTTTATTTGTAGTTTCAATACGAAGAATTAGCTTTAGAAGAATATATACATCTCCTCATTTTCAAAATATTATGCATTACATTGGTTTTCTAACTGTACTGCTTGCAATCAGATTGATGAGTTATAGAAGAAAATGTTAGGGTCCAGCTGACATTTAAATGAAATCCAGATTGTAATTGGTTCAACTCATCAATTGATACTTGAAATATATATTTTTTTTAATTTTAACTAAGATTGACCAGAAATAAATCATTGATGGAATTTGATTGCTAAAACATTTGGCAACTACTACGCAATAAAAAAAATTAAAGTAATATGCTTTGTAAAAAAATAATAATATTTAGTATTTTAGATTATAATAAACAATTGTGGAAAACTTACACAAATTGAATCAAACCCCAAAGTTAGCAAATTATATACGCTTGTATTATGAGTGTTAGTATATGATTCTAATACATAAAACTACTTTAATAGATACTATATTAAAGTAAATAAACATCCAGACCTCAAAATACATGAATACAATACATCAAAAATTCATAGCTGACATTTAAATGCCTGCCTCCATCAAGAATCAGTTCCAAACTTGCAGTTGGTCGGTGTAATGAGATGCATATGCTTGCCCGTCGACCAGTGAGGCGGCAATAATACTACATCATTATATGTCACACATTGTGTGCATGAATGACATTCCCATTAAGAACTAATGTGGTTAGATAATTACAAAATTCAATTCTAGATTTAAACACCAATCTTATCTGTCATTGTGTATCTCAAGTGTATGTTATAAAACTGAATTGCTAAATGTGTTGCTAAGCGCCTAACTTCCAAAAGACTAAACTGATTTGGCTTATTCTTTTTTGTTGTTAGATATTGTCAGAAGAAGGTTCTTATGAAGATAAAAACCAGGAAAGTTTTATTTATTACTTTATTTTTTCTCATACAAACTGAATGGATAGAATGAAGTTTGATAGGACAGCTAGTGCCAAACAAACATATGATATGTAGTTGGACTTACGATATACTATTATAATCACTTATACACTGAAACCAATGATGCAGCTATATCATAAACTTCATTGAAAAAGTCTTTGATCATATTATTAATAAAAATTCATAATTACAAATTTTAGAAGTCAAACATCACTTATTTTGTTCTATTTTGTCTTAACAGCAATTTTGAAAATGATTCTGATTAAATATATTATTTCTGTTAGGGAAGCTCGTACATTCCTGGATTAAAATTAATATTGTGTTAAACTGTCAAATACAAATTGATATAATTTATAACTAGAAGTAAACTCAGAGTAAAACATTTAACACAGGAACAAGTAAACGGCAACTTAAAGTGTTAGAAACATGGGTTTAACTCAAAAGTGACCACATAAAGTCACATTGTAAATGCCCATCTAGGAAGAAGAACTTTCCTAGAAAGTAAATGATATACCACAATGCAATTACATTAGTATTATCATTGTTTTTTATGTCCAAAGTACTGAGGATTATTCGTGCAGTGAATATATGTCTGACACTATTTATTGACAAATTTGACTTATGTTTGTGTCAAATATGACTGACTATGGTTTGGTATATATAAAAAAGCACTCATCTATGTAAGAATTACAAATTTGAGGAAAAACAAATTAATTAACATTAAAGTGAAAGAGATACTGAAATAGTTAAGCAAAAACCTTTACCTTGATGAATTTATATAAAGGGTATGTATGTATTTAAAATATATTAATAACAATAATGACTTATTTAAATACTTAAGTGCGAGAATAGTGTAACAGTGGTTGTTATGGAAAACCTAAACGAAAACATTCAACAGCATTCATTTCCGTCTTTCGCAGTGAATCATAATTAAAAACATTTCTATAACTTACCGAAAGTTGTTATTCATTGCTTTAATACACGATCTATACTGATTCCACGTACAAATGTACAAGAGTATTAATTTAACCGGTCAAGTCTTTTACAAATTTAAACCTAGGCCAATAAAGTTTAATGCTAACATCCATGAGTACTAATAAAACAATAAAATTAAATGCAGAAGGTCACAGACAAATGAATTACAAGACTGCAATCTGAATCTGCATTCTGCACTCTGCAAACTTGAATAATTGACAATTATAAAGCAGATTCTAGATAGATCAGCTCTCAGTGTGACCAAAATAAATTTTCAAAACCTACTACTTATAGAGGTATAGGTAGTTAAAAAGTAACTGCTTATTTTTTTTAAGAGTTGAGAGTATTCGGTAATAAGTAGGTAAGAAATTTATAAAGTCTCTAGGCACTAAATATGACAAATGCTGCATAAAAAAGGTATCAGTTTGGGTTCGGTTGTTAATAAACTATGCGTCACAAAAAATGATGTTTTATTAATTAATACAAGTAATTAGAGTTGTTTATAACTTAGCTTATATCTAGTCTTATCATCTTATGCTTATTGGTTATCCTTGCACTTATTCCATAATTGAAGACTTAAGCATGAAGCATTTAAAATATTGACTCCAAATGTCTGTTATAACAGACTAATTTGGACATCCAATTCCATTATTTAAAAAAAAATCAATAGCTTTATTTTAAAATTGTACCAAACGAAGGAACGAAGACTTATAAATGTTTACATATTTTACTAAGTATAAGAAAAGAAAATAAAAGAAAATATTTGAGGAATATGAGTGTTACAAAGATGTTGCAAAATTATTTAGGCGTTCCTACATATTCTACCAACTTGTGGTGTGCAAAATATGTTTTAATGGGTATTAATCAATCAAATCAGTTATTTTTATCCTCTGTGGTCTAGCGGTTCAGTTGTTGGATTTGACTGCATGAGGTCCTGGGTTCAAATCCCGGGTCGGGCAACAAAAAGAAAATTGGGTGTTTCCAATTTTCTAATTAAAAAAGATGTATGTTGCTCGGGATTGGAAATGTGCCCGGTTGGCGATAGGCTAGCCACCTATCACATTGTGGACTTAGTGTCTTCGGCTAGTCGTAGGTGCCCTGGTTGTGCCTCTGCCTACCTCTTCGGGGATATGAACGTGAAGATGCTTAGTTACTATTTACACGCTGTTTTTGTATTGATTACAATATGATTATTTATTAATACAAACAATTTTTAGAATGAAAATTAATTTTATTCATATCTATCATAAACTGCCACCGTTTCCAAACGTAGCCAGACAGGAGAAGAGACGGTGAAACAAACTCCTGCGCACCCAACATTCTGCAATAAAGTTAATCATAAAATACTTTATTATTTATTCTTAACTGCAAGAAAAACTTTGACACTGTTATAAGTTTTCTCGAAAAGTAAATTGAATACCTTCTTTCGAAATCTTTTTAATGGAGGTGTTTTAATATTATCAGGATTGTCGTAGTATATACGAATAGACATGCAGTACACATTATTTTTGTGAAGGTGAGTTTTTGGTTATGCACATGTAGTTGCTCACTATTTCTAAAATGTGACAAACATTTATATGAAACAAATGATGATGTTTTTTTACAAATATACATACAGCCAATATTTGTGAACAAGGTAAAGGTAATATTTTAAGTGACTTAAAAAGTGGCTTGCTTAAATGTAACTCATTGACACTACATTTCGCTCGTATACACTTCTTTTGAACTCTAAAGAGTCTAATTAAATGTACTGAATTCACCCAAATAGGAATACCATATTGCAAAGCGAAAGAAACATTCCCGTGATAAACTAACAGAGATTTTTCTAATCTTGACACTTCTCCAATACTTCTAAACTCATATACAAACCTACCGATTTTATTGCAAAGTGAATCAGTATGCGATTTCCAGTTACAAAATTTATTGATTTTTATTCCTTGAAATTTAGTACAATCTACATTTTTCATAATAGTATTATTAAAAATAACGTCTAACTTTTTGGTATCTCTATAATGTGCTTGAAATTCAACTAGTTTTTATTCTTGATGAGAAGTGTAGTATCGTCAGCAAACAAAAATAAAACACTATTGATAGCATCAGGTAAATCGTTTAGATAAATTAAAAAAGTAATGGCCTTAAAACATTACCTTGAGTATACCGTTCTCATTAAAAAGGTAACTTGAAATATAAACTTTCTTGCTGTTTCCACTAGAAATCAAAGTTTTCTCGCGTACTCTTCTACACGAAGTTTTTGCATTAGTCCTTCGAAATATTTGGAAAATTTAAAATTAGTAAAGAAATCAATATAGTTCGAATAATTTAATCGAAAGTTTTCTCTGTTTGTTTGAATAAGTAACGATTAGCAATATCAGTCAGAAAAATATTTAAGAGCCAGCTATGGATTATATAGTACCGAGACCGTAGCATAACAACTTTGTTCTCAATCTGATCAAAATCGCCTAATTCATTTTGATATGGGCCTCATAATGTTCATAGTCACACACAATCGAATGGTACTGAGGATTGAAGCATGATTTGGCCAACTATTATCGGATAAACTATTATTTTATTTCAATTATACAACAAAATGTAAACCAATATAATATAACAAAACTTATAACTTTTGCAAATAATTGTATTTAAATGAAAATAATAATGTAGTATCACAATTAGTGGTATGTGCAATGATGTGTGTAAACGCGTTTTCTTATTACTTACAAATTTATCGGTTTAGAAACTATGTGTGCTCATATTTTATTTGAAGTTTATATTTACATTGTATTGATCTTTTATGTCTATTAGCTATTGAATTTGTAGGAGGGTGAGTACAAAAAATGTAAGTCAAATAAAAGAGTCTGACTAGTTTACATAATTGACGGGTTCCTTCAGAACCCAAAAACAAAAGATACAAACATTAATATAGGCATGGTTCCTTTCAATAACTGTTGATGGGCTTCTCTTATTATATTTTACGTTTAAACACCATAACTTCAAAAAAAAAACACAGAACCAATCTAACAGAAATAGTATAAAAGTACTACATCTGGTAACATTCTAGATGTCAACGGCGAATGAAGTTTTGACAGCTATTGTCAATTTTCGACTGCTGTCAAAAGTCACTATACGAGTCTTGCCATGTCTATAGTTGGCAAATTGAAAATTTGAGCATTTAATTTTAAATTTAAACGTCCCACTTCGACGTTGGCAGAATAGTTTTTTTTTGAATGACTAAATTGTTGCTCATATCGCGATATTTTGCATCTTCACCGAGCTTTGTGGGCTGACCAGAGTGCTTAGCCCGAATGGCAGGATAGGTAACTGTAAACGCGGTACAGTCCGAAGGTCTCAAAAGTAGAATTATTGAATTAAAAACGTAATGATATATGATAATGGACAGCGAATAATTAAATTACCTATATCGTCTGTGGAATATAAATTAGTGTGTGCACAGTAGAAATAATAACTGTATTGTGCCGTGTGTTATTAGCGAAATATATATTTATTGTAATAGGTATCTTACAAGGTCGGTAAATTATCCTGATAGGACCTGCGTATTCGCCTGCGTGCTCTTTTACTATTTGCAGCACGCAATTTGAAGAACGCATCACCGCTTTATAAGTTATCGGGTTCAATCCCCGGGTAGGGCAACAAAAAAAATTTTTTTTGTATGTTTTAAAATTAACGTTGACTGGGATAAGATATCTGCCCGGTCGGCAATAGGCTTCTCACTTATCGCTTTCTGCGATTAAGTATCTTCGGCTAGTCGTGAGTACACTGGTTACCCCTGGCTACTTCTTCGGAGATATGGGCGAAAAGACATTTCTTATTTATGTAAAAGATAAATCGCTGCCTCTTTGGTCTGGCGGCCAATTGCAGGACTTGACTTCATGAGATCCCGGATTCGATCCTCGGGTCAGGCAACAAAAAGGAATTGTTTTTTTTTTCAATTTTCTTATAATTTAAACAACGTTGCCCGGGATTGGACATGCGCCCGATGAACGACAGGCTTGTCATCTATCACATTGTGAGACTTAGTGTCTTCGGCTAGTTGTGGGAGCTCTGGTTGTAACCATACTTACCTCTTCGGGGATTTGGACATGAAGATACTTTCAAAAGATAAAACCTCATACAAGCATATCAAAATATTATATTTGATACAGTCTAATACGACGTCTAAAGCAAAAACTGGGGACACGGGAGAGCCCCGACACTACATAAACACAATAAAAAGACACAATAAAATTTCAATGATATATATAATATAATATATAATGATATTGGTATTACTTAATGGTCCTATTAATAAACAAGGAGTAAAGTACTGCTAGGTTCAACCTGGTATTATGGTCTTTATTACAATTTGATACAGACTGTAATATCAACGAAATTTGTCCTCGTGTTGGTCCAGGCTCCTTTGCAGAATAGACTATCTGCCTTCCTGCCAGGCAACTTGTAAAAGGTGAGCATAGGCTTACCGGTACCAACACTGTGACTTACTACTATGTGGTAGAGTTTCGCAGCGAATCGCTCGGATTGGTACCACCACCGTATCTATTCCTGCGGCCATAACATCAGTGCTTACCGTTGACGTGTTAAACTTTAACTTACTGTTGTTCGAGGCCTTACATCCCAGCCTCACCAATACCACTATTTGGTGTGTCTAGGCGGCATGAATTTCTTACCATCAGGAAATCCGTTTGCTTGTTTGCCTTCCGATATCATAAATAAATACTCTCATGTTAGTTCGTGTTCATTAATAAGATGGTAGATGTTTTTGATATCTAAAAACCCCCAACTTCCTCACTGATTCTCTGATGATCATCATAATTCATGGGGTACTTCCTGAGGTCCTAGAAAGTTGAAATTCTGAATTGATTCTAATATTTTGCATATTAGTATCAACAAAATAATTCTGAAACTATTGATTTTTGTCCTCCCCACGCCTTAAATATAGGGACTGGCTGTATCTGACATTGTATTTAATTAGAGGGTACTTCCTGTAGTGTAAAACTTGTAAACTTTATCGCCTATGCTACGAACAAGAAAATGAAAGTCAAGCTTAAAACAGTAAAAACAAATGGGTCTATGTTTTTTAGTTATTGTTATCGTCCGCCTCGTTGGTCGAGTGGCTAGAGTACACGCCTAACTATTCCGACCAGCCGCGAGGCCTGGGTTCGATTCGGGGCATGCATTTGGTGTGATAAACATTTAAATGGCTGCATTTCCAGGTCTGTATGTTTATTAAATTAATTCCGATATCTATCTTTTTCTATGTATTAGAATCGTCGTCTAATAGCCATAACACAAGCATGTAATTTGCTTACTTTAGGGATAGATTCAAATTGTGTAACTTGCTTTATTTTATTTATAACTAGCTTCCGCCCGCGACTCCGTCCGCGCGGATGTCGGTCTTCGCGTGATAAAACTAAAAAAATAAGATTTTTTTCTACGTATCTTTCCAGGATAAAAAGGAATCCCATTTCATGCTCAGGATAATAAGGTATAATTATACCAAGATTCATCAAAATTGAACCGTTAGTTTTCACGTGATGCCTGAACATACAGACAGCCAGACAAAAAGTTTTTTTTTTATCATATATTTGGGTTTGGTATCGATCCAGTAACACCCCCTTCAATTTATTTTTTCAATGTTTACAATGTACAGAATTGACCCTTCTACAGATGTATTATATATATAGATAATCTATTAGCAATTAGCACTAGCAAACCTTTTTTTTCATGCAATTTGCAACAGAACCGAATATTTATTAATAATTAGTTGTTGTTTGTTGCCTTGTTCACGTGTTTACAGGAACAAAAAATATCCTATGTGTTAATCCAAGTTACCCTCTACGTGTGTGGCAAATTTCATGAAAATCGGTTTAGTGGCTTTTGAAAGATTAACAAACCAGCAAACACACAATCTTTCGCATTTATAAAACTAGTAGGACTAGCCGACCTGGCGAACCTGGCGACCTGGTCAAATCGCTTGACCATAACAACCCTTATATAACGGTATATATACTGTATTAAAAAAGAAGTATTGTTTTTCCAGCTTTCCTTGTAATTTTCCCAACATCAATCGTAATCGATACACGAAACGCTAATATATCATACCTCCAATTAGTTTGAATTACATGTCTTCGAAAATGTTTAACAAATATGGAGTTCAAATTTCGACGGAATATCAATTTCGAGGAAAATTAATTTCGTTGAAATTGAAGCTTTTTCGCGAAAAATGAACAAAAAGACGAAAATGGAAATACGACGGGAACAGGTACTGTCAACCGTTACTTCTGCCCTTTAGGAGTTGATTTTTTGAAAAAAGTTAGCCTAATATCTCTTCCAAGAATTAAAAGACAGCCCGGAGGCTTTAGAAGGCTAATAAAAGAGCGGTAAATTGCAAAACAAATCGACTCCAATATGACTAGCACATCTCAATTTGAAAATCGTTTTTCGAAAGGCAGCTCATGACTTTGAGGTGCTCCAATATGTATTTCAAAATAAACCATCGCAATCACTTGTTCGTGTTCGGCATGTTGATGCTGAAAATAGTATCCCGTCAAAAACATTTCATGTAACATTTTGCCAGGACTAGTCTTGCACTCGCACTGTCAAAATCTATCCTGTTATAGAGCTTCCGATTCAGTACTGTCTGACGGGCATTAATAAAATCTGTACAAGCTGACCTGGCAGACGTTGTTCAGCTATATTTACAGTGTGATTTTACTAAAAAAAATAACCGCTAGTTTGGCCACACATTATTCTTGCTTAAATATAAAAAAAACGAAAAAGTCTTTTGTTTCTTGCTTAACGTAATTTACATTTTTTTGTACTTTTTTGATTGAATTGTATTTTTAAAAATAGTGATTAGTCACTTTAAATTCTAAAACAATTTTATTTTACTTTTTTTATTTCTTGTTAAAATTTATTTGTTTTCATATGTATAATACGAATATTTATCACTATTAGTTCACGGAATGATAATGTGATGTAATAATACAATAATAATATACAATATTTCATTAATTTTAATCTACTTGTAATATATTTATTAATTTTTAAAGAATGAAACGCAATTAACAAGATATCAAAATAAGACGAATGAATGGTGTTTCATTGTAGCTCAACTGGCTAAGCATCGACAGCGTGAGATAGTTTGCCAGTTTAAACTAAATTAAATAAATGTCCTCACGATCCTGACAAACCTGTCTGGCTTCCTTCACATTAGTTACTCTTTACATACAGACACGCAGGTGTCAGAGACTCTTGACACCAACCTCGGACAATATCCGAGTGATCTGATCGTGAGGTCTGGCACTCGAAACTCTCTGCCTACCCCGTAAGGGACTTGGCGTGAATATATGTAAGTATGTAAATAAGTATCCCTGGACAAGTTATACAAATTGATAAACCCCAAAGTAACCAAATCAAATGCTTGTGTTATAGGTGTTACATAATGATACTAATACCCGAGATTAGTAAATATAATAATGTTTTTGGTAATACATAGAAACATCTGTATGTAGTAACAGTATAATTTTAATAAACACCCAAACACTGAAATACAAATACCTTTTTTCTTCACCTCGACAGGAATCGAACCTGAACCTCAGTTGGTCGCTTTTAACTCAATCGACAAACTGAAGTTCAGGTTCGATAGAGTGTACGCTAGCCCTTCAGCCAACTTAGGCGGACAAACTTCAAGGCTTTCTTTTACGATATTGGAAGGCAAACAAGCAGACGGATTTCCTGATGGGACAAAATCACACCGCCTAGAGGCAACAAAAGGTGTAAACGCTGTGTTGGCAACGCGAAACCGGGATGTTAGGCCTCGGACAAAAGTAAGTTTACCGGCTACCTTATCCTCCGAACCGGAACACGTCATGATGTTATGGCGACAGGAATAGGTATGGCGGTGGTACCAATCCGGGCGAGTCATTGCGAAACTCTACCAACTAGTCAGATGTCACAGTGTTAGTGATGATAAGCCTTTGCTCGCCTTTTACGAGCTGCCTGGCAAGAAAGACAAATGGTCTATTCTGCAAAGGAGCCCGGACCAACACGGGGTAAAACACACATATGTAAATAATATATAAAAATTTACAGAAATTAAAAAAAACGTTACTATATGTTATCGATGTTAGCAACCCTACTTCTATTAATATCACCATGAAGTAAGCCTAGTAAGTAGTACCGCAAGCAATAAAAAATATGTATTTTTTGCAGTTAGATTTTTTAAAATATGTTTTACATAACCTACACAGTATGTATTTCCACCACGCTCTGGTTTCCTAAGGGACTACTGTATTACCCTGTATAGATGACGTTTGCTTACAGCTGAGTCTTCTAGCCTTAGAGGTGACGGTCATTTTGTAAGCGATATTAAGTGAATTTATTATTACTCTTAACTGGACAAAAATACATCAGCAACATCAAATACAATTCAAAGTAGAAGTAAAATTACGAATAAATAATACTTGTGTTCGCCCGTTGGTCGAAATTCGACCATAATAAATTTTAATATCTTGTTGATAAGAACGCCATCATCATTTTTTAAGACCAACTACTTTGTTTCTAAACTTTTTAGTGCGCCATTTATGATCTTTTATCGTTTTCTTGTGTCAAATGCATGGTAGTGTGGATAATGTCTTATTTGTTGATTTAATGTACTTTATAAACATTATTATTGAAAAATATTAGCGTTCTGCACTTTTCCTACACATAAAGTATAAGTATGCCAAATTTTATGCTTCTGCTTCAGCGCAATTTTCGTAAAAAGGGGTCCAAAGTTTTTTCACCACGTATTAATATATAGATAATAGTGGTCACCGGCTCTCAGGATAGAGTCTAGACACCTCTACCGAAAGCGAAACCTAGTAAATGAAAACGAATGAAGGCTTTGCTTACTTTATTAGTACGCGGCAATGAAGCGAAAAATGGAAAATCTGATTCCACTCGAATTAGCGTTTGGGATTGAAATTGAAATTGATGAAACGGTAGACGTAATTGACGCCTAATTAGAAAACGCCTTATATATATATAATCTATACTAATGTAAATGTGAAGGTTTGTCTGTATGTAACACTTTCGCGGCTAAACCGCTGGGCAGATTTTGATGAAACTATGCTTTGTTTAAGACTCCATTTTAAATACGTATGCTACTTCTTTTATTAAAAATCTAACCCCAAACTCAGACTAACATGAATTTACTGGTCTGAGTCGATGAAAGTGTGTTTGAAAATCTTATTTAAGCTAACTAACGCTGCTGTAGGTACGAAGTAATTACATACCTAATACCTACATATTTTACGCTAACGATATCACGGATAAACAGATAATAAATAACATGTTTATGATTTAAAGAAGAAATTAGATATGTAACTAACTATATTTTTAGACTTGCTTGGATATAAAAAACAATTAGTAAAAAATATTACCAAATTTCTTCTACGTAAATTCTTTTTACAAAATTGTAAATATATAATTTATAATAAAACACATATAATATTCATCACTTATGAAACAAAAAAAGAAAAACAAAACAAATTCAAGAGTTCAAGAACAGACAAATCTCTTTACAGTACCACTTTGAAGTACCAACTTATTATAACCAGTGATGATGGTCAGCAACTGGGAAGATTAAAAAAAGTAGTGTTCAGTGGTTGACTTTTGATTGTGAGTAGTTGGTTATGGTCGGTGTGTCGGCGTGTCGGCGGTGGCGATGAAGCGGCCGCCCGAACCCCGATCGATAGGCGGGCGGGGCGCTGCAGTCGTGTTCGCAAGTTTGTCGCCTTTCGCACAGCCACTCCGGCAATCGCTTAAGCGCCGGCAACACGCGCCGCGACGATGCGCGGCGACCGCGCCGCTCGCGACACGCGACATAACAAGGACGCCGAAAACTTAAAATCCTCACTTAAAAAAGGAAGCAAGGGCAAAAAGCACCGAGTGGTTTTCGACGAAAGTGCCAACGAATTTTTCGAAGCCGACTACATTATTGTCGTCCGAGACGAGTGTGGCTATTCCGATGAAGGAGAAGGGGAAGAATGTGCGGGCTGTGGAGCGTGCGACCGATTCCCGGAGCAAGAACCTGGGGCTCTCAGCCCTCCAGAGGGGTACAAAGATATGGGGCTGTTCAACCGCGATGGCACCCTCCGAGAGCAGGCCTGGTGGGAAGCCGGTGATGTGGTACTGGTGGGCGAGCGGTCGGGGACGGTATTCACTCCTCAACATCTTCAGCTGCTTCGGCGTCTGCAGCGGGAGAGAATGCTCCGCTCGACGGTCTGTGCCGATTGTGATGCGCATACCACGCTTCACCAGCCTCTGGGTGAGTCATGTGCGTCCTTGTCAAGGACAGCCTTAGCGAGCCAGTCGACCTTGTTCCCACTATCATTTTACAAACGTAAAACATGTATCCATATCTAACGAAACCGCTACATAAACTTTTAAATTTAATTATTATAAACTGACAATGGTTAAGAATGTGAGAAACCTTATATATTTTATGCTAAGCTAACACTATTACGTAACAACCATCTATGTACTATATATTAATAAATGTGCCTATGTATTTAAATAAATATTTTACATTATATTCTATATTAATTCTAAATTTTCGTATATAAATTTGGCTAATGCGATTTGGCAACATGCGAAATTGTCGTGTAATAAGCGAAAGCGAATTCATCTATCGTTTATTAATTTTTAATTCATCTTTATCGAATTAAAAGTTACTTGTAATTTGTGTAAAATAAGTGACGTCAAAGGCGCCATGTTCGTGAACATCTGCGTATCTTCTGTAACCATTTAGGAATGAAAATTTAATGTTGGGGAAAATTTTCTTTGAAAGTAACGATCGATCATTCATCCGAAAAAAACATTGTTTTGACAGAATATTCTTTTGATAGTATTTTGTCTATGAAGTCTATGGTTAACACGATAGGGAGCCATTGTTCTGAGCACGTCATTTCCAATTCATTTTAGAATTATTTTAAAAGTATCTGAACAACTAATTCAATAAAACACAAAAAAACTTATGGATGCATGTGTGAATAACTGGATCTTTATTTAAAATAATTCCTACAAGATTTCGTGGTAAAAGGATTATTTTTAAATTACATATTTTTGAATTATAATTTCAAAAGTCAAGATAAAGAACGCTACGATAATATAAATATCTACAATGTTAATCTATACTTAAATAATGTAGGCGTGTATCGGTTCAAGCAATACAAAATGTAGTCAATTATTTTGCTAGTTTTAAACATTTTAAAGCTGAACTTAATACCTGCATTGTATTTACTGGAACAGCTCAATTACAAAATCAATTTAGTTAAATTGATAATGGCTTATTGCTACTCGATATATGAGTTTAATATTCTTTAAATATTTTTTTGTATCCTGATAGTATGAGACAAGTCATCTGACGAGGTGGTGGAGTTTCGTAGCGACTCAACCGGATTGGTACCACCGCCTTACCTTTTCCTACCGCCATAACGTTATGACGTATTCCGGTTTGAAGAGTAAGGTAGCCGGTAAACTTACATTTGCTCGAGGCCTAACATCCCGGCCTTAGGGCAACGCACCATTACCATCTTTGTTGTCTCTAGGCAGCGTGAATTTCTTACCATCAGGAAATCCGACTGATTTTTTGCCTTCCATTATCATAAAAAAAGTGGATTGTAGGCACCGTAGATACCAGATCCAGTGGCCGGATTGTTCAATTCACGTCTACAGATGGAACATGTCAGAATCATTATGGCGGCAGGAATATGTAAGGCGATGGAATCATCAAAGAGCAAATTCCTGCACAGCACTTTTTTATCTGTGCTCTTGTTGGTAATGACCTATTTACCTAGGCTCGGCTCTTACGAGATGCCTGGCAGAGAGGCCTACTTAATATGCTTAGCTTTTCAAAGTTACTTTCTTTTAGTCAGTTGCAGTTGCGAAACCCACTGTTTCTTTATTTAGGTACAGTGCCTTAATACTAAAAAAAATACAATAATTTAAGCTCAGAAAAGCTGAAAAAAACTAATCTTATTACCAAACAAGAACAAGAATCCGAAAAAAGAATCATCGAAATCAATAGAAAAAGAAAACACAAAAAAAAACAGCCAAATGCCACTTTTTGGAGTAGGTTAAAAATTGTACTTATAAAATATTTTCCGAAGGTAGGCCATAATTATTAGGCGATCGCCGAAAAAAGGATCATCAAAATCTGTTCGTTAGTGACCGAGTAATAATGTAACAAACAAATAAAACTAAAAAAAAACAAAAAAAAGGAAAGTTGAATTGATAACCAGCTTCGTTTTGGTATTTGTTAAAAAAACATATAAATATGAATAATTAATGATGCTCGCGGCGACAACGTCATATTAAGTTTATTTAGTTCGCCCTCGGGAGATATAGATATCGGGATAAAAGGTAAATATCACTCTTCAGCCACCTGTCTCCACACACAGTAATAAACAAACATACAAGGTACACAAATTGAATCTAACCCCAAAGTAAGCAATATAATTTGCTTATTGCTTGTGCTATGGACGTCAGTCAATGATTCTAATACATACCTATACTTAAATTACTTAAATAGATACCGAAATACATTTAATAAACATCATGACCTACATTCCCAAAAGCACCATCAAAATGTGTTTAGTATTGGCCGACCGAGCGCGTAACAAACATGTAGATAATTTAAAAATTAAAAATCAACCCCCGCCAAAACCTATATGTAATGTAGCCAAGAATCATTTCGAGCACATCAGCTTTCGAACAAAAAAATATCGTATCGAAATCGGTACATTCATTCAATAGTTATGTTGCCACAGACATACATATTATACAAACTTAAAACACACACACACACCACAAGGCGTATTATCGCGATGCAAATTCCAAGAGTTTATTTCCACGAATCTGGCCTTTTTCGTCGAAATTGCTCTCTTAAACGGCGCATGACGCTCAAATAGTGCACAACATCGCGAGAGTCCAAGAAATACTCACATGACTTTGATTTTTCAACAAGTTTGGCGTGGCTTTCACAGCTACGGTTCAATTGGAAGACGCTGATTAACCTTCATTGCCTGGATAAATCACCACGAAGTATAGCTAATCGAGATCACGTCAGCTTTCAAATAAAACAAACCGCATCAAAATCCGTGCATTCGTTGAATAGCTACGATACCCCAGACACACGTAGACACGTTCAACTTATAAAACCTCTCGTTCTGCGTTGGGGGTTAAAATCTACTAATTTACTAGTAATACTAACGATTTGACAACCTGCTCTTTTTGTTAAATTCGGTTGTAAATCAATCTGCAATTATATTTTAAATCAGGTGGAAATTATTATAAATTTTATTTAGGAGTATTAATATATTTGTATAAGCGTTGACTGTCAAAATTATGCATGTGTGTTAAATGTCTTAATACTTATGCACATAAACGTCCTTTTTCCTTGATAATTATAGCAAGCACAAGCTAGTTAGAGACTACGTATCATTTTGATAAAACAATTTGATTTTTTTTAATGTGTTAAATATTACCAAACAAAAGTTTTTTTATAAAGAAAATACGTACAGGTAAAATAATACTTTAATTTTCCCACACAAACTCTCAGTACTTGTCACGTGAGACGAAATTCGCCGGTTGGCTAGTTTTGAATAAAACTTCATTTACTTATTTACTTGCTGAATTTGGTAGCCAAATAAAATACGTAAACAAGTGAATTTCCACTTTATAAATTATGTTAAATGTTTAAAAAGTTACGTGAAAAAGTTTTCCTAGTTCACACCTTGAGCGGAAGAAACCAATTCTCCGAAAGTTCAAAATATATGAAAGAAACCAGAATAAACTTTATTTGAATAGTCGACCCCGTACGTCAAGGTCAATTTTATTAATAGAAATAACTCCTTGAAAAAGAATTAAGTATCTAGAATGTAGTGGCGAAATTAATCTTCAGTCTTCGAGTACGTAGTAAATACAAATCTTTTAACACATCTGTTGTTTATTATAAGATTACACCTTTCATTCTTCTTCTTCTTTTTTGGTGTATCGTATTGGCAGTTGCTTGTGGTTTTGCCTGCGTTTCAAAATTAATTGGTTTTCCAGCGGCATTCTGTTGAGACAAAGGTACAAAAAGTTGCCTGCGTCTTTCTTCAATTTGATCATTGATGTATTCGTATATTAATATTAACTAGTGGTCGCCGGTTGGTCGAAATTTGACCATAATAAATTTTAACATCTTCTTGATAAGAACGCCATCTTCATTTCTCAATACCAACTACTGTGTATTATGGGTAATGTTTAATTTATTGATTTAATGTTCTTTATACCTAAGCGTTATTATTGAAAAATATTAGCGGTTTGCACTTCTCCTACTCATAAACTATAAGTGTGCTAAATTTTATGCTCCCCCGTTAGCGTGATTTTCGTAAAAAGGGGTCCAAAGTTTTTGCTTCCCGTATTAATACATAGATTAAATGATAAGCAAACCCTCATTATCATTAAACAAGAAGATAAGAAAAATTAAAAAAAAACCTTAAAAAAGCTTGATTAACAGATTAACTGAAGTAATTAAGAACAGATTTAATAAATGTGAAAGTAAGAGTGTACTTGGAAAAAGATTTCAATTTAATACTTCCCGTCTTGGTCTGAATCCGCTGAGTAAAATAGACCATCTGCCTCTCTGCTAGGCAGCTCGTCATAGGCGAGCACTGGTTAAAATATAGGTTATCACTAACAAGACCACTGGTGGTAGAATGCTGTGCAGTAACTTGCCCCGTTAGGTTACCGCCATTCCTATTCCTGCCGCCATAATGACGCTGTAATTATCCGAGAGACTTGCACTATAGGTCTTACATCCCGGCTACAGAACAGCGATGCACATGTAATTTCTATGTATTTATAGGCCATATTTATCTCTTACCAGCAGGAGAGCCGTCAGCTTGTTCGCTGACCTCTAATATAAAATATAGAAGAACGTATTCTGAATGTAGGTATAGTTCGAAGTTTGAACGATTAAAAATACATACCTACAGACGATTTATTAATGGTAGTGCTTCGCCTTAACAATAATTTAATCACAATATAACTGAAAGAAACTGATTTCGATTTCAAAAAGTATGTCATCTAAGTACACAAAGATTTAGTACTCTTTGCGATTTCCCAGTGATTTTGTCACCAAATCTAGACTTAGTGGCAATGGAATCACATCGTTTTCATTTTTTTTAATCAAGCTCTTTCCATTTTTTTAAATCGTTTTAGAAGTGAAAGAGAAATCTGATGACACATTTAAAAAATATAGGAATCGAATTTAGCAAAAAGGTTTTCCGACATTTCGATTTTTATTGCAGGCAACTCTATATCAAAGAGTTTGCAATAAAACTGCGCACATGTTGATGTATTTTTTGCTATTAATTAATCCCGTGAAAGTTACTGGCAGATACGTTGAACTGTTTAAAGCTGGCTACCCAACTTCTGCACATTCTATATGTCTTAAGCTTTATTGTCTGGGTGTTTATTAAATTTATTCTGGTATATATTTAAGTATTTTATATGTATTAGAATCGTTGAATAACATCCATAACACAAGCATATAATTTCCTTACTTCAGGTTTAGATACAATTCGTGTAACTTGTCCAGGAATATTTATTTATTAATTTATTTTAATATTGCACCATTCCATGAAATATTTTTTAAAAAATAAATAAAAAATATACTAGCATCTTTTTCGGCAACCCACTTTTAATATATTTTCTGATACCTTTAACATATCCATCTCTATAAAAGGAGAATCCCCATTTGGCGTTGTCATCCCAACACACTTGACCGGGTGGACTATCAGTAGGAACCATATGAAGAGAAAAACCGGGAAAATCGCCCCTGTGGTCTAGTAGTCCAGGTGTTGCACTTGACTGCATGAGGTCCCGGGTTCGATTCCCAGGTCGGACAACAGAAAGGAAATTTGGTTTTTCCAATTTTCTAATATAATAAAACGTTGCTCGTGATTGGGTGTGTGTCCGGTTGGCGATAGGCTTGTCACCTATCACATTGTGGGACTTAGTGTCTTCGGCTTGTCGTGAGTGCCCTGGTTGTGCCCCATACCTACGTCTTTGGGGATATGGGCGTGAAGATACGTATAGATTTTTTTAAACCGGGAAAATTGTAGCGTAAGTGGGAATAACCACAGTTTCATTTTGACCATACAAACTGTTAATAGCGGCTAGTTTATTATAAAATAGGTTTCGTCTTATTTAAAGCTTGGTGTAGTGGACCTAGGTTCGGATCTTAGACTATTACGATGTCAACGGTGATAGTGTTTCAACTTGAAGTAAGTAAACTTTTACAAACAGTTTAACATAAATTAAACAAATTAAATAGTGTTAGAAGTTTTCACGTCCGTAACTTGAATGAATTCACTACGAGCGACGGAGCTTCTAGGAACTAAATGAGTTACTTATTAATGATGCTTATTACTCTCTCGTGTTACGAATTATAGTGTTTAAAGCGTTATTATTTATTACATTATTAAATGCGTTTAAATTTGTAAACTATAATTCTATTTTATATGAAACTAGCGGCCCGCTTCGGCTTTGCACAGTTATTATTGGCCCATCCCATTCATCCTATGCTTGTCTCTTACGAGCTGCCAGAAAGTTAATAGTCTACTCTACATATGGGACAAGGACCAATAGGGAAACGATTGAAAACTAATATTCCCTTCACTTAAGAAGTTCAAGCGGCATGAGGCGAGCTGTAGAAAGTTTGACCGGGATAGTTAGTGTTACACTGTGATGGTAATACAGGGTATAATAGTAGGGGAGCCCGCGATACTAAATGTGTAGTAACTCCAGCATCATGTGGACTCATTGGACTGTATCAAGTAGTAGACAAGTAAAAAGGTCATGTGAGTTTTTTGTTTTTTAGCAGCGCCTTGAGCGTCTATAAGCTAAAAGAACTATTAAAACCACTTAGTCAAATATTAGTAGTGTAATGTGTCTACCATAGCGGAAATATGTTAATCATACAGTTTGTCAATAAGACACTGACCTGAGATGTATTGGTCTTTAAAAATTCCTGACCCTCCTACTCCTGTACGTCTTGTTCAAATTATCAGGAAATTTAAACAGCTTGCACTTATTGGCAAGCATAAGTCCGCCGTGCCTTAATCTAACGTGCTCGAGTATAATTTCAAGGCTAAAAAAATAGACCACCCTACACACCCGTCTCTAAATAGAGATTTGATACAGAATGAACATGTTTAATATAGAACAAAGTGTCTTTCATATCTTAAGCTGACGCGCTTTAATTACTACAAAATCCTCTCTTGGTCTCCCCTACTATAAATACATAACGAAAATATGAGTATCAATTTTTAGGTCAGAATAAAAAGAGAAAATGTGACCATCAACAATACGACGTGACGTGGAGCGTTACTAAAGTACTAAAGTTAGAAACACAAGGACAGTATATTTCTCTCATGGCCTAGAAACGTGAGGCGAATGTTTTCAAGTTTTTGCTGTAAATTACTTAAGTTTGTCAATTATGTTTATTCGGCCGTCTCATTTGTCGAAGGGTCAGCGTTCACGCCAACGAGGCGCGGGTTCAATTCCCGACGGAGCAGATTTGAGTAATGGACATTAAAATGTTTGCAATTCTGGGTCTGGGTGTTTATTAAATTTATTTTTCAATATATTTAAGTATTTATTTATTGACTAGCTATTAGCCTGCGACTTTGTCAGCGTAGAATAGTTATGGTTTTCATACAAATTTCATCCATTATTATAGTCCTTTGGGGGATGATTTTTAAAACAAGAGTATGTATGATTTCGGATTTTTAACTATATGCATATCAAGTTTAATAAAAATCGGTTCAGCGGCTTGTCGTTTATGAGTAACAGACAGACATACAGACTGACGGTTTTTTGATTTATAGTAATAAGTATGGATATAATTTGTTCACTTTGGAGTTAGATCAATTTGTGTTATTTGTCCAGAAATATATTAAACTGAAAAACGCGAGTGGGACTTATGGAAAAATATAGTTATAAGTTCGAAGTGTCTCTGTGTGTTTGTCTGTCTGAGACATCATAGCTCCTAAGCAAATGGGTTGATTTCGATGTGGTGTTTTGTTACCAAGCATATGTGACCAGGATTGTTGTTAACAACAATTACGGATAGGTTTTGAGAAGGGTATTTGAAATGTTTAATTTCTGATATTTTCCAAATCTTAAAATATATAATACTAGCGGTCCCCGGCTTTGCACGGGTATAAAATATACATATAAACGCTAATCTTTAATCACTTTATCTATAACAAAACGCATCAAAACCCGTTCCGCAGTTTCAAAGATTAAAGCATACAAAGTGACATAAGGACACAGGAAGCGGCTTTGTTTAATGCTATGTAGTGCTACTATAACTTCTCGATCTTCATATTTTGAAATGAAACAACAAAATCGTGAGCTTTGTTTTACAATATCATTTTGTAGTCGGTACATATAACACTTGTTTTGTGTATTTCTGCTTACTAATAATATAGATGCGAACGTTTGTTACGTTTTCATGGTTAAGGAGCAAGACCTTGATGAATTGATGAAATCAGATACGTGTATAGTTAAAAACTTAAGTTCAAACATAGAGTAGTTTTTAAAAAAGTATCCCCAACAGACTATTATATGGGGTAAAACTTCGTATGAAAATCTATTCTACGATGACGAAGTTGCACGTAAAGAGCTTATTTCGAAATGAAATCAAGGCGTTTAAAAATAACTCAATTGGTTAAAAATGTGTTTTAATTCTTTTTGAATTAAACATAAAATCGGTGATGGTCGTCTCTAATTCGAATATTTTCTTACGCTTATTTTACCAGACGCACGAGCTTTTTCATTTAATTATTATTATTTTTTTAAGTTTATTTGCCCCATTCAGGGGCCGGCTAAGACCTTTAGGCCTTGCTGCCACGTTTTCCGTATTAATTATTTCTTCATAGTTATATTATGTCTTCCATATTAATTATTTTTATACAGTCATTGGTCACTTTAGGCCATGCTGCCACGTCTTCCGTAATAATAAATTCTTTTTCAAATTAAAATTTTAAATTCATTTCTTCAGTTTCTGACCATATTGCCTTCCCCTTTTTAAGTCATTTCCTTCACTAAGACAAAGGTTGTTTGAGTCCTTCAATACGTCTTTAGTTTTAATTTTTTTGAAGTTTACATATTATGTTTCTCCGTTAATTTGTTTTATAGTACGTCACATCCTTGAATTACGATTATTTTCACACAAATTATATAACTAAATTTTTGAACACCAAAATCATTTTCTTTCATGTTGGAGCCAAAACTTCTACGACAATGCAAAAAGTATTTTTATTATTCTTTTTTTACCTCTATGTTTTATATTATGCAATAAACACATATCTTCGTATTAATTCATGTCTTTTTCAAGTTTCGTCTTCAATTTTCTTTCCTGTTTAGGCCTCTGCCTCTTCTGTCGTAATAAAACACTACAATAGTCTTTCACTAGTATAGTTTATTGAGTAAATCACATTTACACAGAACTAAATATTTACACTTTATTTAATTTACAAAATGTACATTTTTACATTATATTACACATTTTTAGTTTAATGATTGGAGGGAACCCTCGAAAAGCGCGCCTTCCCCCTCCCACCCCCTCCGACCGTTCCCGCCAACCTTAATTATTTTAAATATAAGGACAACACTATTCTGGGGCCGGCTAAGATCTTTAGGCCATGCTGCCACGTCTTCCGTATTAATTATTCGTATACAGTCATTGGTCACTATTTACAAAGTCACGTCAGGCTCTTGAGTAAAACGGTGGTAATTTTACACAAGTTCACTTTGAGAGATTTGGCGGCAGCGAGGAAATTCACGATACACTAATTTGTTCATGATTATTTCGTTTGTGCACGTTCACTGAACAAAACTAAACTAATTCTCACCTAAATTAACTAATTTCACTCAATATAAACATGAAATTCAATAATTATGAAAAAATACGACCATCTTCATTCACGATGGCGCCAAAACTCCCTAATTTTTTTTAAGTTAATTTGCCCCTTTCTGGGGCCGGCTAAGACCTTTAGGCCATGCTGCCACGTCTTCCGTATTAATTATTTCATCATTAGTCACATGTCTTCCGTTAATTATTCTTATACAGTCATTAGTCACTATTTACAAAGTCTCGTTAGGCGTTTGAGTAAAGCGACGGTCACTTTACAAAAGCTCACTTTGGGAAATTTGGCGGCAGCGAGGAAATTCACGATACACTAATTTCTTCGTGATTATTTCATTTGTGCTTGTTCACTGAACAAAACTAAACTAATTCCACCTAAATTAACTAATTTCACTCAATATAAACACGAAAATCAATCATTATGAAAAAATACTACCATCTTCATTCATGATGGCGCCAAAACTTCATTTTTTTTATTAATTTGCCCCTTTCTACTGCTGGCTTAGACCTTTTGGTCATGCTGCCACGTCACGTTAAATTAACTCTTCACATGTCTTAGACTAGTATAGTTTATTTACAGAATCACATGTACAGATCACTAGGTAATATTTACACATTTTATTCAGTAATTTACTTCTTATATATACCAAATGCACCATTACATTTTTTTCTAAACGGGCTAAAAGCAACGTGTATATGATGAGACTTTAAAGAGCGTTTCATTTTTTCAGAAATTTGTCCCTCGCAAATGAAACCAGGTTTGTACCTAACAGTATTTTCTGGTGGCACGGCATAAGGTAATCGTGACATTGCTCTTTTCTTTTTATTTTTAAACTATTAACAATATTGCTATTATAACCGTTTGCCTCTACCATCTGACAAATTATGATTAACTCCTTTTGGTAGCTTTCCTAAATTAAAGAAATAGATAAAAGTATAATATACTACGTACATATTATGTACGTAGCTATTCAACGCAGACATTTTATGTTACCAAGGATGACACGATGACGCAAAATTTGCGATTGCAAAATCATTTAATGATGATGACGAGGAGGATACTGATCCCTGCGTCAGTTTTGTTTGCAATGCTCATTGTCCTTTCATTACCTAGATATCTTGTAAGAGTCAAACAAATGGGAACAAGAATGATATGTATGATAGTTGTGGTGTGTATCTAATGTCATAGTTTGCAAATTGTTGCTATATATTCAATCAACTATACATATTAAACGTAAAAATGTCCAAATACAAAAATATAACAGTGAAATGAAATGAAAATGAAAATGAAATTTAGTACGTGTATTCAAATTCAAATTCAAATCATTTATTTGCAAAATAGGGTTACAAATTGAGTTGTTTAGAAATGGAGTAGATACAAGCCTATTTCACCATTTTTGGCATGCAAATTTGTTTTCAAAATTGGCTTACAAATTTAAATTTTACCTAAGTATTTTATATTAAAAAATTGTAGCTATATTATTAAACATAGAAGCTGTCACAAAATATATTTGTTAATTCCAACATATTCTACCACATTGTGGGGTGCAAATAATTTTTAAAATTATAAAAAAATATTATTAAGATTTATAATGTTATATGTTTTAATATTTGAACAAAATTTTAAAATACGATTAGGTTTAACCCTAACTACCATAAGTTGACTCTATACAGTATGTAGTGGACAAGCGTAGGTATCAGCTGTGCTCATAGTAGGTGCAGCAGAGCAAGGTCAGGTCAATCAGTTAATTTCAAAAGCTTTGTACCACCTTACCAAACTCGTTACCGCCTCTGTTTTGTTATCTCTTAACCAGCTGGGCTGGCGAACTTCGTATCGCTAGACCTGGCCTTGCTTTGCTGCACTTACTACGGGCACTGCTGATATCTTACTTATAGTAGTTAGGGTTAAATCTAATTATATTTAAAAATTTTGTTTAAATATTAAAACATGTGTAATAAATTTGTATAATTTTCGCTGTCCTTTGTTATATCGATGTTCTAATTTTTACTCTAGTAAACATTTCGTTTAACACGAATGCACGCGACAAAGATACAGCGCTTTATTAACAAAATTAAGAACTTACTTTTGGTTCAAACTAAATATTATGCTACCAGATATTACTAAAACATGTTAGCAAAGCAAATATGTATAAGGTTTTTTTTACATTTACAGAGAGACCGATCTTTGTTTGCTGTACTTACTAAACATACAACTGACAAAATCAAAATAAAGTATCTTTACGCGCGTTTACCCAAAGAGGCCAGTGCACCTACCTAAAGGGCACCTACGATTTCAAAAGGTACATAGTCCCATATTGTGATAGGTGGCAAACCTATCGCCAACCGGACAATGAATCAATCAAGAGACTCATTTTGACTTCCATAAATCGGTAATCGAACCAGACTTTATATAGCCAACACCAACACCCACCTTTAAATCACAAATACTTATTTGTGCGCATTCCCACGTGATACATTAAACTAAGTACAGTACTTATATTTAAACGTTTTCGTGTTTCATACTGAATATTTTGCTGGGAGATATTAAAAGGCATAAAGCCTTTTACATTAACTGAGTGGCCTGACCTTGATGCGCTTACTGAAAGTACAGCTGATACCTACGCTTGTCGACACGTAAAGTTATCGACATAAATCAAAATGAATATTTACCTTTAAGTTCTTATATACATACAGTACTTATATTCATACCTTTTCGTGTTCCAACGGTATTAATTATTGTAAGATATGTATTGCTATAAATAAAGTTTAGTGAGAGATGCGGTAGGCAGAGAGTATCGAGTGCCAGACCTCACGATCCTGCCAAACTTACACAAATTTATAACACGTGTTTTAATATTTGAACATTTTTTTAAAATATGATTAGGTTTAACCCTAACTACCATAAGTAAGGTATCAGCAGTGCTCGTAGTAAGTGCAGCAAAGCAAGATCAGGTCAATCAGTTAATTTCAAAAGCTTTGTACCGCCTTACTAAACTCGTTACCGCCTCTGTTTTCTTATCTAGCTGGGCTGGCGAACTTCGAATCGCTTGATATAAGCTTGATAAGGATATCTATTGACAGTTTGAGTGAAAAAATAATATTTTTTCATATTTTCCCTGCAAATTTGCCGGTTTTTCGCTTCATAAGAACCTTCTCCTGTCAATAACCAGTACAGCAAACCGAAATTTTTTTCCTATCCCTCACTATGTAATTTTCTGTTTGAAATTTTTTTTTAATTCTTAACAAATATATTTAAAAAAATATTTGGATCGGTATTACTTTTCTCGTGTTTTCTATTTCGTTTAGCATAGGATGTGGCGATTAATTTTCTTTATAAAATAGTCTAATAGTGTGACATTGATTTTAATTCGTTAAAGCAAAGGTATATTGTCGTTATTCTAAAATCTATAAAATCTAAAATAATAGTAGGGGAGCCCGCGATGCTGAATGTGTAGTAACTCCAGCGTTGTGGGGACCCATTTCACTTTGTCGATTAAATAGTGGAGAATAAAAAAGGTCATGTGAAGTCTTTCTTTTTGACGGTGCGTTAAGCGTCTAGAATCTCTAAGAACAATTCCAGTCACTACCACAGGCGAGCTCGTCAGATATTAATGATATATATTCCTTATTTGTCTCCGAGGACAAAAAAATGTCCATGAGACTGCTCGCCGTAATAGAAAATAAACCTAGGTGACTTGGTTTTTGAAAGTTTCTGACCCTTCTACTTCCGTTCACCTTTTTCAAATCACCAGAAAATTTAAACATGCATTTATTGACATGCAGCAAATCCGCCGCACTTTAATCTGACGTGCTCGAGTAGGTATATTTTCTAGCGAAAAAAATTAAAAGACAACCCTACATGCTCTCCTCTATATAGAGATTTGATACATAAAGGATATGCTTGACCATGGTACAGAGTATCTCCCATGTCTTAATCTGACGCACCTGAGTTACTACAAAAATCCCCTCTTAGGCTCCCCTGCTGCAAATGGTATTCCATTTGTACGTTTACTAAGCTGAAAAAGTTGAAGCGAGGTCTGCATCTGCTGATTTATTTATTCTGAAACTCGCTAATTGTGTAAAACAGTAAATTCTTTTCTATCATGGTTAGTATTTTTATTACAAGCTTTTATTTAACTTGCTGTGTTAGTCCGGTTGGGATTTTGTAAATCAATTTTAAATAAGCTATCCTCAACCTATTGAGGTTTTATTACACTTCAACCTATGACAATATAAGTAATATAATTTAATTTTAATATTATACTATATGTTGCCGGCGACTTATTTATAGTAGTACTATTTAAATTATGCGCTTCGGCTATATTCGTCAAGCTTCGGAAATTCGAATGTATTTTAAAGATATTTACATATAGAGTTATTATCACTTAATTAATAATTTTGCTTAAATTTAGATTAGCTCAGCCAATTTAAAAATAAAAGTATGAAATGTAAAAAGAGTAAAAAGTGTGAAGCCGCAAAATTTAAATAGTAGTACTATACTTAAATAGTACTTCTCAAGTCTTTTGCTGGGAATAGCCCTTACAAATAAAAGCTTTTCAAAAAAGTAAATTTTGTTTTAAAAACTTACTAAATTATCACAAAGTGAATATAATATTGCAGATAAAACGATTTTAATCACAATTAAAGTCACACAAATGTCACACAAAGACTGTAATTATAAATTGATAGAGAAATATGTTGATTAAAATTGAGGGATATTTATGACCGATGATATGGAAATAACGCGCTGATGAAGAATTCCAAGAAAAATTTAATTGTAATTTTCGTAAACAAGTAATTGCAGGTATTTAAAATAATTGTTTATTTAATTGTGTTCTAAAATAACAATTATTCGTCTGAGTACAGCTATTTTTGCTCGCGACTGACGTGAAATTTTGAAATATAGAGTAAGGTATCTTCTCGTTGGGCTTCCTACGTAAAATCGATACAGTCTACTAGTAGTACTTCGTAATTAGTAAAGTCTTGTCTCTTGCTTTGTTTGCTTTTTCATCTGGGCAGGTCAAATAATATTTTGTGTTGACCTTTTTATTCAGAACAAAATTGTAACCGTCTAAGTTTTTTTCCTAATTTAATAACATAACTATTCAATGCAATTGCCATCTATCTATCTTTAACTATCCTATTAATATTACAAATGCCAAAGTTTACCCCTACCGACCGCTCCGGTGGATACATCAACTCTGTCTTATCTTCACGCGATTCCACTAGCTAATAATGAGTTTGCCAAGCCCGGTCCTATACAATTGTTAATAGGTGCCGAAGTTTTCACTCACTTAATAATTCGAGGTATATAGTTTTTAGACATATTTATAACTATCTGCCCGCCATTGAGGCTACCTTGGGAATTATTATTATGGGTTCCGTACCCACTTTAAAAACCGCAAAATAATACATTTTCAACGTCATGTTGCGTCGTAGTTCCTGAGGATATGAATACGATGCTTTATCGTTTTTGGGAGCTGGAGGAGATACACGCCCCGCCCCCTCTGAGTAAAAACGATAGTGAATGTGAAGATCATTTTCTTACCACCACGTCTCGAGATGAGAGTGGTCGCTATATGGTGTCATTACCGTTCAGTGGTGATCCGTTTACTTTAGGTGATTCCTATAAAATTGCTTTTAGGAGATTCCTTTGCTTAGAGCTCCGGTTAAATAATAATCCTTCGCTTCGTATATCTTATGATGACATTATACGCAGTTATTTGAGAAAGGGATATTTATCACCCACAACGATTGAAGTTGATGATTATGTTCAACCGCGTTATTACCTAAGTCATCACGCGGTCGTAAGGCAGGATAAAACTACCACTAAAGTTAGAATGGTTCTTGACGGAGGATATAAAACCATCAATGGACCCTCGCTTAATAACTTATTGCATCAAGGTCTTAACCTACAGGGAAACCTTTTTGAAATTATTATAAGGTTTAGACTATTCGCTATCTCACTTTCCGCTTATTGTCGAGAAATGTTTTTACAAATAGGCATAAATCCTTCTGACCGTCGCTATTTGCGAGTTTTATACCGATTTAACCCGGAAGAACAAATTCCGGTATACCATTTTAATCGAGTTTGTTTTGGGTTGAGATCAAGTCCCTACCATGCATTACGTGTCATGAAACAATTATTTCAGGATGAAAATCATACATACAAACATATTGAAAACGCTAAGCCCTCGCTGTATATGGATCACATAAATTTTTCTCCGCCTCTGTGGTCGAGCGGTCAGGGTGTTGGACTTGACTGCACTAGGTCTCGTGTTCGAATCCCGGGTCGGCCAAAAAAATAAAATTGGATTTTTCCAATTTTCTAATTAAAAAAAAAATGTTGGTCGGGATTAAAAACGTGCCAGGTTGGCGATAGGCTTGCCACCTATCACAGTATGGGACTTAGTATCTTCGGCTAGTCGTGGGTGCCCTGGTTGTGCCTCTGCCTACCTCTTCGGGGATATGGGCGTGAAGATACTTTGCTGTCATGACAGAATCGCATGCTATTACAGCATCTAAAGAGCTAATTAGCTTATTTAAAAGTGCTCAATTCGATCTGGTCAAGTGGACTAGTAACTGCCCGCTGTTCTAGAGCATATTCCCGCATCACATCGATTAACTCCCGATGTAGAATTTGATAGAGCCGTACCACATAAAATATTAGGATTGCGTTGGGATAAAATTAATAATTATTTCTTTTATACTGTATCTGAACCTGACTTCACCTGTACAAAACGCACCATTTTATCAACAGTAGCCCGCTTGTGGGATATCATGGGTTACGTAGCTCCTTCTTTTCTTTTTGCTAAGCTTCTTATAAAGAAACTGTGGCTATTTAAGTGTGACTGGGATGATAACCCCCATCAACATATTATAATTACTTGGAAAAAAATTTGTTCTCAGCTTCTAGAATTAAATGAAATTTGTATACCGCGTCATTTGGGAATTGTTGAATCATTACTCTTGCAGGTTTTGCCGACGCAAGTGAATCCGCTTACGGTGCTGTCATTTATGCTCATGTGTGCCATGAATCTTTTGTTACCATGTTAACATAGTTTGCGCCAAATCAAAGGTTTCACCTACCAAACCTTTATCAATCGCTAGATTGGAGTTGTGTGCGTCCGTTCTACTATCTAAGCTATTAAAAACTGTTCACAGTAGCATCTCATTACAACATGAGATAAAATATATTTTTGCTTTTTCTGATTCCAGAGTAGTCCTTTGTTGGATTAATTCCCCCGTCAATCGGTGGCAAACCTTTGTTGCAAACCGAGTAGTAAAGAATTCTGAAAATGTACCTGCTAAGTGTTTTCATCATGTAGCAGGTATTGAAAATCCCGCTGACTGTTTGTCTCGAGGTTTAACTCCTGAAAAATTAGTAAACCATCCCTTGTGATTCCGAGGGCCCTCATGGCTGTCTAATCCTCTGTCAGACTGTCCTATTAACAATTTTAATCATGACGATGCCCCTGACGATACGCCAGAGCAACGTTCAGCCGCTTGCCATGTGGCTATCAAGGAAGCAGCCTCAGACTCATTGATTTATAATTTCGTTAGCCGCGTGAATTCTTAGAAAAAAAAAGTATCTTCACGCCCATATCCCCGAAGAGGTAGGCAGAGCACAACCAGGGCACCCACGACTAGCCGAAGATACTAAGTACCATAATGTGATAGGTGGCAAGCCTATCGCCAACAGGGCACGTTTCCGATCTCGACCAACATTTTTTTTATTAGCAAATTGGAAAAACCCAATTTTTTTTTGTTGGTCGACCCGGGATTCGAACCGGAGACCTCATGCAGTCAAGTCCAACACCCGGACCGCTCGACCACAGAGGCGACAAACCCGCGATTACTTAGAGTTACTGTTTATATTTACCGCTTAATCCGCAATCTTTCCAATCATGGAAGTATAACTAGTCGTGAGTTAGATTTTGAAGAAAATAAATTATTATTGTCGCTTCAGCAAGTACATTTTGCAAGTGATATTTATAAATTAAAAAAATATCAGACTTGCTCTTATAACCTAATAATATAAGCTCCTATAATCTAGTGATGTCACGGTGTTAGTGGCGATAAGCCTATGCTCGCCTTGTACGAGCTGCCAGACAGGAAGGCAGATGCTGTATTTGGCCCGGACAAACACGGGGTAAGATTTGTTTTCGAGTTGCACTTGATAGTACATATTTTTTCATTTACATATCTTGACGACCTCATCCATAAGTATAACCCAAAAACCATTAGTCGGACCATGATAACGTTAATATGGGACTATATTTAAAAAATGAACCAAAATATGTTAGCTATTATGGGAGTTATTGCCTAGCAATATACAAAAAAAACGACAGGTTGCACTCCGGGAGTACCGGCAGAAGTGAAAACTTGAATATTAACATTGTGCCTTTTTGATATTTTGGAATGGTAAGGAAATAATTTTGCACGTATTGCTTTAATAATCAGTATGAAAGTACTATTATTTACGTGGTAGAATACAATTTTCATTTATTGCCCTATCGTACACAAACATGACAACATGAACATTCGCGCAAGCACCCCGCGCCGTCTTACGAATTTTTGATAAGGTCACGTGTCCTGACGCGAGTTTAGAACTTTTACCCATTCCCATACCCATTTTTCACTTCAAAAAACGTTGGATTGAGTACCTCCTCCTTTTGTAGTAGGATAATTATAAGCTATACAGCTCTTGCGTCACAAAGAAAATAGACATTGAAAAGATTTTGAACATTTATTCCCGCATTTTATGTTCACGTTTCAAAATAAATGTGTTTCAAAAGTAACCTACTAAGGTTTCAAAAGGCATAAGCATGAAGCGGACGGTCTGACCTTGCTTCGTATCTATACCAAGTGTAGAGATATTTCGCTCCTCGACTCGACTTACGCTCTGTAAGCCTATAAGTTTTATATTATATCTCAAACACAAAGGGTTTTCCAATTTGTATGTAATTTATAACTAAAGTTCCCGTCACGAGAAGCTATAAATTATGTAAACAAACGTTCGGGAGTTAACAACATTTGGTTCAAAGATAAAAGTTTTTTTTAAATATTTAATTATAAATTCAATTAATTAATAATTTAAATATGTATAATAAATTACGTATGTTTTGACATTTTTTTCGTGGCAAATTGATTTCCTTAGATGTACTGGGTACTGGCTTCATTATACGTTAATACACAATAACAAATAATGGATAAAAAAAATTAAAATTAAGGCAACAATTAACAAAACTAACAACAATAACAAAGTGATAACGAAAAGATAAAAAAATAATAATAACAACCAAATCCGCGATTTTAACAAAGCAATGAAAAATTCAAAACTCGAATGACGCGTTTATTTCAAAAAGGTTTGCATTCCCGGCGACCGGCGCGTCCCCGTACCAAGACACTCAAACGTCAGTCGTTAGATATGATCCGACTAAATTAAGTAGGTTGTTACTTTCATATAACCCGTCTATATTTTTATTTTGATTGAATATGGTCAGTTCATTATTGTCTCGAAGTAAAAATAATTACTTGGTAAAAGATGTTTGTTTACATAATTTATAGCTTCTCGTGACGGGAACTATACATAATATGTAGGTATCACTATAAGTTTTGCGTAACTTAAAAAAACAACATGTTATGACCAAAACCAAAAAAGTACCAGGAAAAGATGAATACCTGTTACTCAAATGTTTATTATTCATCAAAATCTCTTTCAGAAACGTTACATTTGTGCCAATGAATAATACAATCATCCAAACATTTTTTAAACGCTTATGCCGGAATTGATTTCAGCAGGGTTAGTCTTAAATCTCGATATCATGCGAATTGGATGCTGAAATCGTATATGTCATTTTAGGTTCTTTTGAACACAGTACTAGCGGGTCATCAACATTTAGCTACAAACAAAAGAGTCCGATAAAATTATTAATAGTTTACTATCAACTAATAATAATTCCCTAGTATTGTGTTCAAGAGTACTTAAAATGACAACTCGATTTCAACTTTCAATCTTCAAGAGTAACCCTACAGTTGTAGCCGCGAATTTTCTTTTGTGTCTTCTACCGATTGAGAAAGGAAATTTTAGTTTAGAAAAAAGAAAGAAGTCGGCTGGAACTATATTTGGTGAATATGGTGTTTGCTCAATGCACTAGAAAATAGTGAAATGGGATTGAATTATCATTTTGTAACATCTTCAGGTAACTCTGCAATAAATGATAATATTACACGTATAGTTTTTTCGATTCTGATTGTAATTCGGGAAAACGTTATTTTCATTCGGAAGACCCGGCTGTGTTATCGGAACATACCAATTATTCGCGCATTATTTTAGGCGCTATTCGCTTATTGCTCCACTAAATATACCTTTGTAGTTTGATAATTAATTTGAGATCGCATCAACAGACACTTGCTGCTCAATTAGTATGAAATTTAAATTACAGTTGTCATTAAAAGCGAACTCTATTTACTGATACTATTTGCGTAATTCAAAACGTTTTGGTTGTTGCTGGCAACACCTAATGATCTTGTCAGAGGAATAATTTAAATGCAATTCTAATATTACGTTGTCTAAATATACAAAATAGTTTAAGCGCAGGAAGTATGAACTCACGGAGCGGGTTTACCCGCGCTCGCTGCGGTTGCGGCCACGCAGGTTTTGTAGAATATAGATTTACTAGCGGCCCGCCCCGGCTTCGCACGGGTATAAAATATAAACCTTACTCTTCAATCTCCTTATCTATTAAAAAACTGCATCAAAATCTGTTACGTTGTTTTAAAGATTTAAGCATACAAAGGGACATAGGGACAGAGAAAGTGACTGTGTTTTATAATATGTAGTGATATGCAAATATGCACATTTCACGGCGAGTTTTACAATCGCAGCGCCCGCGTTTAGTGGCGGTTCCCGCGGCAGCGGTCGTCCGCTAAAAGAATCTTACAAGTTTGCGAGCGATGATTTCAACCGCGACGGCATGTGACCGCACAAATTAGCGGTCTCGTGAGTTTTGAAATAAAACCGCAGTTCCGCGACTTTAAAAAGGGGTAAAACGCGACGGGTAAAAACCTCTTCGTGAGTTCATAGGCTACAACTGCAAAAACTTCACAGTTTGGATATAAAACCAAAACTATTGAATATATAGTTGACAAGCTTATCAATGTGCATTAGAATTTATAGTAAAATTCCTTACGATTTGCGAAAGCTTCCGCCGACTATTCAATTGAAAAAGTAAAGAAAAGGCTAATATCGAAAACATTTCATTCCGTTAAATAGTTTTTTGAAAATGGTTAGGGTTATCACTATCTTGTGTTATTATTGTTATAATTATTATTTTACTAGCTGCGCCCCGCGGTTTCACCCGCGTAAGTCCCTATCCCGCGGGAACTCTAGGATAAAAAGTAGCCTATATGTTATTCTGGGTCTTCAGCTACCTACATACCAAATTTCATCGTAATCGGCTTTGTAGTTTTTGCGTGAAAGAGTAACAAACATCCATACATCCAAACTTTCGCATTTATAATATTAATAGGATGTAGAATTATTTTCGATATTTACTGATAATTTTTTACTTAACTTATTTATTTCAAAATTTGATTTCAATCTGGACATGTTTTAAATGCTACTAGCTTCTTTAGCGAACTTCGTTTAACTCCTGGTTGTAAGCTATCCATTTTCATCTAAATCGGTTCAGCCGTTTGAGATTTAAATTGTTTAACTAACATGACTTTTTAAAAAAATAACATATCTAGGCATTACATGTTATGAAATTAATAATGTAATTATTTGTTAGTAAATTTTTAATTTGTAAATATAAATTACATGAAACATTCTCCTGTATTTGGGGAAACAGTCTTAAACAGGGAATACTGTTTTTTAAAATTATTGCGGGTAACTCACTACTTATTGATATACAATAAGCTAGCGCAGGATTGTAACCACTCATAAACAAAATTAATTGACAGGTTGATTTTTAATTTTGTCATTTTGTATTATTACAATCTTAAAATGTAAATTTGCATGCTACTTCAATTTTTAAATAGGCAATAACTTTTAATTAGATTAGCATAACCTTGTAGTTTACCCACCCTATTGGCAAAAAATAAATTTGAAAAATAAACCAACTTGTGTATGTGTGTACGTATGTCCATGGCAGTAACTTTTGAACGGTTTGAGCAATTTCGATTAGGATATTTTTTTTGACGTAACGTAACGAGCTGACGTAATCGAGATGATTCTTAACTACGTCACGTATAAGTTTTCTTGCGCGTTCATTGATTTTTTTAAATTTCAAGATTATTAAAGTAGTTCAAAAGGTCTTCACATATTTTATAAAGCGGTCATCAAATTTCTTTTAATGTCCGTTTTGTTCGTTTAAATTGCAAAATTTGTCTTCTTCACCCTAAGGTTATCTGGCAGAAATCACTCCGCAGCAATGAGACCGCCTTTGTGTACCTTAAGTTAATAAGTATTCTCCGCTCCGTCCCTATGTCCCGTTGTATGCTTAAATATTTAAAACTGCGCAACGAATTTTGATACGGTTAATTTTATAGATAAAGTGATTAAAGAGGAAGGTTTATACATATAATTAATACACGTGCGAAGCCGGGGCGGAACGATAGTTATATAATAAAGTGTAGTCATTAATTCATTCAGAAGTGTCTATATTTGCAATTTTTAACTAAGCAAATATATATAAGTGTACCTGTAAACCAAACATCAGAGTCAAGAGCTACACAGAATTGGTTTAAGCGTTTGCAGTCCGGAAATTTCAATGTGGAAGATGAATTCGCTTCGCAATGTTGCGGTTGAAGCCGATAAAATTTTTACAAATAAAAATAACTATTTTAAAAAACCGACTTCAAAACTAAAAATTAAAAAGTAGTAAATATTTCGTATTCATTATTTGCTACCTATTATTTATATGTGCTATTTAATAATAGGTTTGAAGTCGGTGCCAACCTTAAACTAATAATTATATTATAAGTAATTAACATTTTTCACTTATAAGAGAAATAATGTATGCACTATTAAGTATAACTCAAAAACCACTAGTTAGTAGTAATAAAACTATTATGGGATTACTTCGGACTCATGACCTTTCTTTCTAAAAGAACCATCAAAATCGGTGCAGTATTGGCAGAGTAATCGGTAAATACCTAAACGAAAAAAATACAGTTGAATTGAGAAACTCCTCGTTTTTAGCAGTTGGTTAACAAGATGACTTAATTAAAATCTTGAAATAAAAAAACATGTTTAAACGTTTTGTTTGCGTCCAGTTTCGTTTTAAATTATTAGGGAAAGTGTTAATAAAACAAGGCGCCATGTAACTAATTGTCCGACGATAATAACAATTTTTGGCTCGTAGGTATAGTCTGTAATTTTGTCGGACTTCTAGTACATATAGGATGCCTAACAAAAATATCTAACAAAAAAAAAGTGTTGAATGAAAAAAAAATAGACGCCGTTTAACTAAACACTTTTAACTAGATGGTAGAATTTCGTAGCGACTCACCCAGAGTGGATTGGTACGAATTGGTGGATGTGTTCCGGTTCGGAGGGTAAGGTAGGTAAGGGTAAGGTAAACTTATTTTTAGTTGGAGGCCAAAATCCCGCCCTCAGATTAGCAACGCACCATTACCACCATTGGTATCTCTAGGCGACGTCAATTTCTTACCATCAGGAAATCCGTCTGATTATTTGCCTTCAATACCATACAAAAATTGACATCCAATAGCATGCCAAACGTGGATGACGTGGCTGCATGTAATTATTTGAAAATCCTATTGTAGACGTTTAGAAAAGCATGTGTGTATTTTTTTTAATAAGGACATTGTTTAACTTGACTATTGCAAAGTGATATACGTTTAACTGACAATGTTACTAAATTTTGAAGTGAAAACTTCTTTAGCGGCATTGCGCACTTTTTTGGAATGGGTAAAAACTTCTAAACTCGCGTCAGGACGCCTGACCTGATCAAAAATTCATAAACAGCCGGCGAGGCGTAGGAGAGGAAGTATACCTCTCTTTCTACGGCTTGGCGAAAATGTATGCCTACGCCTGCTGTTTCGTTTAGACGATGCAGGGCGCTTGCGCGAATGTTCGTGTTGTCATGTTTGTGTACGATAGTGAAATAAATGAATATTTATTCAACCTCGTAACCACGTAGTACTTTCATACTGATAATTAAAGCAATTCGTGCAAAAGTATTCCCTAACCATTTCAAAATATCAAAAATGCACAACTGTTATATTCAAGTTTTCACTTCTGCCCGCACTCCTGGAGTGCAACCCGTCATTTTTCTTGTTTAGTTTTTGGCACTAACTTAGTGTTTGCCTAGTTAAGTTAAAATTTGCATCAAATTACCTGATTTAATAGAATCGGGATTTAATTATTCAAAATTAGTCTTAAGTCATGAAAGAAAGTCACGTCAAGGTCTTGAGTAAAGCGGTGGCCTCATTACTTAAGCTCATTTCATGAGATTTGTCGCAACGAGGAAATGCACGACACACTAATTTCTTCATGATTATTTCATTTTCATACCGATAAAATTGTATAAAATGCCACCAAAATTGATTAATTTAACTCAATATAAACAAGAAATTCAATAATTACGTAAAAGAGAGAAAGAACGGTAGTACGTTCTTTGTCTCGATAGCCCCAAAACTCGACTAAATAATTTTACGTGACAGTTTAAAAACAGCGCACAAGGGAAAGATAAAGTGTGGCCTAACACTGATGAGTTACCTTGGCTTAAGTACACTTCTTAGCATCTCAAGTTTTCGCTATAAAGAGCAGATTGTTGGAGGATTTTCCAGAGATAAGTGAAAAACGCTGGTGCTTACATAGACGATTTAATCCGTATTATTTTATTTTGCACTAGCTGTTCCCCACGTATGCACACGTTGAACTTTTCGTAGGTAGCGTTAAAATAATGTTCCCGAAGTAAAAGGTATAGTCAGGACTATAAGCTCCTACTGCACAAAATTTGGTAAAAATCCACTTAGTGGACAAAAACATTACTCGGTTTAAGTTATGTGTCGTGAATAAAATATATACAACTAAATAAAAAATAGTAAATTTGTACTAAATTTTGTGTTAAAAATAAAATTTAGTAAATTTGTACTAAATATGTGTTTAGTAAAAATTTATTATTTACTAGCTGCGCCACGCGGTTTCACCCGCGTAAGTCCCAATCCCGCGGGAACTCCGGGATAAAAAGTGGCCTATATGTTACTCTGGGTCTTCAGCTAACTACATACCAAATTTCATCGTAATTGGCTTTGTAGTTTTTGCGTGAAAGAGTAACAAACATCCATACATCCATACATACAAATTTTCGCATTTATAATATTAATATGATAGTTTTTGTGTGTAAAGTGATCAAAGAAACGCAAAAATTGCAATAACTTACGTTTTTTTGATTCTGTAATTGTTGTTTGTTTTTAAATATTTCATGTTCAGATTTAGTTTAATCTTAATTTATAATTACGCGTCACGTTATTTATCTTCGATTTGACTCGTATTCTGCTAAGCCGATTTCAGTACAATTTGAACAAGTGTGCAGTTTGATCCAAATTGAAATCGCGGGCAAAGGTAGAATACATCATACTAATATTATAAAGAGGAAAACTTTGTTTGTTTGTTTGGTTGTAATGAATAGGCTCAAAAACTACTGGACCGATTTTAAATATTCTTTCACCATTCGAAAGCTACATTATCCACGAGTGACATAGGCTTTGTTTCATCCAAATCGGTATAGCCAAGTTACGCAGGCGAAGCTGCGTGAAACTGCTAGTATTTATATATTATGTAAAACCTGAATACTTTAATTTTTTGATAGGATTTCCAAAACGAGACATATTTACTTTGACCTTAAAGATGGTAACTATTCCAATTTCGGCCTAATATAAGCGATATGTGGGTGAGCCTAACGACTACTTGGCTTTCAAAATCAATACAAGTCTAGCAAGCACAAAATGTAGGCAACGGAAATGGTTTAAGTCATTGTACTGGTACAAATGAATCATTATAATAATAGGTAGCTAAAGAGTTTATATATTCCTAGATATGTAGTCTGTATAACATCTAGGCCCAGTTACGGTATTTGTTTTTAATTTTTTTTTAGGTTATTTTGCCCCTTTCTGGGGCCGGCTAAGACCTTTCGGCCATGCTGCCATGTCTTCCGTATATAAATAAATTCTTTTTAGTAGTCATAAGTCAT
>NJDD01000813.1:541654-582872 GCA_002245505.1 Calephelis nemesis
AGCACACTTTGGGAGATTTGGCGGCAGCGAGGAAATTCACGATACACTAATTTCTTCATGATTATTTTATTTGTGCACGTTCACTGAACAAAACTAAACTAATTCCCAGCTAAATTAACTAATTTCACTCTATATAAACACGAAATTCAATAATTATGAAAAAATACGACCATTTTCATTCACGATGGCGCCAAAACTCCTTTTGTTTTTTTATCTTCTTTTTAAGTTAACTTGCCCCTTTCTGGGGCCGGCTAAGACTCTTGAGCCATGCTGCCACCTCTTTCGTATTAAAAATATTATGTCAGGCTCTGGAGTCTTGTTTTTTATCTTTCATCTGTCTTTTTGATGTGCCAGGCAGATAGTTGAAGCTATCCTTCTCCTTTTTCTTTCTTTAGGTTTTGGCATTATCGTTAATATTTTGCCATTAGTTTAGTAGAAATTTGAATCAATTTGCATTAAATTTACCAAAATTGTGATTCAATTATAATTAGTCATAACTCACAAGTCGTCAAAAAGTCATGTCAGGATCTTGGGTAAAGTGGTGGCCTCATCACTCAAGCTCATGTAGTAAGATTTGGCGGCAACGAGGATGTACACGACCTCCTAATTTCCTCATGATTATTTCATTTGTGGGCTTTCACTTAACAAAACTGTAACAAAATGCCACAAATATTGACAAATTTCACTCAATTTAAACACGAAATTCAATAATTAAGAAAAAACCTCTACCATCTTTTCTCTCGATGGCGCTAAAACCCTACCCTACCCTGTAAATTGACCGGGATGATATACGGGAACGGTAGAAGAGGGAAGGCGCACTTTTCGAGGGTTCAATGCAATCTCTAACATGAAAACGTATGATATAAAGTAAATCTGTATATCACAATGTAAAAACATATAATATGAAAATTATATGAATGTGTAAACATAGTGAAAATAGTGAAGTGTAAATGTGATTTTGTGAATAAACTGTACTAGTGTAAGTCAGTTAGAAAAAAAAATGAGATTTCAGTGTCTTATCAAGGCCTGGACAAGAAAGAAGATTGCAGTCGAAACCAGCAAGGGAAACGCAATATTAAGATATGAGTTATTTATATAATATAAAACTGGTAGGTATAAGAGAGAGAGAGAGAGAGAGAGAGAGAGAGAAAACAAAAGATTAAAAAAATAGTTATATACGGTCATGGGAGTTTTGTTGCCATAGTACAAGGTGATAATTTTAGCATTCAACCTTTAATTTTATAATTTGTGTGTGAGTAATTGGAAATTTAAGGATATGACATATAATAAAAGAAATTAACGGAGAAACATAACATGAAAACTTCAAGGAATTACAAAAGTATTCAAGGACTTTAATAATCTCTGAACTTAGTAAAGGAAATGGATATTAAAAAACGGGGGAACGAGATAATAAGAATCTTGGGAAGTTATTTGAAAATAAGTAAGAAGAAAAATAATTTATTAATACGGAATACGTGACAGCTTGCCAAAAATATCTTAGCCAGTAATTTAATTAACTTAAAAAAGAAATTTGTTGCAATAATTTACAAGTAAGTACCATAAATTATGTATAGATATCTAGCAAACGGATGTTATAGTCTGAAAGCCGGTCCCAGAAAGGGACAAATTAACTTAAAAAAAGTGACCGGGACGACCATGTATATACAGGTTGACATTTAAAGTGCCAGCTAAATTTTGAGACATGACTGATGATGACACTATCGATCTATAAAGTAATAAAAAAAATATATAATTTTAGCCCAATGAAAAATGAAAGATGCGTTCTTATAACATAAATAAAGCATAAAACTGGTTTCCACGGACTGCAGTAGCACTAGATACGACATAGCGTGGCAACAAGTAAATCATTTTTGCGGATTGTTTTAATTAAATTTAATTAATTAAAGTAAATTTTGCTGTTGGGCTATGACATTTAAAATGCATTACCATATAAGCCTTTACCCCTTATATTAAAAATTGGTTAGTCCTTTCAAAGTAACCCTGTATTATACACAAAAAACATGATTATTACTTATTTGTAAGATTAAATAGCGCTTTTGCAACATATATTGTTTTAATGTAGTCAAAGCATTCTACTAAGTATCCTGTATTTTGAATTAGTTCTACAATAATATATATCGACAAACTACAGGTATCACATATCTACATTTAACTAAATGTATTTCTTTCTTCTTTGTAAAGATTTAAGACTAATACTAAGAACTTACGGAGCGATTTTTAGTCCCCTCGGCGGTAGGGGGTCTGCTTTTTTATTCAAAACTCTCGAGACCGCTAATTTGTGCGGTCACAAAGCAATAATCATCGCTCTCACACTTGTACGACTCTAGGGGCGGGCGACCGCTGCCACGGGAACCGCAAACAACCGCGGGCGCTGCGGGTGAAAACGCGTCGTGAAATCTGCCCTCACTTTTTGCATTTAAATCTACATTCTACTTGAGTGAGTCTTATTGCAATCGAACCAAGTTAGTATAGCATTGCGCATATAGTTTGTTTACAACAAATACTTATAGATAGACGGTCGGCCGACATATTAAATCAATAAACATTCCATTCTGCACCAATCCTCTACTTAACTCTAAAATGTAACTATTCATAAAATATTCATTTCGCACAGCTATTATTTATCATAATATTAAAACAGAATTTACAATTCAATATAATTTTAGCATTATTCTGTATACATTCTTGTTTTAATGTTGGTGTTTCATTTAAATTGTCTTATATAGCGATGGTTTTGAAATACTTCGGAATATATCGATAGTTTTTAGGGTTACTAACATTAGTAACAATTAAAATTCAAAATATATATATATTCACCTAGATCTATACAAAGATTCCTCGTGTTTACAGCACGTACACCACAATTTTTCTTAAACAAATTTATATTTTTATGAACATATAACAAGTTTTCAGAAATATACTGAAAAGTCACCGTTAGAATATTTATTTCTTTAAACTGAGGGAAAATCTTTGGCCTAAGTTATAATTTGCCCGTATGGCCCTCTTTTGCAAAACAATTTACTGAAATTAAATTAAACGAAAATAATGTTATTTAGGAATTAATTTGTTATAGTATATCATAAGTTATCATATCTCATAAGTTGCATTTTTTTACTTCTAACACTAGGTGATAGAGTTTCGTACCAACTTGCCCGGATTGGTACCACCGCCTTACCATAACGTCAGTGCTTGCCGTTGACGTGTTCAGGTTCAAAATTTATTTTTGCTCGAGGCCTAACATCCCGGCCTCATGTTGGCAATGCACCATTACCACCTTTGGTGTCTCTAGGCGGCCTGAATTTCTTACCATCACGATATCCGTCTGCTTGTTTACCTTCCAGTGTCATAAAAAAAAACAGAATCTACAATTTTGTGGTATGCAAAGATTTTATTTGGGAAATCATTTTAAATGTTCTCTACATTTATTTAAAAAATATAATTTGACTGAATTTTATCTTTATATAACACAATACAGAGTAGCCCTATTCTGATTAGGTTAAATACTTAATCGTCATTTAACCTATTTGTATTTACTGTCATTTTCGTAGATGGAAATCTTGTGATGATTTGCAGCAGAGACACCCTTATAAATCTCGATAAATTATATCTTGAAATAATAATAATAACAATTATTATATGTACTTTATTATACAATATAAACACAAACATAGTAAACAAAAAAAACATTACAAAAAAATATACAACAGGCGGTCTTCTCTATCTTGCTCATAGTAATTTCTACGAGACAAACAAGAAAGACAGGAAATTGAATAATTACAAAATAAAACTAAAGGTAACAAAATTAAAGAGAAAAATGAATAGGTCTAATAGTATTCCATTAATTAACTATTTAAGCATAAATAAAAAATATATCAATACAAAAAAAATACTAACAGAGTAAAAATAAAAAATCGTTTTTAATTACAAAGTAATGTTATTAATGTATTAATGTAATTACATAAAAATATACAAACATACAAGCAAACTCAAATACATTTATGCATATCGACATATTAAAACTATATTTATACATATCCATGAATGAAATGAATATAAGAAATGTAGATTTATTTGACAAGAGCAGTAAGAGCCGTGTTGGTCCGGGCTCCTTTGCAGAATAGGCCACCTGCTTTCCTGCCAGGCAGCTCGTAAAAGGCGAGCACAGGCTTACCGTCACTAGCAACGTGACATCTGACTAGGTGGTAGAGTTTCGCAGCGACTCACCTTGATTGGTACCACCGCCTTACCTATTCCTGCCGCCATAACGTCATGACGTGTTCCGGTTTGGAGGGTAAGGTAGCCTGTAAACTAACTTTTGCTCAAGACCTAACATCCCGGCCTCAGGTTGGCAGCGCACCATTACCACCTTTGGTGTGTCTAGGCGGCGTGAATTTCTTTCCATCAGGAAATCCGTCTGCTTTTTGCCTTCCAATATCATAAAAAAAACAAAAATATGAAAATGAATACTTTGAATGAAACTGAAAAAAATTAAATAAATTCCAATTATTATTTTTTATAAGTTTTTATGCTTATTTATAATATGTTTATGCTTGGTATAAAGAGCGTAGGCAGCATCTGCGAGGGAACATGCTCTACAGTAGACCCTCTTGTTGCTGGTACTTAGGAACTGTAAAAGTTGGTTTTAAAGTATAAAAGCTAATAGTTTGCAAGTACGAGTTTCAGGTGGGCACGAGAGCAAGCTCCCCCCACTACTTTGAATTCGAATCATTTCATAATCTAACGTAGTCATATGCCACATACGAAATTATACTCGTAGGAGATGCGGCATTTTCACTTTTTTTAATATTATTATTGTAAGTCAAACAAGCAGACGGATTTCCTGACGGTGTGAAATTCCCGCCGCCTAGAGACACGAACGGTGGTAATGGTGACCAACCTGAGACCGTAATGCAGAGCCTCTAACAAAAATAAGTATACCGGCCACTGTATTCTCCGAACCGGAACACGTCAACGGCTAGCGCTGACGTTTTGGTGGCAAGAACACGCAAGGCAGTAGTGCCATTCCGGATCTCCGAAACTTTACCACTTAGCCAGATGTCACGGTGTTAGTGATGGTAAGCATATGCTCGCCTTTTACGAGCTGCCTGGCAGGAAGGCAGATTGTCTGTTCTGCTGACCAACACGGGTCACTTATAAAATTTAATCCAAGCACAGGGCAACTGCTAAAATAAAAATACTTATAACTTTGCTAATATAAGATATTTTCGATACATCTAAAAATATTTATAGCCTTTAAGAAAACTTTTCGATATTTACCTTGAAATTTATTTCAATCTTTAAGTCTTTAATCTTTAAATACATTTCAAAAGATTATTCTTGTTTCTTGGTTATCTTTTCAGTAGCGTATTTCCCCACCTTAAGAGATTACTGTCTATAATTTTTGTTTTTATTTAATTTTGTAATAAAATTTAATTTTTGTATTATACTAGCTGTTGCCGGCGACTTGTTTATACTCGTTGAAATGATTTTTGTAGCTTGTATAAACGAAAGACTTAAAGTGAAAGGTATATAGCTAGTAGTAGCTAATAGACTGCAAACACAGATTGGGTTAAAAATCGTCCAGTAGTTTAATTCTAGATCCATTAGATTAGTACATTTGCAATATCTGTTGCGATTACGTACGAGCAAGTGTATGTAATTGATAATTGATAAAAGAAGGCGTTAATTTGCCGAAGCATCATGATGCGACACAAAACGTACGTTGAGTTTTTAGTAGTGTGTGTGTTGTTGTTGCTAATAAAACAGTTAAGTGGTGCATGTGTTGAGCTGGATAATTTGAAGTATTTGACTTCTGTTAAGTACAATTCACTCATAGCACACTGTCTTGCCTCTTTTGACGCATCATAATAAAAAATACATTTTTGGTGCCAAATTGCATATTTAACCATTTTCATTCGGATTTATGTCTGTAATTGTTCTTTTACCTTTTACACGCTCGTCATCCCGCTAAAAATGTCATGACTTCAATTCTCCATCAATTTGACAAGGTCTTACTGGTCCCCATGATGGTGGAGTGATTACACATTTAGCCAACTGGGAACCCCCATCTATAAAGTTTGTTTTGCTGGGGTCGCGCGCGGTCGGTAATCAAATTTTACAGTGCAACTCAAACTTGTTAGAACTTTGTCATCTAATAGAACAAGCTTAAATAGGCGGCGCAATCTAAAATTAACCCTGTTGTGTTTACGAGTATTTTGTTTTAATACGAGAAAATTATTCCCGCTGCGTGAAATCCCTATTAATGAATTTTACATATTCATGCAGCGCTGAGAGTGTTATCGATAGTATTATTAATTACTACACTTCATCCGCGTAATCTCTAGACACCAGAACTACTTAAATATTGTGTAGTGAGATATAATACTCGTTGGTTCGGTCATGTGTTAAGAATATCACATAAGGGTTGACAAAACAGATACAATGCGAATATGGATGGATGTACCCGGGGAGACCTAGGTTGACATTCCACGATCAAATCGCTTGGGTATTATCCTAAAGGCATGAGTCTCCGAAACCAGTATGTTTGTATGAAAAGAATAATAAATGTTGAGAATAATAAATTAAAATAATCAAAAAAAAAAATGAAAAATAAAAAAAAAATAAAGAATAATAAATGAAAAGAGTAAAACTTAAAGATTTACTCATTTCATTTATTATTCTTTATAAGAATTATTAGGCAGGTTAGTTGGAGTCGTGACTCGTGACTTTTGCTGGATATTCTTTGTCTACTTCACGAGGTTTTTGGTGTTAGAAATGTGGTCGCGTAGTGATAAAGTGTACTACACTATTTTAAATTTAACATTTGAAAGCTTGAATACATTTTTCTGATGCTCTATTTCAATGTTGAATAACATTTTGTATGTGTATAGAGCAGCTCTGTAAAACTTTATGACTTTGTAAATCCATCATGTTGTAGTACATTATTTGCAGTGGTAATACCACATTTCAAGAATGAAAACTTTATATACGAGTATACGATATAATCCTCTTACGCTTTTGCAGGTTGCATAAAAATGTTGAATAATATTTTTGTGATATTGTATTTTTATAAAATCCAAGTAAATTTAATAAAAGAATAACATGTTTCACATAAACTAAACACCTTGTTTTGCTTCTTTTTGAGTGGTTGAATTAACAAAAATATTGAATAATGTTATTGTTTATTAGGTTCTTCCATATGAAATTGCACTTCAAGCACAAATTTCTCCTCTTTGGCTATGAATTCTAAATTAGATTTATGCCCCTATATCCGCATATATTAGTGTTTCGTAAATCATCATTCATTTGGGTTTTTCTTCTGTTTTTTTTTCTATCTCTGTCACTTAGTTCACAAAATTTGAAACTATTATGTTTATTGTTATATTTACGAATCGGTTCTACCGCGGCATCGGTGCTGCGAAAACAACTCGAATGTGATGTGTATGAGAGTCATGTTGTAAAAAACACTGTACCTTTTTAGTTGAATTGGAGGCTATTGTGGAAGTGAGCCCGAGTTAGTTGCAGGCTGCATTGTTAATGAAAACCCTATTTCAGTCAACCGGCACAATAATAAAGAGTTTTTAAATCAAATTTACCCGTGATGAAAACTGGATTATCTATTATAATCGGAAGTAGAATAAGACAAATCGGAAAACTGACAACCCAGCCAAACTTTGCCCTAGCGAAAATTGACTCGAAAAATTACTTTAAGTTACAAAAAAGTTTTGTGTGTTTTTTTAGTGCTTTTGTGCGATTAGTGCCGGTTTTGTTCCAGTTTTCTCAAATGTAGCCAGGCGATGACGTCAGACGTCATTTGTAAGCAATTGCAAAACGTGATCAAAAAGCTAGCTGCTAAACAACCGAGGCTGACCGATCGCTCTATGTCTTAAAGCCCGGTGAAGTTGTAAAAACCTTATCATTAAAAAAAAGCTCTAAATCACTGCTGCTTCATGACCATAGACCATACCCTGTAGAATAGACGTCTAAGACACTTCTTGGACCATGCTCCAACAGATTACCATTTTTTTCTAATTTTGGATAACTTCTCGAAATGGTAAAAATATTCGACTTTTCTTCCCATACCATACAAAACGCCAATTTCGTGTGTAAGGACCTAATGTATTTTATTTTTGTAAAATACGTGTAAATGTTATATCATAATTAGATGTTTCATACAAACATGCCACTTTTAGGTGTTTATGTTCAAGACTCTTCTTAGGAGTAGATAACCAAAGAAAAACTTTTGCGGAAATATTATGTTTAGAATTGTCAGTAAGCTTCTCAGTTTGCTAAAAATAAAACCGCTAACGTAGTTTTCAATTTTAGAGTAAAGAGTGAATTACTTTAATTAAAAAAAAAATAGGTGCCGGCACAAATGGTTTTAAGCAGCTTTTGAATTTTTGCCCGTCTTTATCGCGCGCCGCGGTTTATGTCAAATGTACTGAACCGATCGTAACGAAATTTAACGAATTAGCAGGTAGGTACTGTAACAAAAAATGAAAGGTCCTACTATGAGCTACTATACTACTACAGGCTACTTTTCATCAAATTCACTAAAAGAGTATAGGAGGGGTAAATGCCAAAATATCTAAAATTGGATAAAAAGTAAAGTAACTAAGGGGTAGAAAGGGGATTCATTAACGCGTTGTCCAATTTTTTGATTCTTACTTGTTCTACAGTATATTCTTCACAAATTGTCTTGTGTTGAATATTTGACTATAATATTATGAATTTTAAACAAATACACATTACAGGTAATATTGCTGATTCTGCTGTTCACAAACTAAACTTATTTTAGTTGCATGTCATCTTTTTCCAATAAAACAAAAATAAAAGAGAAAGAGCATTTTAGGCATGTCAGATTGGTCCGGACATTAAAGTTGTGATGTTTTTGATCAACTTTTTTCAAGTAATGAGACGTCTAAAGAAATGTCATGTTTTAATTATTCTGACAGTTCTTTTGTATTTTGTCTTTTTCTAGTGCTACTGTGGAAAAAGATATCGACTATAACTTAAAACTAATTTTTTGAGTGCGCAACAAAATTGCCGCCAATATTTAAAAAAAATATATACATCTGAAATGCGACCTACCTTGGCCTACCTTGACCTACCTACAAAATTTAACAAAATAGATTTAGCAATGGCGGAGTAATATACAAACATATAGTATAAAATTAGTTTTTAAAGGTTATTCTATTCTCCATTTTAAGTTGGTTTAAAATAAAAGAGATGTTTGCAAACAAACAAACAAAAAACTAAGAAACTAGTCAGCAATTACACATATAATATTTACAAGCAAATACCTCGTTAGTAAGAAGAAAAACGTCATTTCAAATTGAACTTAAATCGATAGAAGAAGGCGTTTCTTTGCGGAAATCCATGCTTAAATTCAAATAAAATTACTTAATTTGCAAACAGGCAAAATAGTACACCACTAAACTGTCTTATTAGCACCTACAGTACACACACTACCAAAAACTCAACGTATGTTTCGTTTTGCAACCGAAGCATCATCAGAAAAATTCGACAATACTCCACGAAGGTCGAGCAGATACAATATTTTAAAATAAGTTTGACCAGTTCACGTGTCTGATTGTAATATTAACAATGAAGTTAAATCAAGTGTCCATAATTAGTAAAGGTAATTATAATTATTAGTATTCTTACAACCCGAAAATCTGTCTCTGAATTTTACATATTCATGGAGCGTTTATGGTGTTATTGGTATTACTATTAATAAATTATTGATATTGCGTTTCATTTTAGCCTATTAATTTTTGTGATGGCGTTTATTGTACGTTTTGTCATATTTGGTCCTTGGTTTTCGTTAATCCAAAAAAGATCATAATAGAAGAAGTATTCTAGTCTTTTCTATTAAGATTATTGATGTTATAAGAAAATATTCAGATCATCAGATATTTTTAAAAGTTTCAATTTTACTTCTATTAGTTTTTGATTAGGCAAGCTATTTTTGATTTGAGAGCTATTGTACCATCTGACCAAGCCGCTTCAAAATTATGACATGTGTTACAGATTTTTTTTTAGTTTTGATAAAATTATATAACACCAGAAGAAACAATTAAATACTCACTGTTTTTGCATTTTTTTACAATTGAGTGATGTTACGGAGTTTTGGCGCCATCGAGAGAAAAGATGGCCGAAGTTTTTTCATAATTATTGAATTTCGTGTTGATATTGAGTGAAATTAGTCAAATTTGGTGGCATTTTGTACAATTTTGTTCAGTGAAAGTGCACAAATTAAATAATCGTGAAGAAATTAGCGTATTGTTTATTTCCTCGTTGCCGCCAAATCTCATTACAAGATTTTGTGTAATGAGGCCGCCGCATTACCCAAGAGCCTGACATGACTTACTGACGACTGATCACTTATGACTGATGATTATAATTATTATAATTGATATAAAATTTGATGCAAATTTCTACTTGACGAATGGCAAAATACTAACGTGAAGGCCAAAACTTAAAGAAAGAAAGAGTGATGTTACAAGTATTGTGTTTTGAGTCATCAATTAGTCATTGATTATTTTTTCTCAAAACAAAACAAAGCAAAGGGGTTTGAACCTTTGTGACAGTCAACCCCCGATATATTGTTTTTTTTCCAAAATAACGGCGCATGATAATTCCTACAAATATGAATAGGGAATACTTGTACAAACAAAAAAGTATTGTAGTCAACATATCCTAAAGCGTCACGTTCTAGTTGAGTTAAAGTTTAAAGTTATTTACAATAAAAGATCGATGGTAAGTACTTCAATTACCTTGTAGAAACAATGTATTGAATTGAACACCTTTAAGCAGATCCTAGTTGGCCGTAGCTAGTAACCAATCTAACTACAACGACCTACCGCCAAGCTATTTAGTGTTACGTTACGAGGTCGTGTAGAAACAGTCAGGGGGAGTAATCACTATCCCCTTCCAAGCTAACCCGCCTCCATCTTAGACTACATCATCACTAACCCTCAGATGAGATAGCGGTCAAAGGTAAACTTGTTAACGAATAAAATAAATATGTTATTTACGTACCTATTTTAATATGTAAACGGAAAATAAAAGTATACAATCAATGTTCATAACGTCGCAGTCTTAATTCAAAAACCTTAACCAACTTCATTTACCGAATATTCTTCTAAAATAGCAACAAGATTTTAACCAACTTCATTTACCGAATATTTTTCTAAAATAGCAAAAAGATAATGCACTAAGACTATCTTGGTAACAAAAATACAACTTTAAATATAATTTTGTTATGTAAAGCCAAATTCTAATCATCTTTTTGTTTTGGAAATAGCTCTGTAACGTGATACTTTAGGATATGTTGATCCTAAAACTTTTTTGTTTGTACAAGTGTCCCCTATCCGTATTTGTAGGAATTATCGTGCGCCGCCATTTTGGAAAAATAACACAAAATGGCGGCTAGGCCAGGAAACGACACACCCGGACGTGCACTATCACAAAATTTATTCCAACTGACACAACTTGACTGCTTACCTAAGTCGTATTAAAGCTTAGAAGGTTTTTTATTAAATAAACTCATTTATACAAAAGCGTCCTAGATTGGCATATCATCATTAAATTTTTTGTGCCTGTAGAAGGCATATATGTTATTACTTCTTCTAATCGCCTCTGTCTTTACTTTATGTCTTCTAATCGGGTAAGTTTATCTAAATCTTAAAAACTGACTAACATTATAGCAGTATAGTGCAGAAACCACAAGTATAATCATAATCAGGTTTCATTTAAAAAAGTTCAATCCCCAATAGATAATTTCGAAAGGCCTTAAAGAAATAATCAAAGCCTTAAGAAATCTGTTTGGAAGATCCCAAACATGTCTATTAATAACAGAGATCATCTACAAGACATTATTAGGCTATCACTTACTACGTTTACGATAATTTAATATAATTAAGTCGAATTTCTACATGATGTAGGAATCAACGCTAATAACACGTGGGTGTTCGAGTATAATAGATTAAAGCTATCGTGGAATTCCGATAGCCCATAGTATTGATTATAACGTTTGTAAAGTTATTTTTAGATATTCATTCACTGCAACGTTCGTTGTATTTCTCCGTATTATAGTATTACGATCATTCACTCTTCCGACCTCGTTCTACGGGTTAACGTACCTAACTCTACCAACTAACTCGTATCGGGTTTGATTCTTGATAGGGCAGCTTTTTGCATACTGAACTCGCTCTGTGTTTTTGAGTGTGTAATGTGTATATTAAATTTATTTGTATCTATTTAAGTGTTAGTAGTATTTTGACCGCCTCGTTGGTCGAGTGGCTAGCGTACACGCTTAACTACACCGATTAATCGCGAGGCTCGGGTTCGGTTGCCGACAGGGGAAGGCACTTGTGTGATGAGCATTTAGATGTCTGCATTTCCGGGTCTGGGTCATTAACAAAATGATTTTTTTTCTTTGTTACAAAAAAATTTGATAAATGAAAAACCGCTCAACCGATTTTATGCAAACTTCACATCTACTAAATAGTCCGAACAAAGCCTAAACATTTGGTTTGGATAGGTGAGCCCGTCCTTGAGTTATAAAATTACAATTTAACGTGGCATTAATTTTTATACATATAGATATATTATTATTATTATTTTAATAAATTATAATATACTATATTATACTATATTATAATTTCATATTGTCTCCTGAGTAGATTGTGTCCAGATGTTTTAATTTAGTATTTTCGGACTGGTCGGTGCAGTTGCCATAGGTATGCGACGCACCTATAACATCTAAGGTTTCTACAGGCCACCGTTATCTCTTACCATCAAGGGAGCCGTGCGCATGCTCGCTGACCTCTCTTAAAAAAATACTATGAAAAGATTTCACTGTTACAGATGAATTACACATGTAATAAATTTCGTCACAGGATTTGAATCCTCAGTATCTCAAATATAGCATTCGTCGGCTTGAGACTAAAGGGTGCAGCTATAAATCCTGTCTGGGGTGAAATTCTTTCTTTTGTAGAAATTTAAATTTCACCTCTGTGGTCTAGCGGTTCAGTTATTGGACTTGACTGCATGAGGTCACAGGTTCGAGTCCCGGGTCGGGCAACAAAAAGAAAATTGGGTTTTTCCCAATTTTCTACTAAAGAAAAAATGTTGCTCGGCATCGGAAATGTGCCCGGTTGGCGATAGGCTTGCCACCTATCACATTGTGGGACTTAGTGTCTTTCGCTAGTCGTGGGTGCCCTGGTTGTGCCTCTGCCTACCTCTTCGGGGATATGGGCGTGAGGATGCTTTTTTGTAGAAATTTATTCCAAGTAAAAATACTTAAATTACCTAGAATATCTAAATTAGTTTGAGTGGTAAACCTATCATGTAAAGTTAAACTCGCAAGCATAAGGTGACCTCTTAAGCCTGTTGAGTTCATTGTCTCAGCGAAAAGTAAATGTCAACGAACGAAGTCGCCAGACCGAAGCGCCAGACAGTGTTAAAGGATAATGCTGGTACCAAGGGAAGCTTGTGCGTTTCAATGTCAAAAAGTGGCTAAGTTTGAGTCGGATTTATCTATAAAGGTTTCGTATATACGTATAAATTATAGATATAATATTTGTTCCTTACAAGATAGGAAAAAAAGGGATTGCGCTGTCTGCGATGAATATTGAAACAAATTTTTTTTAACCCTATACATGAGAGTTTGTAAAATTATTAAAAAAACCATGAGCTTGAAAATAGTGTGCGTGTACTAGCGTACACTCGTAAGAAGTGAAGAAGTGAAACTTCTTTATGACGTTATTTTTCAAAAAATAATTTACAATATGCAACTTTACAGAAATTGGTTAAATAAAGTTTATTGCCAATCCCTACTCCGCTGGAGAAAGTATACTTCGAATCACGCGTGGTAGGGATAAGAACAACGATGGCGCGTAACGAAAAGATGTGACATTAAATTTTTTTCCAACCCCGATAAAGAAGTTTCACTTCAAAAACCTAAAAACTGATTTAAATCTAAAATCTAAATCTAAGATCTAAAATCTGAGTTTCGCTAAATTGTATTTTTTAATGAATGTTACCTTAAATTGTAAATTTTAATGAAAGTTTCGTTAAAATGTACAGTGCATATATTCTTTTAAGTCAGCAGTTTTAACAATTAGCACATTTTCGGAAAGCGCAAAATATTTTCATGTTGCAGTTTTCGAAAATGCGCTGATCCTTAAAATTGCTAAATTATCTTCTTTAAAACATTTTGCAAGAAAAGAGTTGTTGATTTTGAAATGTACAGCATTTTATTTTGGTATTTCACCCTTACGATTTTAGAAACCTCAGTAATTTATGAAACCTATCAACATTTAATTTTCGTCGTAAAATCGTAACTATAATATACATCTACTTACCTACTAACCTTGGTTTCAGATTAAAATAGCTGCGACATACGGACGCACGGACACACTCGTCGAATCCATAAGAGTCCCGTTTTTTTACTATTCTGCTAAGGAACCCTAACATTATATTTGCTAGTGCTAAGCACTGTATTATGATAAAATTAAGTCGAGGTTATCTTGGTCAAGATAATGTCGCATCCAACGTTTACATTTAACCGATTTTAAAAAGAAAGTTCACAGTCTGACAGAATGTTTTTTTGGTAAGTCTACGTCAATATGACGTATGAATTTTGACATTTTTTTATACAGTTTAATAATGTTTTGTAATTATATATCGATAATTGATAAGTGGTTTATTAGTTACTAGCTGTTGCCCACGACTTCGTACACATGATTAAATGATTTTTCAAGATTAGTGATGGGACGAAAGATTTTCCCGCAGGTATCCTAAGTGTTGACCCAGGCTGGAAGCTATTACTAAATAACATTGTTAAAAATCTGTGCAGTAGTTTTTATAACAAATAAACAGACAAATATATTAGGAGCACACGTTTCTGATTCTATGTGCAGTATATAAAAAATAGCAGTAATTGTTTTTAAAAAATATTTTACGTACATATAAAGTTATATTATTGTACTGTACTGTATTTGCATATTAGGCGTAACAACTCGGCTACGAATACATCTCTGGGAGGGTTTTGTAAATTTGTTTTGCTGTCCACATCTACAGTGTCAGTGATATTGGTGGTAATTCTGCTGTTTACAAACTAAACTTATTTTAGATGCATGCTATCTTTCTCAAATGAAACAAAAACAATAGAGATGGAACGTTTTAGACACGTCAGATTAGTCCGAACACGTCAAATCGCGATGTTTATAATCGAAGTTTTTAGAGTAATAGTTTAAAGCAATAGTCTAATTTGACAGCGCTAAAAGTGTTTTGTCTCTTTCTGTTTCTTTCGTTGAAAAAAGACGGCGATAACTTAAAATTAGTTTAGTGAATGCGCAACAAAATTACCACCATTGGCTATAATTGTTTGTTATCATCAGTCATGTGCATTTCCACTGTCTTATTGTATAAAAAAATGATCGCCTCTGTGGTCTAGCGGTCCGGGTGTTGGGCTTGACTGCATGAGTTCTCAGGTTCGAAAATTTTTGGTCGGGATTGGAAATGTGCCCAGTTGGCGATAGGCTTGCGACCTATCACATTATGGGATTTAGTGTCTTCGGCTAGTCGTGGGTGTCCTGGTTGCGCCTCTGCCTACTTCTTCGGGGATATGGGCGTGAAGATACTTTTTGTAACAAAAATCTACAAAAGCTAAGGCTTTGTCTTGACTTAAAAAGACAAAATTTTAAATTTTTTTAGAAATATTTTTTCACCTTTAATAGGGATCGAAAAAGAAATTTGTTTTTCATTGGCTTTATTGAGATCTATTAAAGATTTGATTAAAAATTCCAGCCGTACTTTGATCTAGTGATAGATTTTAGAACTAGACACATAGCAAGTACATTTTTTGTGGTCTCCGAAATACAGTGTTTTCTGTTATGATCGTCCCTGTTGTCTAGATTTGACGTGTCCTCGCTTGGCGATAGGTTTGGCACCTATAGCATTGTGGGACTAAGTTTCTTCGTCTAATCGTGGATGTCCCGGTTATACCTCTCCCTATTTTTCTAAAGAAAATGTTGCTATCTAAGTACTAAAATATTTTTTTTTGCAATTTAAGTTGTTGGTCGCGCTGATATGTCCATGAAGACTAATGTCGTACTTGTTGAAGTGAAAACTTCTTTAGGCGCGTTGAGCGTTTTGGTAGAGGGTAAAATCCTCGGTTCGCGTCACCGACATGCTAATGATAATAGTATATCTAATATCTATAGCTATAGAGAGCCAGACTAGCGCACGCGCAGTAGCCTGTGTACACGTATACACTAATACATCGACTATTTCTGACTGTATTATGTGCGCGTTGGACGCTTTTATAAATTTCATATAATATTTGCATATAGTTTTAATTACTCTGAACTTAATAGTTCCGTTTTCACTTCTATCGGCAGTCCCACGACTGCTACTGTTTTTTTGCTATGTTTCTGCATCAATTCGACAATACTCTTCCTATACTTATAATATTCAAAAAACATGTGTTGTATGTCGTATATAGTGTCACAAACGTCACAATTAGAACTAACATTTTTAATTAAAAATGAATTATTGTTATTTGGATAATGTCCTGAATGCAATCTATTAACCAGTGTCATATACACTTTCTACTAATTGTAGCATTTATGAACCAAGGAATCTGAAGAGGTTGTCTTTGAATAATTTTATACTACACACCTTTCTCTCTATTTATTTCGTCAAAATATTCTTTAAATATGCAAAAACATAAGATTTTAAGTTGATTTAAAAAACTGGTATTAATGTAATTTCTTCGCCAAAATTGCTATTTGTTTATTGGATTGCCATTTTTGCTACGCTGTCAGCCTCGGCATTTCACTTTAAACCAATATGAGATGGAGCTCATTGCAATCTCAAAAGCACTTGACTGTGTTACTTGACTTGACCATGCAGCTTCTAGGCCTTTACCGCTTTTAGATCCGTCAGTGTATATTTGTGTCCATCCCGAATATTTTCCACCCAATTCTGTTAAAATGTTAAATTTAGTTAAATTGCTTTCTAAATTATGTTTTGCATAGTACTAAAATTTAAATAAATCATTCATTGGTTGGTAATTCCTAATGGTTGGAATAATGTGATAGGTCTAATTTGTCCTTTGTGTCAACAGTAAACATCAATTTAGACGTTTGATTCAACTAATCCGGGACCAAAGCAGCTTACTCTCGTACACTAACCGATCCCTCCAGCGGTTGAATAGCTTTTAGTTTCCATTGCATTTCATTTGTGTTTAATTTATCCTACCTAGTTACTAACAGTACTAACGCAATAATATTTTATACTGCATCAATGCTGAAAGGCGATTAAGGAAACGAATCAAATAAATCAATTCGGTAGCTAAATGATCAAAGAATTCATTTTATTATTCATTCGTTATAATGTGTCACAGTTCGTACATATCGTAGGACTATGACGCATTATATAATAAGACACGTGAAGGCTGTCAAGCCAAGTTTAAAGCAATGTGTGCCTTATTACGTAAACATTCTGGCAAAAAAGTATTGAAAAATGGACTATTTGTTTATGGTTCCAAATAAAAATTCTTGTTTTTTGAGTTTTTAGATTGGCTCAACTTAAACTCCGCGCCAAATTGGGAACCAGTCCCAATTTGGGACTGGTTCCCAATTTGGCGCGGAGTTTGAGTTGTAGTTACGTACAGTACTGTTACACAAGCCATTGTTGTGAATTAATACTTAACCAAACACTCAACTAACATCATCGAGCAACAACCATATTCACCAGACATGGGTCCAGCCTGGCAAGAACTGAATTTCTCATTAATATACTTCCTGTTTACATGTTTGAACTTTAAGACCTTGTAACTTAAATCTTAGGATTTTCTACACATAGCTTGGCATTCAAATATAAGCCAATCCTTTTTTGACAAAGACATAATTTCTTAAAACTTGGCTTGATTTCACATTTATGTTTTAGGTAGGATAAAAAACATATTATTTTACGTAAACATGTTCACGTAAATTACACTCGAACAAAGGTTTACAATGTCAATAACAACACGGATATTTTGGGCAGCAGACAGTACTTTAAAAATTCCAGTTGGTAAAATAACAGCAATATTTTGGCGAAAAAACACAACGAGAATTGCGAAAATATGCATATAGATTCCAATACGTCAATCATCCAGGCCGTTTCTAGGTTTTGATGTGGAAAAACTTGTCGTTTCCAGCATCGATTTTTGAAACTGTTTTGAATGATTGCTGAAAATGTTTTCTATGTTACGAAATTTGTTATTTTGGAAGTTTCTTTAGTCTTTCCCATACTTTTTTTTGTCTTTCCTTTTGAAATAATTTGTGAAATATCCGCAAAAAAAAGTGATTTAAATGACTTTTGGTTTAGGAAGAGTTTTGCACTATCAACATAATCAGTCGACTTAATCGACATGTTTTGAACAAAAAGATGACTTAATGACATTAAATTTTAATTCACATCTTTAAGAGCGGCCGTATGTGAGTTAAATGACAAATTGTACCTTAATATTCAAATACATATATATTCACTATATATACACACATAAATTGTATATCTGCTTTGTCAATCTTTCATTTGTCATTCTTTCTACATGACCAAACCAGCGGAGCATGCTCTTTCAATCCCAATCTTTTCCGAATCTCACTGTTACGAATGCGGTCAGCGAGCGTTACATCACAGGTTTTCCATAGCGCTCTCATTTTGACCGCATTGGTTAATTTGAATTCTTACGCAAATCTGATAAATCATATTAAAATTCTTGTAAAAATATTGAACTCTCGTAGATAAATCTTATTCTAGACACTTAATGCAGACAAAGTATAACCGGCAAATCCACGTCTATCTGCTTATCTCGAATTACTTATTCCATGACAATTAGTTAAGAGTTCGGAACGGGGGAAGAAAGTTGGAAACTTCCAACATTTATGGTTCGTTCACATGACAAATTAGTTTTCTTTGTGAAATTTGAATACAGCTTGTGAATTTTCTCAAACTCAATTGAGAGAATTTGGGAAGAGACGAACTACTGTTATCAGGCTGCTTATTCATATTGCAACGACTTTAAAAGAAACTTTGAATAATATTGACGTTCTGGATATCAGTATTGGTGTATCCGCGGATACCCGAGTTAAAACAAAGATCAGTAATCGGATCCGTGTCCGTTACGTTTTTGTGGATCTTCTACGAATCTTTTTTAGGTGCGATTTTTTTAGGAGCAAACAGATTGATTTTTACGTGGTTGTCAATACTAGTAAATAATAAGGCAGAGTTTAGTAACGACTCTGGCATAAAGACAAAATAGACTTAGATAAAATGTTCTACAGATTAGACAAAAATAGTTTAAAGCGAAATATTCGACTAGTTAAGCATGAAGTTTATAAATGTTGAACCGTTTCATGTTCCAAAGTTTATGGTTCGTTCACATGACAATTAGTTTTCTTTGTGAAATTTGAATACAGCTTGTGAATTTTCTCAAACTCAATTACGAGAATTTGGGATGAGACGAACTACTACTGTTATCGGACTGCTTATTCATAGTACAACGAGTTTCAAAGAGACTTTGAATAATAGTGACGTTCGGGATATCCGCATTGGTGTATCCGCGGATACCCGAGAAAGAAGAAATATCAGTGTTCGGATTGGTGACCGTTATTTTGGTGGATTTTCTACGGATTTTTTTAGGTGACAACGTAACAATAAAAACTGTATAAAAGTACTAAGTTTAAGAACTTCAGGGTTTCGATGTACTTTTCTCGATTTTTTTGTTACTGGATTAATAAAATAGAGAAACTGATTGGAGTCTTAATGTGAAGTATGAATAAGTTTAAATTATCTAAAATACACATATAACAAGGTGACCGCAACTACGGTCAAATAACTCAACATGTGCCGCCATAATAACAATGTTATGTTCCGATCCTGAACTCTGATCATAATAAATAAAACAACTGGAAAAGGTAGTGGCGGCAACTAGGTATGAATAAAACCGGTTAATAAAGGTTTTCAATAAGACTTTCATAGCGGTTGCGCTCGGAACGAAACCCATTGCCGACACCGGTTAAAAATTTATTAACCGGTATTTTTGAAACCGGTTCCAAGCCCTATTAAGTAGCTTCTACTTGCTCTATTCGATATCTTAGTTTGCTAATTATTTATATACTCTTTAAGACATAGTAAGCGACAAAAGTATTTATTTAACATTTTTTGTTAATCAATTAAAAAAAACCTGCCAGTAGATATTTTGCTATGTTATTTACAAATGGCTTTCATTTTTTAATAAATAATGAACACTCAATGTTCATTACTTATTAAAAAATGAAAATTGAATGTTGTATCTTCTGTCATAAGGAGATAGATTTGGGAACTAAGGTATGGATTCATTATTTATTATCACAAAATAATCCCAAATTCTCCTAAAAAAGTCTACGTGGAGGCTTAGCCTTTGTAGATATTTTTAACTCGTAAGTAAGAAAAAGGTAGCGCTGTCTCTGCGGTATTGTCAAGTCTCCAGAGTTTAATCAAAATAAAAATACACTACGTTTTGAATATAAAATTAAGCTAAGATAATTAAGTTTCCCCGTGTTGGTCCGGGCTCCTTTGCAGAATAAACCATCTGCCTTCCTGCCAGGCAGCTCGTAAAAAGCGAGCATAGGCTTACCGTCACTAATGCCGTGACATCTTGCCAATTGGCAGAGTTTCGCAACGACTCGTCTGGGTTGGTACCTCCGCCTTACCTATTCTTGCCGCCAATCAGAGGATAAAGTAGCCGCTAAACTTACTTTTGCTCTAAGCCTAACATCCCGGGTTTAGGCTGGCAGCGCACCATTACCACCTTTGGTGTCTCTAGACGGAGTGAATATCTTACCACCAAGAAATCTGTCTATTTGTTTGCCTTCCAATATCATAAAAAATAATAAAATAAATAAGTCACAAAAAATATAGGCTTAACACAAGTTTAAATAATATGTCTTATCTGCCATGCTAAATATCAAGTGTCAACTATCGTTTGAAGATTCAACATCGACACTGATTGAGAAAAAAGTTAAGATCCAAACCGTTCGCATTAATTATCTGTATACAAATTATTAACGATCCGGCACATCTTTTGTTTGGAGGGAAACAAATTGATTATTACATAACCATGTAGTAGGTATAAAGGTAAAATAGACTTTGATTACATGTTCTGACTTCTACAGAATAGACAAAATAGACTCTGATAACATGTTCTGTAGAAAAGACAAAATAGACTGATAACATGTTCTACATGATAGGCAAATATAGTTTAAAGAGAAATGTTGGACTAGCTAAGAATGAAGTTTATAAAATATGTTGAACCGTTTCACTCAGTAAATACCAAATACAACGGGTGCACCTACACTACGTTTTGAAATCATTTTGGATATAACCTTTTTCCTTTGTATACCCACCTTTTTATACTAAAATTTTCTGGAACTGGCCACTTTTAATAAAAAAAATAAAATCATTAACAGAATTTGAAAATGAAACTCTTTGGGAACATGTTCCTTTTTTAAACTTTTGAATCTGAAATTTCGAATTGGCGGGGTTCAAATACTGGTCTATCACTGTTATTGTAAAAATTTTTTTTGCTCATTTTTTTTTACTTTTTCGCTGCGGCTCAAGTCTACAACATAGTTTTTAGAGACTTTAATTGACATTCGGTGAGGAGCCTCTATTTCGTAGCTCTGAGACTAAGAAATCTTGGCGCGATTTTTACCCGCGCCCGCGGCGGTTGGGGGCCCGCAGATTCCGTAAACTGTAGATTTATATGCAAAACGTAAGTTCACATTTCACGACGTGATTTTCGCCCGCAGCGCCTGCGGTTGTTTGCGGTTCCCGCGAGCGGTCGTTTGCCCGTTAACCGTGCGGGCGGCGATCTTCTGCCGCCTCAGCGGGTTGCGACCGTGTGCTCTGCGGTCGCTAGGCGGGCAACCATTTCATACTATTTGTATTGATTATTTAAGCGCAACCGCCATCCGCGCGATAATCAACGATATTTCAATCATCAGGCGATAATTTCAACGGCGGCGGCGGCTGCGGGATTGCAAAAATTACCCGTCTCGTGAGTTTTAGAATAAATCGCAGAACCGCGACCGCCGCGGGCGGCGATCGCTCCGTGAATTCGTGATTCGGAGAGATTGGACACGAGATCGTCTCCAATCTCAATGACAATAAACGTGAAGGTCGGTCGCTGTGGTTACTAAATCTAATATCGATACCGCAGGGCAACTAATTATAACTGTCAAAGAAATTGCTTGTCACTAAATAAGTACCGAATTAGGCATTGAAATGAGGCAAATGCAAAACATTTTATTCAAAATCGGCTTGTTGGTATGAAAAGGTCAATGATTGTGAAGTAATCCAGACAGGTTTGTCAGGATTGTGAGGTCTGGTACTCGATACTCTCTGCCATAAGGGACTTGGCGTGAAGATATGTATGTACGTATTTTACATGAGCAAATGAAGGTTCTGAAGTAATGCACTTGATGGATGCCGCATGATTTAACGGAAGACCAAAAGCGACTGCGTGTAGAGCGGTGTCAAAAATGATATAAAATTTTGGTTTCCTGTTTTTGCAAAATATTGCCAAAGTTGACCATAACTCGTACTGTGACAAAGTTATCAGACGTCGTATAGAGTCAAGCTTTTGACTCTAAAGGCTCTAATTCTTCAAGTAACAGCATCACAAACTTTACACCTAAAGCTTGGTTCCTATAATCAACGAACCGTAATCCATACGTATAACCATTGGTACTTTTTAAAAGTGACAAAGCGTTACTCATAGTTATCCAAAATGTTTTGAATTAGCAGTAGATAACGAATTACCGTAATTAGATGTTTTACAGTTCATACGAAAATCTACCATTCGTAAGAAAAACGAGTCGTTTCTTGAATATTGGAACCGGGCATAAGTCAGAATATTTGGCTTATGCCCGGTTCCTATATTCAAAAAACGAGTCGTTTTAATTACGGATGGTAGTATTTTGAACGCTTATTAAGATTACTAACAACGGTTGCTCGTTTCCGACTATTGATTCTAAACATTTTTTGCAAATATTTATAACGCTCCGTTACTTTTGAACAAACTACGAATGGTTTAGCTGACGGATTACGATTCGTTGATTATAGGAACCGGGCATAAACCGTTTTGTCACTTTGAGAACAGAACGCCGATTTACTAAAGAAAAAAATTTAGAGTTGCGTGTAAAGTTGTGGAAATAGAGCTTGAAAAGTTAGAGCGTTTAGACTTTAGAGTAAGAAGCTTGGCTCTATTTGACGTCTGGTGACGTTTTCATAGTACTAACTGAACCTTGATTTGGTATAGATTACGTTCGGTAGGTTACATCTCGAAATCTAGGAAACTTTTGGTCTAAAACGTGTTTCTCGTAGCTACCAATAGAGGCGCTGTTAAAAGTTTTTATACAAATAATTTACAGAGACGGTAGCGAGTATGGTAAACTTGACAAGCGGTAAACTCTTGGTAAGGGCTCGGGTAATGTTTTCACAGTACCAACTGTGTAGTCGAGCTTTGGCAACATTTTACATAAACATGTTTTTGATCGACAAGAAATCACATTTTTAAGAATTTCGGCCTATCTGTAACAAGACAGCTTTTCACACCGAATTGTTGAACCGATCCTAACTAAATTTGATTAATAGGTTCTTTCAGGTCCGAGGTAGGTTATAGGATAGGTTTTATCTCGCACGTTAAAGAGGTTCCATTGAGAGAAGTATAAAAGCCATAAAGTAAATTTCGCTATGATTCATGAACGAGCAATACGAAAAATATAGTATTACTATTTAAATTATGCGCTTCGTCTTTACGCTTTTTACTCTTTTTACACTTTACACTTTTATTTTTAAATTGTCTGTCCTAATCTAAAAATCGATTTTTTTTAATTATGTATGTACATTGTAGAGTTGATAGATTTAAAATACATTCGGATTTCCGAAGCTTGAATCGTCAAGCTCAATATGATTTTCATAACAAATGAAAGTAAAATTATAAAAGATATTTAATATATATATCAATATATATTTAATAAAGTAAAAGTAAAACTATTTTAATATATATATCGATATATATTTAATATCTTTTATAGTTTTACTTTCATTTGTTATGAAAATCATATTCCGTGGAGTGGATCCTTATTCCGTATTATTGTCCAATTACGTTTAGGAACAATAATTTATAAGTCTAGGGTGGTGGAGGCAACTGTCAAATGGTTTCCACCCTGGCGGGAGCTTCCACAATTAGGTTGCTCTCAATAATTCGAAATAAGTAGTAATAAAGTAAGGGTACTGGAAATTGTTCCTTTACATTAACATTTACATTTGAAAATAACATCGTTATATTTTCCAAGAATTTTGACTCAGGGATTCTTACGGTGAGGTTGAAGTTTTGGCGTCTACTGAATGTGAATGGTCAACGTTTTTTTATCAAATGAATTTCGTGTTTATATTGAGTGAAATTAATCAATTATGGTGGCATTTAGTACAATTTTGTTCAATTAAAGTGCTCAAATGAAATAATTACGAGGAAATTAGCGTTTCGTGTATGCCTTCGATGACATCAAATCTCACTATATAAGCTTGAGTAATGAGGTCGCTTTATCCAAGACCTTGACATTCAAAAAGTCAAATCCGACGCAGAAGAAAATGCATAAAAGAAATCACTACATAGTATAAAACATAGTCATTTCCTCTGTCCTTATGTACCTTTGTACGCTTTAATCTTTAAAACTACACAACGCATTTTGATAAGATTTCTTCATTAGATAAAAAGATTGAAGAGGAAGGTTTATATGTATATTTCATAACCGTGCAAAGACAGGGCGGGCAACTAGTGTAGAATATACGGTGTACAATACAAAGACTTACTATAGAAAAGAAAACACGAACTACAATACTAATTATGACCAAAGTGCCCTTATACCAATGAATTAAATGCTAAAACGTTTCATTAGTGCCTTTTTAAAAACTGACTAATTTTGAATACGTCGAATTTCACTCAGTATTAAACCAACCAAAGGAATTTTAAAAGGCTATGAATTTCACAAAATTAAAAGTAAAATAATGGCTATACGACCACAGATTAGGAGAAAACACTTAGCTTAATTGACAAATATAATATTTTGTGACATAAGGTTCAGTTTTAACCGAGGAGGTTACATGTGCCTGTATTTTTATGCATGTAGATCGATTTCTCAGATTTTGAGTATCGATTTGAAACATTTATTTTTTTATTTTTAAGAGCTTAGAAGAAATTTCCACCAAGACTGGATCTTATGAAATCTTAGAAGTATGGAGGAAGATACCTCTCATGTTTTGTATACATATATGTACTACATAATATTGAAATAGAAGTTGATTTTTTGCAGTTCTACTGTGCTTATATTAACACTCATTTTAAGCAATACAACAGAATATTTTTTATTTCTAATAAGGGTAATTACATTGATTTTTTTTGGATGTCATTGTTTTAACATAGTACATATAATTTTATTCTAAACTACTAAACAATATTTTAGCAAATAAATAAATATTCCTGGAAAAAGTTACACAAATTGAATCTTACCCCACAGTAAGCAAATTATAAGCTTGTGTTATGGGTGTTTATCAACGATGTTAATACATAGAAATACTTAAATAGATAACAGCATGAACTTCATAAATGACCAGATCGGGAAATGCAAACATATAATATATCTAAATGTTCATCATGCAAATGCCTGCCCCCCTCGGAAATCGAACCTGAGCCTCGCAGTTGGTCGATGTAGTTAGGCGTGCGTAGCGACACGGTCTATCGTAGTATAGAATTTATATAATTATAAAATCAGTCATGTACAAAAATAGTCAATGTTGAAAATTTAATTAAACTGTAACGATATAATTTAAACAAAAATTTAAACAAAATACAAGTTGCTAATAAAAACGAAAGTTAAATAAAAAAGAAAAACTTTATGAAGAATAGGATAACATTGTCATATAATAAGATAAACTTGTGGTCGCCCGTTGGTCGAAATTTGGACATAACAAATTTTAATATCTTGTTGATAAGAACAGCATTTTCGAAACTTTAGTGCGCCATCTGTGATCTTTTATCTTTATCATCAATATATATGTTTGTGTGTGTCAAATGCGTGGTAGTGTGGATAATGTTTTATTTATTGATTTAATGTACTTTATCAGCACTATTGTTGAAAAATATTAGCGTTCTGCACTTCTCCTAATAAACTATAAGTGTGCCAAATTTTATGCTCCTGCATCCACGCATTTTCGTAAAAAGGGTCCAAAATTTTGGCATCACGTATTAATATATAGATACCTAACAATTGCAGACATTTTGCACGGAATACTCTTGAGTCTTGATTAAGTATTAATGTTTCGGTCTAGAAATGTTTTTAGAAACTCAAGTGTCTTTTTTAAAGACCTATAGATCTATTCATTTATTGTATACATCTATCTTTAGATAGCGAGATTCAACTAGTTCAATATTTTGACAAAAAAGTGTCTATAACATACGGACGGACGGAGAACGCCTATATCGCAAATGTACGAGTTCCATTTTCGCCATTCAGCTGCGAAACCTTAAAATTTTAAAGAAAATATTAGTCGCGTACGTTTCACATTGAAAAGGTATAAATAAATACCTATTTATAGTTTCTCATTGAATCTGTTTTAATAAGAGCTTTGCCCTCAATAGCCGTACTACTCGAGTAAGCCATTGATCCAACGACATAATAAAAGTGTGATATTTTTTGTTTTGGAAGTCAATATCCAGACATGGGAAGCATTTAGCTGTCGGGAGGAAGGTTTATTTAGTCCCTCGTTTAGTCCTCATACTCCATGTGTTAATGGGGGACATCACGCAGGCGCATCATGGACCACTGCCATGTTTCAGAATTTCATACATAGCTTAGGGTTGCCACTCAGTTCTTATATAAGTATTTGTATATATATTTTTTATGATATTGGAAGGTAAGAAATTCATGCCACCTAGAGACACCAAATGTGGTAAAGGTGCGTTGCCAACGTGAGGCCGGGATAGTAGGCCTAGAGCAAAAGTAAGTTTTGCGGCTACCTTATTCTCCGAACTGGAACACGTCAACGGCAAACATTGACGTTATAGTTATATTGTAGTCACTGCGAAAATCTACCTTCTGGTGTTAGTGACAGTAGGCCTATGCTCGCCTTTTACGAGCTGCCTAGGAGAAAGGCGGATGGTCTATTCTGCAAAGAAACCCGGACCAACACGGGGGAAATATACTTAACATTTTCCGGGTTAGATTTCATGGCATTTTTTACATATTATTTCTGGGTCTGGCTGTAATTATTAAATTTATCTGTTATTTATTTGTTTCTATGTTTATCCCATAACAGAACACAAGTACATAATTTTCTTGCTTTGAGGTTTAATTCAATTTACATTATTTTACATTATTTTGTTCGATTAAAATTTGCTTCTGATGTAGACTTCTTCTTCTACGTTCCCAGTAGCCGACTCGTAACCTAAGACCTGACCATAAGATAACATATCAATAACATCTGCGGATTCTATTGGCAACGGTTGCCTCTATTAAGAGGTTGTTGGTCTGCTTGTTCACAAAAAAATCCAAAGTTATTTGTCAGCAATCGCTACGTAGGGATAAAAAAGTCTTAATTTAGTAGGTAAGTAAGTATCTTTAAACCCGTATCCCCTAAGTGGCAGGCAGAAATACAGCAAAATGAATTGTATTTTTTCATTCATTTGCATATTTATCTTATTGTCTTTAATTTAGGACCGATCGAGTGGCTAGTGTACACGCCTAACTCAATAAAACAACAGTTTCGGGTTGATTCCCGACGAGAGCAGGCATTTGTGTGTGAACATTTAGATGTCTGCATTTCCGGGTCTGGCTGTTTATTAAATTTATTCTTGTACCGTAGTATTTACCGTTGATACCACAAGCATATAACTTGCTTACTTTGGGGTTAGATTAAATTTTTGTGACTTGTGAATGTGGAATATAAGGGTAAGCAAACTCAATCCAAAATAACTCAGTTTGGTCTGGATCCAGGTTTTGCAAATCTATATATTTAATGTGTAGTGTTTAAATGGATTCTGGTTTGTTACAACCCTCGTAACTCGAGAATAGCTGAACGGGTTTTAATGATATTCCATTTTTCATATTAGTCCTTGCCGTGAACTACCGTGATTAGGCAAATTAATATAAGAAATATATGTAACGGGGCGGGTGGTACGAAGTTTGCCAGTACATCTTTTAAATGTTATTATAAAACAAAGAATTGGTTACGATATTTATAACTCGAGAACTGTTGGAACAATTTTCATTGTCTTTCATTTGTTGGATACGTCTCAGCTCCGAATAGCAGAGACTAAGACGAATCTAAAAATAGAAAATCTTTTAAAAATAGTTAAGCAATATTTGTAATTAAACAAGTGCCAAGTGGCAGCCCTATCACAAGCAGGGGCATTTCCCACTCACACATGCGCTAGTGTGAATAACCTCGCGGGTTGGTTTCGGTTAGTATCATATCAAACATTCTGGTGAGAAAATCGACACATTGTAAATGCGTTTGTATATTTGTTAGTTTGAGTTGAATTGTTTTATAAATCAATTCAATTTAGGTACACTTACGGCAAAATTGGAACCAATATTTCCAAAGTGATTCAAATTTTAAAATCAACATAAATTAAATGAAATAAAACTATGAAAAACCGACTCCAATTTCATTATAATATATTTACAAATATACCTACTTAGTTAAAACACACTAATCGGATTAGATTCATTATGTTTCAAAATAATGTATTTTATTTAAAATGTTTTTAATGAAAAAGAACCAATGTGAGTGATATTTTTTTTTATATGAACAATTCCCGAAAAGAAACTGATCACAATCGATAGGTACAAATTTGAAGATTCAAAATACTTATAATTTTATAACTCTTACTTTAATAACTCTTGCTAAGCCATAGGAGTATAGTACTAGACAGATTAACATTACTTACATTATATTTTGTACCTAACCACAATCTTTACGCCACAACTGATTTCGCATAGTATAAACTGGAGCTGCATGCTGTGTTCGAATATCTATATATATAAAAGAAAGTGGTGTTAGTTTCATTACTTATAATTCAAGAATGGCTGAACCGATTAGGCTGGAAACATGTGGGGAGGTAGCTTAGAACCGGGAGAAGGACATAGGATACTTTTTATCCTGTTCGATTGTGAGGAAACTGGGAAAACAACATTTTAATTTACCCATACAAATTGAACGGGCGGAACGAAGTTCGCGCAGGACGGCTAGTTTAAAATAATATATTTGATCGACTATATGAAAAGAATAATATGAGAAAACATACACTAAGGGAATCTATGTGTAAGTATCCCTGATAGACCTAGATTGACATTCCACGATCAAACCGTTCGGGCGTTATCAGGGCATAGTGACACGATTCTCCGAAATCGACGTGTTTGTATGAAAAGAGTTATCAATTTGCAGGAAACCGTCCTTGCCAGGCAGCTCGTAAAAGGCGAGCATAGGCTCATCGTCACTAGCACCGTGACACTGACTAGGTGATAGAGTTTAGCAGCGACTCGCCCGGATTGGTACCACCGCCTTACCTATTCCCTCCGCCATAACGTCATGACGTGTTCCGGTTCGGAGGGTAAGGTAGCCAGTAAACTTACTTTTGCTCGAGACTTAATATCCCGGCGTCAGGTGGACAACGCACCATTAACACCTTTGGTGTCTGCGGTGGCGTAAATTTCTTAACATAAGGAAATTCGTCTGCTTGTTAGCCTTCCAATATCATAAAAAAAAGTAATTGATTATTAGGAATCGTAGCATTTGGTACTAGATACCCTCTGTCCTGTCTTGGATGTTTGCTTGAACGCCTTTATTATTGTACATGTAAAAAATACTGAATCTGTTGCATGCGAGTTTTCACTTAGTTATTGGGCCTTCTGTGGTCGTGATGTCTATGGTACCATTTTAAAACATCACAGCTTCAAGTATAACTTTCACTAGTTGTTCCGGTGAACTTCGTTCCGCTCGTTCAGTTTGTATGGTAAAAATAAAGAAGTTGTTTTTCCACCCTTTAATTTTGCATGGGAAGACTTAGAAAGTTGTTTTTCCTAGTTTTCTAGATGATAAATGGAATGAAATGTACCCTACGTCCTTCTCGTAAAAAAAAATAAAAATAGTATTTCCCTCTGATATGCTTATAATTATTGTAACAATTTTCTAAGCTGCGCAACTAAAACATTTTTCTTTCTTACACCCGCACGTTAAAATACGACACTTAAGATTTATTGGATTTTTAATTATTAGAAACATTATTAATCACGAACAGTTGATTACTTGTATCCGGATCTGGAAGTTTCAGGTTGTTTTCCACCACTCGAAAGGTACGGTTCGTTTCATTCCGTGTTTATTTCATTCGTTCGTAAATTAAAAATCGCTAATGTAAAACTTGTTCCTTTTGTACAGAGAGTTTCTAACGACCGTTTTCAATTATCACACCAATTGTGAATTCCAAAATTAGTAGTTTTTTTTAGGTTTTGGCATTCGCGTTAGAGTTTAGCCATTAGTAAAGTAGAAATTTGCAACAAATTTACCAATATCAGGATTCAATTCTAATTAGTCATATGTTATAAGTCGTAAGTCGCCAATAAGTCACGTCAGGATCTTGGTAAAAGCGGTGGCCTCATTACTCAATCTCGTACAGTGAGATTTGGCGGCGACGAGGAAATACACGACACGAAAATAGCTTCATGATTATTTTATTTGTTCACGTTCTATCCGTCTGCTTCTTTGCCTTTCAATATCATGAAAATAAAATAAGAATAAAGTAAAATAAACATAAAAACAATGATTAAAATTAAAAAAAATATACCGGCCGAATTGAGAACCTCCTCATTTTTTTGAGCTCGGTAATAAAATAAACATAAAATTAATTAAAATATTTGAGTGAATTTCTAAGACCCACGGCTTCCACAAGGACATCGCGATTCGTTAGCAAAATGGACGTTCAATTTGTTTCTCAAATCTCAGTTTTGGACAGGTCTATGAATTTGATGACGACGGTATTCATTCTAACCCCGATAGAAAGGCGTACCTCGGTAGATATCCGAGGCTAGCGTCCTTGTATGAAAAGAGTAACAAATATGGAAGAAGTTAGGCAGATTTGCAGGTATTACTACACTTGGTAGTCTATGCCTTTCCACAAACCACTTAGTTACCAGATGTATTTCTGACATTACGTAGACATTTCTGTAGATTAAATTAGCGAAACAACATTATTACTACCTAAAGATCTTGAAGGTTTTTCTCGACTTGACCTGGCATCTATCAAAGTCCGATTCTGTCTTTCTTATCCTTGTCATTTCTTTACTTTTCTCCTTATAATTTCTTTTCAAAGTAAAGAATTATCAAAATCGATCAATTAATAATAAAAGAACCGGGCATGGTTCTTGCAATAATCGCGTCTAAATTGATACTTGTTGCAAAATTCCTTGATTTATTGCCTAAGATCTCATCATCAGATCATCAGATCCTTACATGCTCTGAATATAAGAAATTTGCAATCCAATAAAAAAACTCTATTCAATTCGAATCAATACTTTCAAGGTAAATGCAAACATACAGGCATACAAACATGAATACACACCTACATACATACTGGTCGAATACAGAACCTCCTTTTTTAAATCAGTTAAAAACCCCGACTATTTGAAAATAGAAAATGTCAAATGTAAAATGTTAAAAATATGTTTTTACTAAATAGGATGGGCTCAATATTTACTATTTAGTTCATAACCTTCGCGGAAATTGAGAAATGACCGCGACACAGAACTGTGACGGTATTAATAAGGAAATGACAACAATTATTTACTTGCTCGAGTCCGCGCGTATCTAGACACGCGGTCGCGATACAAGCCAAGTTCAAACGCAGCGCTGTGTGTGATTTTACATAAACAATTTTCAGTTGACTTAAAAACTATGTAAACTACAGATATTTGACCTTGGAGATTGTCTAAAATACAAAATTTCGTAAATGCGGCACTAAAAATGACTGATTAACTTTAAAAAAATAGCACTTTTGTGACTGATTGACAGACTTGCTCTTAGATCTAAAAAACCACTTACATCTGGATTACTTAGGAACTTGATATTTGGCATCGAGACAGACTATTACCCACACTAATGACAAACCAAAAAGAGAACATTTAAATTAATTATGATTAGTCAATAAAGTCTTAACAAAGGTAAAAGGAAAGTTGGTGAAAAACTTCGTTTCCGTTGTAAAATCGTATTACCAATCAATAATTTTAAAAAAATATTGATACGTGCAAGTTGTGGAACGATAGCTAGAATAAGCGTATTTATTAACGTTACGGACATAATGATTTTTTATGCTCCCTAATCTCATGTTAATATGATAATTTTAAGAATACGTACCTAATCCAAGCCTAAGATTTGGTTCGCCTCGTTTTCATAAACCGACTATATTTATCAAATTTACATATCTTCCTTAATTTATACGCAGGTTTGTAAAAACTAGGGAAACTAAATTTTGATTTAAACATTTTATTGTAATTACTATTATTTTCATTTTTTTACACAAAACTTAGTCCCAAAACGTTATTGCTTTGGTCAATAAAATAAAATTGACAAAAACACGTACCACTCTTACTTGGCTTGACTTGGCTGTCATTTAACAGTTATGTTTTTGATTGGTTTGTATTTATTGGAGTACAAGTAAGTTATTTCATTTATCGGCAGCACATAAGACTTGTTGGAAAATGCATTAGTTACGCCTTTATAGTCGTTATCTTTAGCCAGTTACTAAGTAGTTTATACATCTAAAAAGTGTTGTGAAAAAAAGTGTGGTCAGATTTTTTGGATTCTTTCTGAACCACGTCACTCTTTACAAATGACTTTAATGTAATTCTGTACAATCTGTCAAAAAGTCATGAAAAAAAAGTTTATGGAACACACTGTCACGTCAAATGTTCTTGAATGGCTATCATAAGTTTTTATTAGTAGCTTGCTGTTCTGGCAAATTTCGTTCCACCCGTTTAGTGTGTGTGGGAAAAAATAAAGTTTTGTTTTCCCACCTTCCCTACAATTTTACCGGTTTTTTTCTTTTCATAAAAACCTTCTTCTGACAATAATAAACACAACAGAAAAAGAATTAGCCAAATCGGTTCTGTCTCTCGGAAGTTATGCACTTAGTAACACATTCAGCGATTTATTTTTATATTGTAGACAAATGATAGAAGAAAGTTAAAATTAGTCTGAATAGTTATAAAAGTGGTGTTAGAAATTTATAGGTATTTAAGGTGTTTCAAGTATGTATGGCAGAATTTTAAGCGGGATACTTACTTTTGGATTCAGATGCTTACGGTCGAACATCAACAACAGAGTTGCTTAAGTGGTCTAGTGTAACGGCGTTAACTTTGATGATGAGGTCCCGGGTTCGACTCCACCGTAGAGCAACTCAAAATGTGATTTGTGGTGGTTGTATCTTACTTCCTCTATGGAAATACGGACATGAAGATAATTTTTTGAATGATTACTGAATTTCATAACATGAATGTTTATATTTATTTTATCTAAACATATAATAAATCTGTAGAAGGCTGAATTCTGTACATTGAAAATATTGAAAAAATAAATAACGGGGGGTGTTACTGGATCGATGCCAAACCCAAATATGTGATTAAAATTTTTTTGTCTGTCTGTATGTTCAGGCATCACGTGAAAACTAACGGTTCGATTTCGATGAAACTTGGTACAATTATACCTTATTATCCTGGGCATAAAATAGGATACTTTTTGTCCTGGAAAAATACGTAGAAACAAAAACTCAGTTTTATCACGCAAAGACCGACATCCGCGCGGACGGAGTCGCGGGTGGAAGCTAGTGTTTAATAAATAATAACACTTGTTTCCTTAGAAAAAAATGTATTTATTTCAAATTACCTATATTAATTTTTTTTTACATTTTTTGATTGTTCGAGACTCGTCGTTTAATTGCCTTTCTGCACTAAAATATAGTCCAATACATTCAGTTAAAACTAAATACAACATTTACTACTATCACATACGCAAAGAAAAACAAAGTTAGTAGTCTTATAGGTTTTAGTTTGTACTATATGGGATACCATATAAATTATTTTCATGGTTTGTTGACTGACTCCCCGTGTTGGTCCGGGCTTATTTGTAGAATAGACCATCTGCCTTCCTTGCCAGGCAGCTCGTAAAAGGCGAGCATAGGCTTATCGTCACTAACACCGTGACATCTGACTCTACCACCTAGGTAGAGTTTAGCAGCGACTCGCCCGGATTGGTACCACCGCCTTACTTGTTCTTGCCGCCATAACGTTATGACTTGTTACGGTTCGGAGGGAAAGGTAGCCGGTAAACTTACTTTTGCCTGAAGCCTAACATCTGGGCTTCAGGTTGGCAAAGCACCATTACCACCTTTGGTGTCTCTAGGCGGCGTGAATTTCTTACCACCAGGAAATCCGTCTGCTTGTTTGCCTTCCAATATCATAAAATAAAAAATAAAAGAAATAGACTAGGTTTATCTATAATATTAAAATGAATTGCTAAATGTATTGGTAAGTGCATAACTTTCGAACGTATCAACCGATTTGGCTAATTCTTTTTTGTTGTGCTAGTTATTGTCAGAAGAAGGTTCCCATGAAGCGAAAAACCGGGAAAATTGCAGGGAAAATAGGAAAAACAATACTTTATTACTGAACTAAACGGGTGAAACGAACGAATTCCGGTACAGTTAGTTATTAATGCAAGTATATAATTTCTCTTAATATACTACGCGATATAGCTATTCCCAGTTTACCAAAACTTGGTATTGTTTGACTCGGAATGTTTTAGTATTCTCCGACTCAATTATTCTACGCTGACGAAGTTAAGAGTAAACAGCTAACAGCATAACTAAATAAATGTTGTATATATTGACGATCTTACCGTTGATAATATTTATGTGGGACTCTCTCGGAATTATATATTAACTAGCTGATCCAAACTTCATATCGCTTGACATTAATGCATCGACAGTAGCGCAGTCTGTCGGATCCGATGTGAAACATTCCCAAATCAACAACTACTAATTATTAAAAAATTAATTAAAAAAACATTTTCCAGTGGACCAAATTGTGAATCTAAACCATTATCGAATTCCCTAGAACACATACAAAAAATTTCATCGACATCGATCCAGTCGGCTAGAAGGAGTTCAGTAACATACACACTCACAGAAGTATAGTATAAGAAGTATAGTTACAGCTATCTTTATATATAAGTATATATAAAGATAGCTGTAATATAATAGTAAACACGCGATTTCGTACCTAGTAAATAGCTGGAGTCGCCGCCGTCGTCAAGATCGCCTCTGTGGTCTAGCGATCCGGCATCGGGCTTAACTTCTTGAGGACCCGGGTTCGATCCTAGGGTCGAGCAACAATAAAATTAGATATTTTATACTTTGAATTTTCTAATAAAAATAACGTTGCCCGGAATTGGATTTGAGCCCGGTTGGCGATAGCCTTGCCACCTATCAAATTTTGGACTTAGTGTCTTCAACTAGTCGTGGGTGCCTCTGTCCACCCCTTTGGGAAAATGGACACGAAAATACTTTTTTTTTTAATTTGGAGTCGGATTTTTTTATTTTTTCTGCACTTCACTTTTTTACACATTACAGCGTCTACTGTACTTTAGTACTAAGTATTAAGTATGTGATTGTACTTCAAATTCAATTATTTTAAAACATCTAAATTTTAAGTTTAGTTTTCGCTAAAGAGGCTTGTTTTATTCTGACTGCTAATTTTACTTTGAACGTAGACTCCTAAATAGGTACGAAGTCAAAGCTTGCGCTTCATTTTAAGTCCAACCATTTAACGTTACTCTGAAATACGTAATTGGTTTTTCTCTTAATGGCTGGTTTTCTACACTCCGTGACTGACATACTAGTTAATTCTCAGTATGTATGTTATTAAGTACATATACATTACAAGTGGCTCGTCTCGGCTTTGCACGGTAATGAAATATACAAATAAACTTTCCTCTTGAATCACTTTATCTATTAAAACAAACGGCATCAAAATCCGTTGCATAGTTTTAAAGATTAATTCATACAAAGGGATATAGGGATTAAGGACACAGGAAGCGACTTTGTTTTATACTGTGTAGTGATACATCCAAGTACTCAAAGTTGATAAAAGTAGTAGCTTTAATACAAAAAATGTAAACACCCGTAGAACACATGTTTTAATATACATTGGTAGTGATCCCGCTTTGCACAAACTAAACTTATTAAAAATATTTTTTTAATAAACAAAAAAAAAACAAAAAATTGGAACAATTTTCACATGTGATCATGTGAGCTTAGTCCGGGCCCCTGCATCCACGTTGGTAACTAAAACACCTAACCAGTTACAAAAAAAGATTTTTAACCAACAACAAGTTACGAAAATGGAAAAATAATTCTTCTCTAAGGTCTAGCGGTTCAGTTGTTGGACTTAATTGCATGAGGTCCCGGGTTCGAATCCCGGGTCGAGCAACAAAAAAATGGGTTTTTCCAATTTTCTAATAAAAAAAAACGTTGCTCGGGATAGGATATGTGCCCGATTGACGATAGGCTTGCCACCTATCACATTGTAGGACTTAGTATCTTCGGCTAGTCGTGGTGCCCTGGTTGTGCCCCTGCCTAGCTCTTCGGGGATATGGGCGTGAAGATACTTTACATTAATTAATCTGTCAACTAGTTTCAAAACAGCGAAAGAAAAATCTTCTTTTGTAACTGGTTAGGTAATTTTAGTTACCAACGTGGACGTAGAGGTCCGGACATGTTCAATTGTAATGTTTTTAATCAACGTTTTTCGAGGGATATACTAAACGATCAATAATTAAGGTTATGTGTAAAAAACCATACAGGTTCCCTACAGAAGATTTGTATTCCTTATGTGAATTATTATTATTATTGTGAATATGTAAATTATATATATTATATATTTTAGTAGAAAAACATAAAACTGTAGTAAACGAAGCTAAAACATACAGAAGAGGCAAAATAAAAATTGATACTGAATTTGCAAAAACAGTTTTTGCTAGAAACAAATATAATAGACAGGCAGGACACCTATACAACAAAGTGAATAATCTTTTAAATACTTACAAATTACTTTATCGCGACTTTAAGATAAATGTAAATGAATGTCGAAAGAAACTAAACTATAATGAGGTCGAAGCGTTATTACATGTAGTGTCATAATCTACTATTAACACAAATCAATATTATCATAATATATTATATTAACACACACAAAAAACGTAACATATACACACACATACACAAACTCACATACACACACGCACATATACACACACAAACACACACACACATACACACACACTAACACACATCATATACATACACATAAACAGACATATAACAGTAACTTTAAATAAAGATAAAGATACTTAAAATTAGTTTAGTGAGTGCCCATCAAATTTACCAGCAGTTCAAAATTGGATACTCAAACAATTACATGTTGCTACGTCATCCATGTGTAGTATGTTATTGGTTGAATGTAAATTTTAGACATTGTTTAGTTAAACAAGCAACAATAATTTTGTCTCTGTGGACTAGCGGTCCAGGTGTTGGACTTGAAGGCATGAGGTCTTGGGTTCGATTCTTGGGTTAAGCAACAAAAAAAATTTGGTTATTATTAAAAAAAAATTGCTGGCGATTGGACATGTGCTCGTTTAGCGATAGGCTTGCCACCTATCAAATTTTGGGACTTGGTATGTTCGGCTAGTCGTGGGTACCCGGTTGTGCCTTTCCCTACCTCTTCGGGGATATGCGCGTGAAGATACTTACTTACTTACAAAACAGTAAGGCGATTTCAGTTTGGGATATTATTATTTACTAGCTGAGCCGACAGACGTTGTCTTGTGTCAAGTGTTATCTATGAACACTGAATACGAATTGGACGACTGACAGTAAAGTAAAATTTGTTCGACTTACAAAAGTTTTTTGTTATTTCTTAGGAACTGACAATAATTTAGACAAAATTTTTTTTGTGTGGGTGTGTATTGGTGTACTTACGTAAAAATTAAAGTCTTCTATATAATATCAATTTTTGTTGAGGGTAAGTCGAAACAGAAAAGAATGTTAACTTAAAAAAAACCAACGTCAAATTCCAATCTACTGTTAAGCAGTTCGGTCTAAGTCTCGCTTGTAGATATCCTGAAAAGCGAAACAAAAATCACAAAGAAGGCCGTATAAAATTCGGCGATAAAATACAGTGTTTTTTGTGGAGCATAACAGAGAAATATGAAGTCATTCACTCATACATCGATAAAGAAGTTTCATTTCAAAAATAAATAGCGAAATCGTTCCGTCTATGATTTAGTATGCAGTGAATATAGGGATTTACTATATTTAAGAGACAAGCTGTCGCCAGACGTTGACCTTGAGGTGTAGTATATATACATTGATTTTTTATATGAACCTTGCTCTAGCAATAAGGGAGCGTCCTTAAATTAAGTGAGATGTTTAAAGGGGGGAGTCGGGAGGGGTCGAGTCAAATCTCATACAATCTTATGTTGGAGAAAGGGGGGTCGCGGCAAATACCACGCTTTTTTTTATTGAAACAAAGAAAAATGTACTATTTTGATCCATTTAATCCATATTGTACATTGTTGAGATTAAATCTTAAGTGTAATTTTAATACGATCAGGATCATTCTGTAATCATGCCCTTCCCCCGAAAGAATGAAGTCATTTACTGTAGTAGAAATTATCCCTAGTAAAAAGGGATAATGTAGGCTTCTAATGGAATATTTTTTTTGACGATCCAGTAGTTTCGGAGCCTGTTCAATACAAACAAACAGACAAAAAAACATTCAATTAATCTTTCCTCTTTATTATCTATATATTAATAGGTGAAGCAAAAACTTTGCACACTTACAGTTTATGTGTAGGAGAAGTGCAAAATTCTAACATTTTTCAATAATAATGTTTATTCAGTACAAAAATTAATAAATAAAATATTACCCACACTTCCATGCATTTGACACACACTATGATCTTTTGATAAAAGATTACAGATTACGCACCATGAAGTTTGGAAACAAAGTAGATGGTCTTGAGGAATGAAGATGGCGTTCTAAAGAACAAGATATTAAAATGTATTATGGTCGAATTTCGACCAACGGTCGACCACTAGTTAGTATAGAAACCTATCTAAGATAAAAGATAGGACTAGTTTAGATTAGTTACTAGGCAGCCATTGTTATTTTTCATCTATACTAATAATAAAGAGGAAAGTTTTGATTGGTTGTATTGAATAACAAACCGGTCCTGTAGTTTCGAAGCCTATTATTATTTCGCCATCAGAAGCCGACATTATCCCTGATAAACATGACCTATACTTGTAACAAGAAAAAATTAGAGCCCTACCAAAACTTCAATATTGTAACCAAGCCCTACTGTGTAAAAAAGTAAGTTATAAAATATCTTTCCGTTTGCCGTTACACATAGAACAAAAAAGTGTTCTACAATATTTTTGTAAATCAATATTTACTACTCTGCGACACCATATATCTAACTATTATAGTTGAGGCATTAAAATTACTTTATTATGTTATATGAGTTGACAGAAATGCTGACCATATTCGGATCATGTTATCCATATCTTCATTTTAATCCTTAAACAAATAAATTATTTTATATTCAAGACTGTTTCAATACCTTTAGTATGATCCTTAGACTTCGTAAAATGAAACACCTAAAAGGAAAGTAGTATAAGTAAAAGTATGGTATAGCTTGTAAGTTTAACTTTGATCGTAATTAGAACTTAAATAAACTTAAGTAACAATTTACAGTAATTTAGGAAGGGAAAGTGTTACGTGTAGCAAATATTTTATGAGCCACCCTCAATTGGTTATACCTAAAGCGAATTATTTATAAACCGGTATGCAATAGCTCGTCATTCATTCCATTCACTCCAGCTACGTCCAAAATATTTCCATCATTGCATTAATGAATAGCAATGAATGGTGTTAAAATTGTTAAAATCAATTACTAGCACTAATTGTCCCTGCAATTCCAATTATAGTGTTAACATTCCGCTGCTATGCAACTGACTGAAATATTTGACGAATTTCATTTGAACTGCGTTGGCTTTTACTGTTATACGCTAATTATTTAATACTAGCTGTGACCGCGACTTTGTCATAATGTAATTTTATAAAACGTCAGTTATAGTTTGTGCAGTTACTTAGTTAACCTTTTAACAGCCGCAGCATTTTTTACTGAACGTGCCTCCACCGTAGATCGTATAAAAACTATCTAAACCAATTAGTGCTAACAAAAACTATCTAAAATCGACGTTATTCTCTTGATATCTGTCTTACTGTATAATTATAGATATGGTCCCATCTCTATGATTGGTATTTAACTAATAAATAATTTGAAATTGTTGAGAGTATTGAGATAATTTTGAAAATACAGACAATCACTTCAAAAACAGTAGAAATTAGTATTATTTTTAAGACGGCGGCGGTGCAAACTAGATGTTTTATGTCTTATTTTCCAGACCATGGCGGCTAAATGGTTAATTTATATTTTTTCTAAAATAAAATTAGCCTAAGTTACTCCTTACTACATTAGTTACCTTGCCACGATTGTTACTTACAGTCAGGAGAGCTGTGTACTTGTTCGCTTTGTAATATATAATTTTTTACATATATAATTCTCGTGTATATAAATGTCAGTTACCGTACTCCTCCGAAACGGCTTTGCCAATTCATCAAAATGTATATGCATGTTCAGTAAGTCTGAGAATCGGCTGCTATCTATTTTTCAAACCCCTAAGTGATAAGGATGACTCACTCCAATTTTTTACTAAAATTACATTAAAATAGCAGAACAACGTCTGCCGGGTCAGCTGGTCAAAAAAATATTTGCAAGAAATTCTTCTGAACTGACGTTAAAACTTGATGGACAAATTTATCGTTCTATTAGAAAAACTTGTTAAACTAAGTATAAATAAAAAAAAACGACTGTAGTGGCGGCTGTAGGGAAAAACAGTAAAAATGCATATTGAAATGGA
>NJDD01000813.1:600410-625393 GCA_002245505.1 Calephelis nemesis
TGTGATTTATACTTACTCGTAAGTTAAACTTAACGGTAAATATTACTGTTGTTTACCTTGTTGATGTAGTAATAAAATTGGATTTGGTTTCTTGCAATTTTACTGTGCTTAAGTTTAATTTCATGTATATCTATATTTATTTAAAAATAATTTCATTTATAATAAATTTTTACTTTCAAAAGTACATATTAAACACCATAATGAATTTACGAAATAAGATTTAAATAATTTTATTTTAATGATATTGGAAGACGAACAAGCAGGCGGACTTCCTGATAATAGGAAATTCACGCCGCCTAGAGACACCAAAGGTAATGGTGCGTTGTTAACCTGAGGCCGGGATGGTAGGCCTCGAGCAAAAGTAAGTTTACCGGCAACTTTACCCGGTAACGTAACCTTACCTTACCTACCATAACCGTAACGGTTACCTATACGGTAAGGTTACCTTACTTTCCAAACCGGAACACGTCAACAGAATTGACGCTATGGCGGCCTGAAAAGGTAAAGCGGTGGTACCAATACAGGCAAGTCGCTGTAAAATTCTACCACTTAGTAGGATGTTACGGTGCTAGTGACAGTAAGCCTATGCTTGCCTTTTACGAGCTGCCTGGCAGGAAAGAAAATGGTCTATTCTGCAAAGGAGCCCAGACTAACACGGGGAAATATATTTTACTTTCAAATATGTGAAATTCGGTAGTAGGCGCAAAGTTTTGGACCTCGTTTTCTCAATGTGTCAATAAATATAACAAGTTGTTTGAATGCTTTGAAGTAATAAGTTTTTAAGACAAACAAGCACACACTCTGGTGATGGGAAGTGACGAAGCTAGTTGACACAACATATTTACATTTTACATTTGTTCGGATACACGCTGTACTATTCTATTATTTTGTATAAATACGAGAACATTCTAAGCTTTTCAGACAGAATAAATATTATGGAAGCGAAAGAACTTGTTCTATTTTAGTATTTACTTCAAAGATGTGCAGTGAAGTCAGTGAGAAATGCTTTAAATTAAAGTATTCGCGTGTAAGAATTTAATACTATTCGTAGAGCTGTTAGTTTACAGCTTGTACGGTTTCCTGTAGAAAGATATTGAAAGCAAAAATATTTATGTTTTTTGTGTAACATTTTCAATGTTGAATCACAAACATTTTAAGTGGATTCTACAGATAAATATTCTGAAAACAAAAATGAATAAGTTGTTTTAATATTTAAAATGTAATGTAATAATATTATTATGAATAATTATTAAGCGCAATAAAACTTTATTTGTCTATGGTTGGTGATTGTCAAACCATTGATGTCTTTGACATGACCAAAAATATATGTGTCGAAGTAAGATAGATAAACCCGTAATATATTTATATCTCTAAGGATATAATTATGTACCGTAACACAGTTATACGAAAGGGATTCATTCATTCAAAAAAGACAAAGTCGACTTGTAAACCTTAGGAGTCGTTTCAAACGCAAGCAAATTGAGAGAGGTCTTTTAAAACTGACACTTCCACTTAATGTACAAGTATGCAACAACCAGTAACAACGGCATAACTTCTGCGTTAGTTAATTTTGTAGAACTCAAATAACCGTATCTCTGACAAACTAGAGCTTAAATGGAGAGAACTATTTCATAAACTTTATGGAAGCGTTAAGTTTTAAATTAGATGCTTTCTATAAGTACCAACTTGAATGTTTGAATTTGAATCGTGAAATTCCTTCACGTAAAATTATACTGAAGGTGTCTACTTTGTAACCTCCGGCGAAAGTAGGTTGTGAAAAGTTTGACATTTGTGTAGGTGTGTGTGAGTGCGAGTACAATAATAATTATGTGTGTGCATGTGGTTTTGCATGTGCGTGTTTGTGTGCGTGTGGTATTCAAATTATCGTGTTCGGACTAATTGACTGAAGACGTCTAAAGTAAAATTGTGACGTACTCTATTGTTTTTTTCAAAGATTGTACTTACCTAAAAAAACAATAAATTATTTATCACAATAACCACTACTATACGCTATGCATCGATACATCGATAATAGTTGATGAAACATTAAAAGTTTTTTGTGAAAATGGAGTTCCATGAATAGGGAGTCGGCTGGAGCTGGCCCAATTGTAGAAATGACGGTTCTATGATGACTGCTTTTCGCTATTCACCTGCGGAACCTTCAAAAAGATTACACTATGGAGTTAGTAGAGCAATTTTTATTTGTGTGTGTGTGTTGATGTGTGCGTGTGTGTGCGATCGTGTGCGTGTGTGGATGTGTGCGTATGTGCGTGATTGAAGGAAATATTTTTATGAGAACTCCTTTGGTAAACGAGATAAAAAGTATCCTTCCTCGCAACATAGAGCAACAACTAGCCAAATTTTACAACGATTGGTTTAGTAGAATCGGCGTTAAACACGGTTGTGATACAGACATAAAATTTTTAAAAATATGTTCTACTTTCCCTTTTCAGTATTATTGAAGTTATACTTCTTTTGGCGCGTTAGGAAAAAATGATGAGGGTAAATTTTTACGGTGCGCGCGCACACCGTCACGAAAAACCGACATGATGAAGCTAGCTATAGATAACATTTTAATTTTTATTAAATATTAAATAAACTTTATTTAACTAAATATTGCATTATAATAAAACTTTTAATGTATTAAATACCTTTTTTTATGGTTAGTGTCATTTTGTCTACAAATGTAAAATAAGGCAAAAGATAAAATTTTTAAAAAGATTTTTATCTTATTACGCCGAAGAAGTATAACTTTTAACGCGTGTACATAAGTACACACACATTTTGTTTAAATGTCTTTAATATACAGAATTCACTCTCTTTGACTTTTTTTGCAAGTAAACTATAGTTGAACTTGGCTATCATTTCACATTTATGTTTTTCATTTGATTTAATATGCTAGCAGCTACGGCAATAGCTAGTCAATTGAAATTCGTTATTCAAATTTGAAACTTTATGAATCGCCGATTCGCAACTCTCTCTTGGGATCTCCTTTAGTAAGCGATGTAAAAAATATCCTTCCTCGCAACTTAGAGCAACAACCAGCCAAATTTTCAAAAGATTGATTTAGTAGATTTAGCGTTAAGTGCGGTCATGATACAGACATATAATTTCTAAAAAAACTTTTTTCTGTCCCTTTTCAGTAGTTTGTATCTATTTTTAAATATCTTTATGGTACAGAATACACTCATCTTAACTTTGATTACAAGTATAGATTACAAGTATTTACCCCGTGTTGGTCCGGTCCCCTTTGTAGAATCCATCCCATCTGCCTTCCTTGCCAGGCAGCTGGTAAAAGGTGAGTATAGGCTCACTGTCACTAACACCTTGACATCTAACTAGGTGGTAGAGTTTAGCAGCGACTCGCCCGGATTGGTACCACTGCCTTATCTATTCCTGCCGCCATAACGTCATGACGTGTTCCGGTTCGGAGGGTAAGGTAGCCGGTAAACTTACTTTTGCTCAAGGCCTAACATCCCGGCCTCAGGTTGGCAACGCACCATTACCACCTTTGGTGTCTCTAGGCGGCGTGAATTTCTTAACACCAGGAAATCCGTCTGCTTGTTTGCCTTCCAATATCATAAAAAAATTGAACTTGGCTGTCATTTCACATTTATGTTTTTCATTTGATTTAATATGCTAGCAGCTACGACAATAGTCAATTGAAATCCGTTATTCAAATTTGAAACTTTATGAATCGCCAACAAACTGCTACAGTATTGAAACACTACGAGTTTTGAACGGGAATTGTTTTTTGAAGTCGAAAAAGAGACACCTGCAAATTGGGGAATGTGTTAACATGATTTCAAAGGGAACCGGCAATTTTTTAATTACTGGCACTAGAGTTGATTGCGAATATTCGCAATCTCTTTTCTCGTGAAGCTGGAGTTTTATAGATTCGTAAAAATGAATTTCTAACTAGAAAACTAAATAAATTTCCAGCTGATATTTTCCAGACACAATTGGCACACACAGTTTTTATGGAATGTTATTACTTTAAGTTTACAGAATGTGATCTTTAGGTATATTTCAAACTTGATTTTTCCCAATAAACATTTATGTCTTACCAGCAACTTTTATAGCGTAGAAAATATTTTCATACAAACTTTTATCCTCCATTATTGTTTTTGGGGCTTGATATGTTTTTAATTTTGGAGTATTCCCGCAAGCGTCTTGGCGTAAAAAAGTAAACATGTGTACATAAAAGCGCACCAATAATTTTTTTGAAAATACTTAACTAAATCAAAAGAACCATTTTAAGGAATTGTCCTGCCACCCAAATCCGCGCAATGTTGCATAATTATAGTAATACTGTTTAAATCTTTAAAACTACGCAACGGATTTTGATGCGGTTTTTTATAGATAGAGTGATTGAAAAGGAAGGTTTATGTGTATATTTCATAACCGTGCGAAACCGGCCGGACCGCTAGTTAAAAAATAAAAGTGTAAAGTGTATAAAGTATAAAGCCGAAGCTATATAAAAAATAGTACTATACCCCCTTACTAATAAAACTTATGCGCCCGTTGATCTATTGTGTATCTTCATGCTTTGTTAGCGAAAGTGAAGTTACACAGCAGATCAACGGTCGTGTAAGTTTTATTAGTAATGGGGTTACTGTTTAAATCAATGTTCACTTGACTCGTTCGCTTCAAAGATTATATTTGAACTGAACTCCATTTATTTAACCAGAAAACAATAGAATTCCAGAAAATTCTACTTGAACCGTGGAATAAACGTTCCAATAAACAATCTAGAATCAATAGGTCTATGGACGTATAAGTTTCAGTTTCTGTATGACCTACATGCGTTCTATGTTGCAATTAAATTCTATTGTTTGTAATGGCAATACCCTTCTTTTCTTTCTAAATTATTTTTTTGTTTACTTAACAGTATTTTCCTTTTCTTTTTTAGATTATTCTTTTGTTTACTATGGGAATACCCTTCCTTTCTTTCGAGATTATTCTTTTGTAATATTACCTATGCTTGTCACTATTTTTAGATGAACATTCAGCTCATAACTTTAATTTCGAAGAGTTATGGCGCCATCGCGAGAAAAGATGGTCGAAGACTTTCATAATTATTGAATTTTGTGTTTATATTGAGTGAAATTAGTCAATTTTGGTGGGATTTTGTACAATTTTGTTCTGTGAAAGTGCACAAATGAAATAGTCATGAAGAAATTAGAGTTTCGTGTATTTACTCGTTGCCACCAATTCTCACTACATGAACATTAATACTGCTTTACCCAAGACATTGACATGACTTATTGAAGATTTGTGACTATTTATAATTGAATTCCGATTTTGGTAAATTTCATGCAAATTTCTACTTGGCTAATGACAAAATGCTAACGCGAGCGCCAAAACCTAAAGAAATGAATAAAAGAGGTTTTGATTTCCGTCATTTTAAATTTTTTTGGCTGTTTATCAATGTCTAATTAACTTTAATTGGGAAAAATACAAAATTCAAGTTTTTCTCTCTCCCTCTACGAACGACTACTACTACGATGTACTACTACGATGTCATCAGCGGATGGACGTATTTTTATGCGCTTTTATTTGTTGTATGATATTGGAAGGAAAACAAACAGACGGATTTCCTGGTGGTAAGAAATACCGATAGCCTAGAGACACCAAAGGTGATAATGGTGCGTTGCCAACCTGCGGCTGGGATGGTAGACCTGGAGCAAAAGTACGTTTACCGGCTACCTTACCCTCCGAACTAATTTGGGTGAGTCGCTGCGAAACTCTACCACTTAGTCAGATGTCACGGTGTTAGTGACGATAAGCCTATGCTCGCCTTTTACGAGCTGCCTGGCATGAAGGCAGATGGTCTATTCTGTAATGGAGCCTGGACCCAGACCAACGAAAGGTGACGTAACGACGTCTGTAAGTATTGGAATAGATGTTAGACGTATTGTGGGTATTTATTTCACCTTTAAGCGCATATGAGGCCAAATAATTTAAATATCGACGAGAGCTGGTGAAGCTGAGCTGGTCTCGTCACGGAACTCGAAGATAGGAGAGGTTATGTCTACTGGTAGACCCATCGAATTATGACTCATTCATTTCGCCCAACTAGATCTGTCCATATTTTCTGGTGACGAGGGCTTCATGAGAAGAACCTTATGTTTGAACTAGGAAGTGACCAATGGTTTGGAGTTTAAAAGTTACAGTATTCTGTATCATAATTCACCGCTTTTCATCAATGATTGAGATAGCTCTTATCTATCTTTTATAGATATCTGTCCAGGTGTTGAAGGTCATAAGCTCATTTGCAGCTCATTTGTAACTATCGGAATAGATATAAGACGCACTATGGGTATTTATTTCACTTTTGAACGTATGTAAGACCTAACTGTTAAAACACTAACGAATGGTAGTACATTCGGTCTGATGATGCAGCCCGAAGATAGCACAAATAACCCTGGAATACCTGGTGGTAAACTAAGACTTAGACTAATTTTATTCCCCTTAGCTAGATCTGTTGATATTTCCTGATGACGACGACTTGATGATGATGATGAGGAACCTGATGAATTATCTGGGCTAATAATATAGGTGATGGCTCACAGTTTAAAAGTTACGGTATTGGGTTTATTTCGTAATATTTGAAGTACTTTTAAAACACATAAAAGAGGTGTTGTAAGTTTTATTTATTTGTTCGTATATGTATGTTTGTCCCTGCATCGTAGCTTGTAAGCAATGGGGATGCGTTTTAATCCCCAAATCAAAATGAGAGGTTATTTTAACCCCGACGGAAAATGAGGGTTGTTCTCTCTCTCTAACTCCCCCTCTCTCGCCCGCTCACACTGTCTCTTGCACTCTCTCTATTTTTATATTTAAGAAAAACTCCATAGGTACTATATATATTTTACATATTGACAAATTATGTTGCTACAACTTTACAGCACGTAGGAATATGTGAGGGACAACAGATGTGAATTTTTAATAAGCAAGGGAGTAATAATAAGAAAATAGAAATGTGTACTTGTATTTCACTCACCTGTATTTCATTACAACAAAGTTTCAGAGGGTAGGTACACAATTTTAATGTAAAAGATTTCCATCAGGTAATACAAGGACCAACGTGGGTGGATGATCACTTTGTGAATGTTTATAACAATTTAGAGTTAATTGAAATGGTTTAACAATTCTTAATGAGCCCCAAGGCTATGAAGTAAATAAAATGTCAATAAAACTACAAATTCTCAGTTTTAAATAAAACAAACCTTTTTGTAATTTTTATTAAATTTTGTCTAACTTCGAGCAAGATTTTAGTAATACTGCTAATTTTAGTGTATACTACATGATGATGATTATTATCGCCTCTGTGGTCGAGCGGTCCGGGTGTTGGACTTGACTGCATGAGGTCCCGGGTTCGAATCCCGGGTCGGCCAACAAAAAGAAAATTATATTTTTTCAATTTTCTTATAAAAAAAATGTTGGTCGGGATTGAAAATGTGCCCGGTTGGCGATAGGCTTGCCACCTATCACATTGTGGGACTTAGTGTCTTCGGCTAGTCGTGGGTGCCTTGGTTGTGCCTCTGCCTACCTCTTCGGGGATATGGGCGTGAAGATACTTTTTATATTTTTTTTACTACGTGATCAACCTATGTCTCCCCTGTACCAACCATCACATTTGCAAAATTGAAAAAACAGACTTGTTACCTGAACCGGGATCGGACCTGGGACCTCGAGGATTAAGTCCAACAACAACAATAACAGGACTGCTACACAATACAATGTGTGATTGTGACCGTTAGCAATCTAATCGTAGCTGTTGGTGCCCTATTTGCACCTCCTACAAAACTACAAAATCTTGCTGTAAATAAGCGAGGATACTTTTAAGAAATATTTCTTTCGAATATAGCTTATTCCCGTCGCCATAACGTTAGTGCTTGCTGTTGACGTATTCTAGTTCAGAAGATAAGGTAGCCGGTAAACTTACTTTTTCTCGAGGCCTAACTTCCCTGCCTCAGGTTGGCAACGCTCCATTACCACGTTTGGCAACTCTAGGTGGCGTGAATTTCTTGCCATCACGAAATCCCTTTACTTGTTTGCCTTCTAATGTATAAAACCTGCAATTTTTCTTACTTCATAAGTACCTTTTCCCGACTTATAACAAACTTAAAAAAAAGCATGCATTTGTAAAATTAGTCCACTGGTGTACGCGTGATGCGATGAGATTTTTTTTTTATTTCAATAGATAGAGGGTTGATAATACTGATATATTTAGATATACTTTTACGTTATAGCGAATGAGGCGTTTTGCTTATCGTAAGTGACAGCAATCTGTGGAGTTCATAGATGTTACTGGTGCATTGCTACATTGTAGCTGTGTGTTACTCTTAAACATGGAACACGTACTTCTTGCTAATACTAAGCTGGTGGTCCCAATCACCAAAAGCTTCTGAGACCCGAACTATACATAGATATTATACATATTGCGAGACAGTATTTCAAGCCGACCCATCGCTTACAACTTCGTCCTCAGGAGTACTGTTCTTAACTCTGGGCCATGCACACAGTCCCAACTCCTTCTTTTTGAACGCATTCATCGTAGAGCAACTCGAATTGTCAACGATATTACAATTAACAATCGGCTTTATTCCTTGGCGTTGGGTAAAAATGTTGGATCACTTTGTATTTTCTACCACATCTGTCATGGGGAATGCTTTGAGTTGTTTGGTTTTTCCAGCCGCTGATTTCCAACTTCGTACATCGCGACGTAGTTTAAACTATCATGTACATCATCTTGATACTTGGCGACCTACAACTGTGCGATGCCGAAGACATTTCTTTCCCCGCAAAACATCTTTGAGGGCGGTATTCCCAAACGATTTCAACTTAGGAACCTTTAAGAAAAGAGCGTACTCATTCCCTAAAGGGTGGCAACGCATCTTTGATATTCCTAGTGTTGCGGATGTCCGTGGGCGGCGGTGATCACTTTTCAGCAGGTGACCCACTTGCTCGTTTGCCTCTTTTTGTAATAAAAAAAAAAACAAAAAAAGATGTGTAATTTTATAACGCAGCTCTTTCACCTAGCAAATTTTCATTTTCAACTAGCGGTTCGCCACGGCTTCGCATAGGTATAAAGTATACATATATAAACCTTCCTCTTCAATCACTTTATCTTTTGTAAAAACCGCATCAAAATCCGTTGCGTAGTTTAAAAGATTTGAGCAACGATTAAGATAAGTAGTATTTTTGAAAATAACTTTTGATAATGAGTACCTAAATAGTTCCGAAATCAATTTTAATAAGTGCATAAATTCAGTAAATTTACTCGATTTGGCCGCGTCCGCTGCGTAGAGAGCCGAGCCGCGCGGCAACCTGCTTTATATAGATGTGCAACCCCTCGCCTGCGGTTTTGCCGTGCGAGTCGTGCGACACATATCGGCCGGCGGCCATCATTTATTTTAATACCAATTACAATTTTAAATTCGTAATATCTTTTGAATGAATTGTCCGATTAGAATAAAATAAAAAGTAATTTATAGCTATTGAAACAATCTTGCTCAATAAATAGTTTGTTTGGATAAGGATTAGTATTTGACGATAATATGATCAATAAACATAGGCTAAGAATTTTAATTAATTTCATTCTAATGAAAAGTGGTTATAATGGCTAAAATATAAATGTTCGGTTTATACTATCGCGGATTTTTTTGTAGACATTATTGAGTTCTACAACTTTTCTTTAGAAGTCAACCATACATCTCTAACCATTTAGGCAGCGTTCGCGAGAATCGTTAACGTACGGCAGTTTTTTTGTCGACTTACTCCACAATTTTCACTACCACGAAAAATCCTATCTATTTTCCGGGATAAAATATAGCCTATACCTACGGATTCGGAAGAATTCCTCTAAGTAATGGTAAAAGAAATTTTGAAATTGGTCCAGTAGTTTTTGAGCCTATTCAATACAAACAAACAAAAATACAAAGGTCTCCTCTTTATAATACTAGTATAGAGTATAGATTTGCGAAATTTGATAAGCGTTTATAATTTATGCATGCATTAATCAATCTCTTCATAATTTTCTGCGAAATGTTGCGCATATCCAAAATGTATGTTCATTGACATGTAATTTTAATGACGTCACATTAATTAAAGTGATATAATTACCACCGTTTGATATATTCGGGGCTTATAGAATTTCAAACGGGAATATGTAATCGGGTATAGTCATTATTGAAATTTATTCAAGCTGATGAGAGAGTTATACAAATTAATACAATTAACAGGCACGCATATTTATAAAAGATTTATGTTAATTGATCTTGTGTTTATGGTGGACAAATCTTAAACAAACTTTAAACTGAAAGTTTGTAAAATTTAATATAGTTATAGTTAGCGCAAAACTTAAATGTGCGTGGTGCTAAGTTTAGTCTAGCGCAGGCACATTCGAGTGCAATAATCATATAGCAACTTTTGGCGCCAGTTTAAAAATAAGTTTTTTGGTATTTTGTTGTTACAGGTTAGTATATTTATTATTCAACCTTTATATTGTGTCACAAAAAAAGACATTAATTGTGCCTGTGCGAGAAAATAAGAAAATCTCATCATATCCTACTAGCTAGTAGGTAGAATGACTGAAGCTTTAGGTGTAACCCTGTATACAGATTAAAGCCTACCTATTAAAAAGAGATATATAAAAATAATATGTTGTGTACATAGAACGCGACGTAGTTATGAAATTTTAAGTAAGTTTTTAACTCACACTAAAAGGAGAAATTTTCTAGATTCGAATTTTTTTTTGTTTGTGAACGAAAAATTATTTTGATTGTTTTTAAAAGTTAGGTCATTGTTTCGAGATGGTCTACCAATCAATCGTATATATATACCAACATATTCTACTACATGGTTGTGTGCAAATAATTGAATATTTTTCATACAAATGAAATTCTTATTTTAATATTTAAATTAAAGAACTACTTTAGTAGAACAATATTTATTAAATATTTATTACACACTCCATAATTGTTTACAGTCAATTTCAAAGAAATATTACTTTTCATAACAAGAATATGTCTTGAAGCTTCTGGACTGGAAAAGACTCGGCATCAATGTCAACGGCGAGTACATCAGTCACCTTCGATTCGCAGATGATGTTGTGGTCATGGCGGAATCGCTGAAAGACGTGAGCAAGATTCTCGGTGACCTCGATAGAGTTTCCCAACAGGTGAGTCTTAAGATGAACTTAGACAAGACGAAAGTCGTGTCCAACGTTCATGTAGCACCTATACCAGTTCACGTTGGGAAGTCAATTCTTGAAGTTGTTGAACAGTATGTACACCTGGGTCAAGTTGTTCAGTTAGGTAAATCCAACTTCAGTTAAAGGAGATCTTCTTGTCCGAATTACCGCAGAGCCTAAAGTCGAAAGTCTTCGACCAGTGTATGTTACCAGTGATGACATATGGAGCTGAGACTTGGCCGTTAAATATGGGCCTTCTAAATAAGCTCAGAGTCGCTCAGCGTGCAATGGAGAGAGCTATGCTCGGTGTTTCTCTCTAGATATGATCCGTTATTCGGTGATCCGCCAGAGAACGAGAGTTACCCATATAGTTCAGAGAGCTAGCAAGCTGAAGTGGCAATGGGCAGGCCACATTACTCGCAGAATCGACAACCACTGGGGAAGAAAGGTTCTCGAGTGACGGCCCCGCACCGGAGGACGTGGTGTTGGACGACCTCCCACCCGGTGGACTGGTGATCTGGTCAAAGTCGCGGGGAGCCGCTGGATGCAAGCGGCTGGTGACCATGACTTGTGGCGCTCTTTTTGGGAGGCCTATCCAGTGGTGTCCAGCCATCCAGCAGTTTACGTCCTCCGGCTGATGATGATGATGAACTAGCACAGCTCAAGAGTCATCACCATGATATCCTTCTGCTTGTAAAAAAAGTATATTCACGCCCATATCCCCCAAGAGGTAAGCAGAGGTACAATTAAGGCATTTACGACAAGCCAAAGACACTAAGTCCCACGATGTTATAGGTTGCAAGCCTACCGCCAATCGGGGATACATTCAATCCTAGGCAACGTTATTTTTAGTAGAAAATTGAACATACATTTTCCAATTTTTTTTTGTTTCGCAACCCGGTAATTGAACCCAGGACCTCAAGAAGTCAAGTTCAGTACTGGATCACTAGACCACAGAGACAATAAGCGTCTGCGTGTATTCTTGCCAATCTCATAAAATTATCATTAGTGACTGTTTTTCTGATACATGAATGGTACCTATGTTGTAACTTACCCAGGTATTTAATATGCGTCTAGGCTTAACCAAGATTCATGGATGTGGTCAAAAGACTTTGATTTACCTGCAACCTATATCACCTAAATTATTCAGCTAAATTTAGACCTTCTGTAATAAATCGCCTCTGAGGTTTAGCGGTTCAGGTTGTTGGACTTGACTTGACTTTAGGTCTCGGGTTCGATACCTCGGTCGGGCAAGAAAAAAATTTGGTTTTTATAATTTTATAATGAAAAAAATGTTGCTCGGGATTGGAAATGTGCCCGATTGGCGATAGGCTTGTCATCTATCACATTGTGGTACTTAGTGCCTTCCGCTAGTCGTGGGTGCCCTGATTGTGCCTCTGCCTACCTCTTTGGGGAAAATGGCATTAAATACCTTACATAGAATAGAAAGACGAGGATAATTATTGTTAAAAATTTGTAATATGTAAATGTACTATATGTACGTACTAATGTAATGTACGTAGTATGGAAGGTATGGGCGTAAAGATATTTTTTTTTCTATAATAAATTACTTACATGAAAAGACCTTACTACCTTTTCTATCTAATTTCGCTTATTCCAACAATGACGTCATATTGATGGTCCAAAATTCTTCCCAACTTTAGTTTCTGGTATTGGCGTCAGCAACTGCCATTCAAGTTTACGGAATTCTTCCCAAGTTTTTTTTTAGTTTTTGGTATTGGCGCTAACAACTGCCATTAGTCAAGTATAAGTTTTGCATTAAGTTACCCGTTTTAGCGTTTGAATGAATCAAAATTAGTCATAAGTCGTAATGTCACGGTCTTAGTTAAAGTGGTGGTTAAAGAGGAAACACACGACATTCTTTACTTGTGCACTTTAATTAGACAAATTCAATAATTGCAAAAAAATTACCATATTTTTCTCTCCACCAAAACTCTCTCTTTCAAAGTTAGATCATTAAATAAAAATGGCTACGTTCAAAAAAAGCGACTTCAAAACTAAAAAGTAAAAATAATGACGATTTGATGTTAATTATATACTACCTGTTATTTATATGCGCCCTTAATAATAGGTTTGAAATCGGTGTCAAGTCAATTTAATACTTACTTGTAAGGTAATTATTAGTTAAAGGCTTGGCACCGACTTCAAACTTATTACTTAATATAGGTAGTATATAACTAATATTAAATCTTTATTATTTTTACTTTATAGTTTATTACTGATATGATTTAATGTAATAATCTCATAAGTAATTATCTTTATAGCAAGTTGCTGAGTGCCGATGTGTGTGTATGTTGTCACTAAGCCACGTGGATTAAACTTACTTTCGAGATTTTGTTTAATTGAATAAAAATAGACATTGGGATAGGTGAAATTAGATAAAGTTGCTTGTAAATAAATAAATAAATATCCCTGGACAAATCACACAAATTGAATCTAACCCCAAAGTAAGCAAATTATATGCTTGTGTTATGGTTGTTAGTCAACGATACTATTACATATAAATACTTAAATAGACACCAGAATAAATTTAATAAATACCCAGACCCGGAAATGCAGACATCGAAATGTTCATCACACAAATGCCTGCCCCCGTCGGGAATCGAACCCGAGCCTCGCGGTTGGTCGATGTAGTTAGGCGTGTACGTTAGCCACTCGACCAACGAGGCAAACACAAACTAATGGGCCTAAATCAATTTTTTATGGGACCAATTCCCAAAAAACAGAATTACGTGAACCTGTTCAGAAACCTCGGCGACATGTACATACATGGAAGGCCGAATTGAGAACCTCCTCCTTTTTTGAAGTCGGTTAATAAAGGACCCAAACAAGATCTTTTTTCATCCACATTGGCTAGGCCATAACACCGTAGGTGATACCGATCTGAGGCCGATAGTTCCATACATATGTTTTGTTATGCTGCGTTCAAAATATTTACGGAACAGAATTCCGTCACGAAATTCCGATTGTATGAGGCGGTCCTAACTTACTCTTAGCATATCTCCGTGTGGCGATATTTCAAGGTTAAAATCCGCTCCGTTGAACGGCACAGCGTGATATCCCCCTTACGCTTAACGAAGCATAATAACGCTCTATTATAATCTAGCGAGAAATACATACATATGTAAACACGTACATCATATCTTCACGTCAAGTCAGATATACAGTATACAGATCGCAAGCCAAGTGTCATGATTTCACTAGTCGGCAAACCAGTAAGTAGGAATAGCTTTTGATATTTTCCATTGTCGGCGCTTGGTAAAACTTCCAAATATTCATATTTTTAATTGAAGAAACACTTGTACTGTTTTACGTATCACTTATGCTTTATTATTTTATAAATAGCCTACCGATTTCGCTTTTTACAGCATCATCAGGGTTATAAAATAATGAAGCATAAGTGATACGTAAAACAGTACAAGTGTTTCTTCATTTAAAAATAGGAATAGCTTTCCTCATATTAATTTCGATTTAAGTCCGGTTCCTATAATCAACGAACCGTAATCCGTTGGTATAACAGTATAACTAGTTTACCTGAAAGTAACGAAACATTGCTCATCGTTATACAACAATCGAAAACGAAAAAACGACTTTTTTGAAGTTATACTTCTTTTGGCGCGTTAGGAAAAAATGATGAGGGTAAATTTTTACGGTGCGCGCGCACACCGTCACGAAAAACCGACATGATGAAGTTAGCTATAAATAACATTTTAGTTTTTCAAAAAAAGGTACCAACAAAGTAAAAGTAAGGAATCTACGTATGTTTGCGTGAGAACCGACAACTGTATTCACAATATTTCTTTATTTCTATGGTTAGTGTCATTTTGACTACAAATGTAAAATAAGGCAAAAGATAAAATTTTAAAAAATATTTTTATCTTATTACGCCGAAGCAGTATAACTTCTAACGCGTGTACATAAGTACACACACAATTTAAAAAAAAAACAGGAACCAGGCCTTAATCGCTCGGGTTTTATCCAAGGATCGTGTCGAGTCTCCGAAATCGGCGTGTTTGTGTGAAAAGAGTAATGATTTGTGTGATGATTTTCCCCGTGTTGGTCCGGGCTCCTTTGCAGAATAGACCATCTGCCTTTCCTGCCAGGTAGCTCGTAAAAGGCGAGCATAGGCTCACCATCACTAACACCGTGACATCTGACTAGGTGGTAGAGATTTGCAGCGACTCGCCCGGATTGGTACCACCGCCTTACCTATTCCTGCGGCCATAACGTCATGACATGTTCCGGTTCGGAGGGTAAGGTAGCCGGTAAACTTACTTTTGCTCGAGGCCTAACATCCTGACCTCAGGTTGGCAACGTGCCATTACCATCTTTGGTGTCTCTAGGCGGCGTGAATTTCTTACCATCAGGAAATCCGTCTGCTTGTTTGCCTTCCTATAACATAAAAAAAAAGATTGTTGAGGAGCCTAGGTAGGTCTTCACAGACATTTGACAGTCGTTACTCTCTGTCTAAGCCGTAAGGGAATTGGTGTGAATATATGTGTGTCGAAATATGTGTGGTCTAGCAGACCGACGTCGGACTTGACTTCTTGAGGTCCCGAGACCAAATCCGATTCGATTCCCGGGTCGGACAACAAAAAAATTAGAAATCTCTATTATCATTTTTTTTAAAAAATAACGTTGCCCGGGGTTGGATAGAGCCCGGTTGGCTATAATCTTGCCATCTATCACATTGTGGGACTAAGGCCCGATTTCACCAGGAGCCCCTATATTTTAGGGGACCTTTTAACGTATTTTAGGGGACTGTTTTGTATGAAAACCATTCCCATAAGTAACGTTAAAAGGTCCCCTAAAATATAGGGGCTCTTGGTGAAATCGGGCATTAGTGTCTTCGACTAGTCGTGGGTGACTCTGCCTACTTCTTTGGGGATATGGACTTGAAGATACTTACTTAAAATATAATAGAAAGAGGAGGATAATTGTTGTAAAAATTTTGTAACAAAATTACACGTTGTACATAAAAAATGTTTTGAATAATTAATGCAGTATCCAGAGTTGAATAAAGCAGAAATTATGTCACCTCCATCAAATTTATGAATTCGTTAAACCCTTTCATTCGATACCCATGTCAAGTGAGGGTTTTGGAAAGGTAAGACACCCTTTTAGGAACGGCCGCGAGAAACAGACCAACAAATCAATAAGTTTAGTTATAAGTCAAAATTTAGAGTTTGTTTCAAATTGCAATTCTTCTTAAACATATATTTTAAAATAAATCTTGTACTTATAATTAAAACGTAACCTCACTCAACCGGCGTTCTCGCTGTGAGCTAGCTTGAAGATATACTGGACGGCGAAACGAATACATAGTGTGAATGCGGCGACAATATACAGCCCTACTCTCCCCCGTCTTACGAATATTATTGATGCAAGATACATCTTTGCCCATCACAAAATAGTCAATAGTCTAATATATTTATTCAACATATTATAAAAAATATCTCTCATTGAAAGTCACAACAAGTCAATAATAATTACAATTACTATTATGAAAAACTAATGTCAACAACAATAACAAATAATATTCATTAACAAAACATTTCAATTAGATAATATTATGAAAAACTAGTGTCAACAACAATAATAAATAATATTCATTAACAAACATAACAATTAGATAATATTATGATTAACTAATGTCAACAACAATAATAAAATAACATTTATTAACGAACAAAAAGATATAAACTTAAAAAATAACTTAAAATATAAACATTTTTAAATTAATTAAAAGAAAAAAAACAACAAAATAATAATATTGTGACGAGATGTTTGGGGCCTGTAATTCGTAAAAAGGCATTAAGTATTATGTATCATCAATGTAGTATGTATCATCAATGTAGTCACTGATTTTGTAATGCGTAATGCCCCTCTTTGCCCTGCAATCTGGTGACTCAGCAGGCATAAGTATAGCAGTATATACAATAGCTTTTCCGCGGCAGTCTCCGAGAGCCACAAGTCTTTTTTAATTATTACTGTAAAAATACACATTTTTATTATTTTTGATGCCTGACTCGTGAATCAAAACCTAGTATCTCAAGAGGTCAAGTTCGGTCTGGACCACTAAGGCGCACAACGCCGCTAAAGAAGTTTTTGCTTATAAATAACATGGTTGAGCCGATTAATCAATAAACATTGTTAGGCCGGCGTTTGTAAATTGGCCAGACGAGACCTGCTTTTTCACGTTATTGGAAACTAGATTTAAATGCTACATCCCTTCAACAAATTTGCTTTAGCCATTGGACATTGTCGACACTAGTTTATTCACTTTTCGCTCTTCAAAATTTAGCCAGCCAGCCAGTTTGAATAACAAACAAAAAAAATCGAACTTTAATCTCCTTGGTGGTCAAGTGGTCTGGTTTCGGACTTGACTTAATAAGGTCCTGGTTTCTATTCCCGGGTCGGACAACAAAAAGCTTTTTCTATTTTCTAATAAAAGCCATGTTGTTCGAGATTAGATATGTGTCCAGGTTTGCAGTATACTACATTGTGGGGTTTAGTGTCTTCGGCTAGTCGTTTGTGTACTGGTTTTGCCTCTGTCACAACTTTTGGGATATGGGCGTGAATATACTTTACAGTATGGGTCTTTAGTGTTTTCAGCTAAACGTGGATGCCCTGTTTTTACCTCTGCTTTCTACGTGGGGAACATTTCTTTTTAAATTTATCCTGAATCCTTTACTTTACCTCTAAACCTTATATAAAAATCAATTGGTGTTCCTTAGTCTCACTAAAACTAGAGAATAGCTGTACCGATTTGGCTAATTTTGGTTTTGAATTAATTATGGTAGTCCAGGGAAGGTTTATAAGATAAGAAGAATGAAAAGTTAGGAAAAACAACATTTCAAATTTTCCCTTACAAACGCAATGGGTGGAACCGTGGAACGTTGTTCTAGTAAAATTTATATAAAAGCGTCGTCGTAATTCCAAAACTACCAATTTGATTTCAAAAATCATCAGCTAAAAGAAAAAAAATAGTATTTTCCTGGATTTTTATCATCAGCGTAAGGTCATCAAATTAATAATTTACATGTTTAATGAAATTAACATTGTAATCAAATTTTATATTTTTTTATAAAGTATGAAAAGTATTGTAGTAAAATTATATGTAAAAGATAATAATAAAATGGTAAATATATAGAGATATTTTAATAATGACTACAAAACATTAAATTTATAATTTTAAATAATAATATTAATTATTGCAAGTGGAGGTTTATATAATAATACAAAATATTTAAATTTTATATTTCTAGTCATTAACGTCATTCTTAACCTTTTGCTCGAAGCCTAACAACCCGGCTACAGGTTGGCAACGCACCATTACCTCTTTTGGAGTCTCCAGGTGACGTGAATTTCTCACCATCAGGAATAGCATAAAAATTTGTGTAAACATTATATTAATATCAGTATCAATTTAATAAAACACCTACAGATACAGATGTCTATGATCGTCGACGATCGAGCCTCGAAGGTCGGTTTAGTTGGGTGTGTACCCTAACCGCAATAAGGCGATCTTCGATACATGTACAAATACTGTAAAACATATCTTCTCACCATGTCTTTTGTCAAATAGGCAGAGAGTATCTATATAGAATATATGCCAAGCATCAAGATCCTTCAACAGTCTAGATTCCTCTACATTTTATACAAACATGGATGGATCCTCTTTTTATACAAACATGGATGTATCTGAGACTTTAGAGTCTACAACTGGACTTTGGATCATAAGATTAGATCCTGAAATATCAACCTAAATCTCCCATAAATATCTACATTAGTATTTTATATCTGTTTTGTCAGTCTGTTCTTTGCTATATTTAGGTATAATGGGCAACAAAATAGATGATAATTCTATGTTATTTAGTCAAGCAAAATTTAAAATATGAACTGCATTCACATACAAATTAGCAGCTAACAGAATATACTTAGTAATTGGACTGACCCAGTTTATGATATTCGTAATATTATCTCGGCTTTTAAAATGAAATAAAAAATGGTTATTAATTCTAGACTATGCTAACTAAATCTGCTGTAAAAGCGTTGTATAAAGATAGCGAAGCTCGCATAATGCAGATTTCAATAACCTATCTACAGATAGGATATACCACAGTGAGGTTTGTGGGTAAGATATGTTTGGAGAGTTTTAGCGTGTTCGGGAGATAAGATAGACGCAGTTTTTTCGTAATTCTTGAATTTCGTGTATGTATTGAATTAAATTAGTCAATTTTCCCATTTCCTAATTGATTTTGAGTGTTTTTTTTTGTCTTTTTGTTGGCCGATTCCGATTGAGATTTGGGAGCATACTGCCAAATCTCTTTAGATAAAGGCAGAACCACTTTACCTAAGACCCTGACAAGCCCGATTTTGACTAAAAATTACATATTTTGAATTATTTAAACCCGATTGTGCGAAATTGGACAAAAACTAAAAAAAACGTTTGTGTTAATTATTTAAAAAATACTCTTACCTGGTAACTGACTTACAGTAGCCGTTTTAAAACTTATACTACTGGATGTTATATCATTTCCAAATATTGCTGTCTCTCTAATTTACTGATTATCTTTCAGAGAGTTTGTAATGCTAATTAACATTAACATAAGCCATACAGTAGCCCAATCACTACGTCTTAGATAGGTTACTGAAATTAACCTTTAGAGATAAGTAAAACTCATTAAGTGAGATCACTATATTTTAGATAGGTAACTCAAAATAGCCACTAGAGATGATAAAAACCGTCAAGTGAGGTCAGTATATCTTAGGTAATTGAAATTAGCCGCTAGAGATAAGAAAAAGCAATCAAGTTAACACTATATATTTATTACCACTGATTACTTAATATCACTATATTTTTGATAGGTTATTAAAATTAGCCACTAGAAATAAGAAAAACCCGTTAAGTTAGATATATCTTAGATAGGTAATTCAAATTAGCCACTAGCGATGAGAAAAATCATCGAGTTAGATCACTATATCTTTGATAGGTTATTGAATTTAACCACTAGAGATGAGAAAAATCCTTCAAAGTAGATCACTGTATCTTATAAAGGTAATTTAAAATAGGCATTGGGTATAGGAAGAACCATCAAGTGAGATAACTATATCTTAGTTACAACCTATGTTATTGAAATTACTTACTAAAGATGAGAAAAAAAGCGTCAAGTGAGCTACGAACTTTATGACATGTGTAAATTACGAAAGCAAATATGACACAAATATTACTTTGAAGGTAAAGTAGGGCAAGTGGCTGAACTTCAGAATTTCACGAGACCTTGGCTCGTTAGTGATAACTCCATCGCGCCTAGGCACTAGTTCTGCACTAATAGTTTGTTTTCAAGCTATGAGATTCACTAAACTTATGCCTTAATTCAAATATTTTACAGTAACTCAGCGTTACTTAACGATTTTTTTTAAAATGATAAGTTTAAGTACTATATAAATGATCTGACATCGAAGTAAGGAAATTTTATGCTTATAGAATCCTCACGCCCGTATCTGTAAAGAGGTAGGCAGAGGTACAACCAGGGCACTCACAAGTAGCCGAAGACACTAAAGTCCATAATGTGATAGGTGGCAAGCCTATCTATCGCCAACCGGACACATATCTAAAAATAAAGTTATTAAACGAGATTGCATGAACTCGAATAATTGAAACCAGCTGCCCGCCCCGGCTTCGCACGGTTATGAAATATACATATAAACCTTCCCCTTCAACCACTTTGTCTATTTAAAAAAACACATTAAAATTCGTTGCGTAGTTTTAAAGATTTAAGCATACAAAAGGACATAGGGACAGAGGAAGCGACTTTGTTACTATATAGTGATCGTGTCGTGAGTTCTATCACTCTGTGAAGTGGTTTATAAAATGAACCAAAGACTAATTAAACATAAAAAATAAGTGATTTTTAATTTACATTGCCAATGCGTGTGTGTGCTTTGTATATAATGACTATAGTTTTATATTTACTGTGATAGTGATGTTTGGCATTTTATATACTACAGTCGCACTCTAGCACGTAACACTATCTTTGTAACTCAACCGAAACGTAGGAGGTAGTTTTCTAATCGACACTCTTTTTTCATGCATATATATTACCTGGTTAGTACCAATTATAAATTTTACATACAAAAACTAGCTGCCTCAGGCCTTCGTCTTTGTTTTCACAGGAAACCGGCGATCGGGATTAAAAGTACCCTATGTGTTAATCTAGGTCACAATCTATTTGTGTTCCAAGTTTCAGATCGCTGCCTTATCAAATACAGATCGCTGTTTTTTAAAATAAAAAGCTCACACGGGTTTTAATCACTAATATAACACAGATCGAATCATCAAATGAAAAACTGACACGTGTTTTAAAGCACTAATATATTACAGATCGATGTCTTATCAAATAAAAAAACTGACACGTGTTTTAAAAATATAATACAGATCGATGTCATATCAAATAAAAAAAACTGATATGTGTTTTAGCACTAATATAATACAGGTCGATGTCTTATCAAATAAAAAAACTGCCATGTGTTTTAAGCACTAATATAATACAGGTCTATGTCTTATCAAATAAAAAAAACTAACACGTGTTTCAAGTACTAATATAAAACAGATGTCTTATCAATTATAAAAAAAAACACACGTGTTTCAAATACTATAATAATGTAATACAGGGTGTTGATTATGTATCTCAGTTACCAACTCAAAATGGAAAAGTGTACATCAAAATATAGCTGTCAAATGACGTAATTTGTGTTTGCTATTTCTATTGTATTTCTGTTGGTCGCTGGAGATATCAAATGTAAAACACGTCATTTGATAGCTATTTGATGTACACTTTTCCATTTTGAGTTGGCCACTGAGTTACATAATAATCCCCCAGATCGCTGTCTTCTCATATAAAAAAACTCACACGTGGTTCAACCACTAACATAAAACAGACCACTGTCATATTAAATGAAAAAGCTCACACTTTAATACAGATCGCTGTTTTATTAAATAAAAAAACTCGCACTATAATACATGTGTATTATAGTGTGAGTTTTTTATTTCAGCTATCTAGCTGTCTTATCAAATAAAAAAACCCACACTATAATACAGATAGCTATCTTATTAAATAAAAAACCCACACTATAATACAAATAGCTGTCTTATCAAATAAAAAAACTTACGCGAGTTTCAAGCATCAATATAATACAGATTTTCAAATTAATAGCTTTAGAGCTTTTGTTACTCGCACGAACGTATTGCAAACATTAACACAGATCGCTGTCTAATTAAATACAAAAACTACCATGTGTTTCCTGCAATAATATATATTACAGATTGCTGTCTTATCAAATAAAAAAATCACTCATGTTTCAAGCACTAATATAATACAGATAGCTGTCTTAATAAATAAAAAACTCACACGTTTTTCAATCACTAATATAATACAGATCGCTGTCTTATCAAATACAAAAAATTGACACGTAGTTCCAGCAATAATGTAATACAGATTGCTCTCTTATCAAATAAAAAAACTCACACGTGTTTCAAGCACTAATATAATACACATCGCTGTCTTATCAAATTAAAAAAAATTCACACGTATTTCAAGCACTAATATATGTAACACAGATCGCTGTCTTATTAAATAAAAAACTCACATGTGTTTCAAGCACTAATACAATACAGATTGCTGTTTTATCAAATAAAAAAAACTTAAATGTGTTTCAAGCACTAATATAGGTAATGCGTTATTGATATACGTTGTACTAATATGGTTCTAATATAATGTGTTGTCGTTGTCTTCACTAAATAGTATAATAAAATCGCTTCGTATGTATTTAATCGTATTCGTATATCGTTTTGTACTCTTAAATCTTTAAAACTAAGCAACGGATTTTAATGCGGTTTCTTTAATAGATAAAGTGATCGAAGAGGAAGGTTTATATGTATATTTCATAACAATGCGAAGCCGGGGCAGGCCGCTAGTATCAAATAAAAAAAAACTCACACATATTTCAAGTACTAATATAATACAGATTTTCAAATTAATAGCTTTAGAGCTTTTGTTACCGAAAGGTCTGCAGAAACTATTTTATGTGAGTTAATTGCGAAAGTTCCAAACTACATTGATCGTGGGAACGTTATTTACGGTATTTGACGGGTGATTTACATGAGTGACTAAACTTTGAAACTAAATAACTAAACAAATGAAATTTTAAATCGAAATTCGCTCCTGAGCTTTGAACTTTTTTCCTCGTGTTGGTCCGGGCTTCTTTACAGAATAGTTTCTATCTTCCTTCCAGGCAGCTCTTAAAAGGCGAGCATAGGCTTACCATCACCAACACCGTGACATCTGACTAGGTGGTAGAGTTTCGCAGCGATTGGTAACACCGCCTTACCTATTCCTGCCTCCATAACGTTAGTGCTTGCCGTTAACGTGTTTCGGTTGGGAGGATAAGATAGCCGGTAAATTTACTTCAGCTCGAGCTTAATATCCCGGCCCCAGGTTGGCAACGCACCATTACCACCTTTGGTGTCTCTAGGCGGCGTGAATAACTTTCTATCAGAAAATCCGTCTCATTGTTTGGCTTCTAATATCATAAAAATAAAAAAAAAATTGATCAAGCAGCAGTAGTAAAAGGCGAGCATAGGTTTCTTAGACAATCTCCAACAAGAATGCTGGTAATAAAGTGATGTGATACCATTTGTCCGGGTAATCCACCTAAACTATTCTTGTCGCTATAAGACATTTTCAAGTTTAGGTCCCGAGGATAGAGTATCCAGTAGACTTGAACAACGCTTAACATACCGGTCAAAACACAGCAACGCTATAATATCTATGGTGTATTTAGGCCGCGGTTGCTGTGTACTTATTCGCTATTTTAGTGTCGTTAAAAATGCAAAAATAAAAAAAGTATAAACTGAGATTATAACTAGTGGGATGTAGAGAGGAGAGTGAGTGCAGGCAATAGTGTGAATGGAGCGTTGGGTAAGCTATTCCAAAGCGAGGTTTTGAATCAAAAAGCTAGACTTGCTTTGCATAATTCTATGCTTATCCCAATGTTATTGTATGGAAGCGAAAGTTGGGTATGTCAGAAGGAGCACGAAAGTAGGATAAATGCGATCGAAATGAGAGCACTACGGAAAATCTGTGGTGTAACGCTCGCTGACCGCATTCAGAATAGTGAGATCCGAGAAAGAGTGGGATTGAAAGAAAGTGTTGTTGTTAAAATGCGAAAGGGCATGCTCCGCTGGTTCGATCATGTGGAAAGAATGACAGATGAATGATGTGACAAAGCAGATATACAATGCGAATGTGGATGCATGTAGGTACCCGGGGAGCTGACATTTCACGATCAGATCAATCGGATATTATCTGAGGGTGGTGACAAGAGTCTCCGAAGCTGGCGTGTTTGTATAAAAAGGGTAATGAATGTGAAGGAGGCAAGACAGGTTTGTTAGGATCGTGAGGTCTGGCACTCGATACTCTCTGCCTACCCTGTAAGGGACTTGGCATGAAGATATGTATGTATGTATGTATGTATGTATGTATGTATGTATGTATGTATGTATGTGTGTATGACTAGTGGGATGTTGAAAAAATATAATAAATAGAACAATCGAGCATATAATAAAGTAAAAAAAAATTGTGTGTGTACTTGTGTACACGCGTTAGAAGTTATACTTCTTCGGCGTAATAAGATAAAAATATTTTTAAAAATTTTATCTTTTGCCTTATTTTACATTTGTAGACAAAATGACACTAAC
>NJDD01000813.1:626252-651897 GCA_002245505.1 Calephelis nemesis
CGCGATCATATGACATCGTTACGTATTGCAAAGCTGAGTTCCACGAGAATAGAGAATCGTTCGGTATTTTATAAAGGCGATCAGTTACGTCTAATCTACGAGAACATGGATATTTCTTACATAAGCTTTTATTTTTTAACTAATTTTGTAACAATAAACAAATTTGGATAGATTAATTAATGATGTTTGTATGACATTCGTCAATTTTAATCGTGGTAGAAGGCAAGTGTTTGGACTAATTGAATTAAATTGATTGAAACCGAAACCGAAGCTGGTCTGTTTGTATATAAAAAGTAAAGAATATGAAGGTAGCTAGACTGGCATGTGAAGATTGTCACATTTGCACTCGATACTCTCTAACTACCTTGTAAGTGACTAGATATGAAGATATGTATGTACGTATGTAAATTGATTGAACAAATTATGGAATTAACTACAATTGTAGAATTCCAAAAAACTTCAATTGATGAAAAGGTTTCTCTACTCCACAATAGTAAAAAAGTGTTTAAACTTTAAACAGATTTAGAAAAGAGGAAGAGGTTGTACGTTCGACTCTTATGTTTTTATATGTATGGTAATCGATTTCTCTGCAACTTGTGAATCGATTTAAAAAAATATTTTCATATTTGAAAGAGTGTATTTTTAAGGTGGTCTTCCATTACAGTCCTTATAAGATAGAATCTTAGGAAAATCGCCGAAATACTAAATTTTTGTATAACTCCTAAGACGAAGCATTCTTTTTTCATTTTCATTTTTTCGTTCATCTATTTTGCTGTTTTACTGGCCTTACATTATAATCTTACTGGCAGCCCGACCCGGCTTCGCACGAGTGTAGTATATATACATTAAAGTATATATAACTTCCTCTTTATTCACTTTATTTTTTAAAAAGTCGCATCAAAATTTTAATTTTTTTTTGAAAGAGCGCGAAGCTTTTTTTTAGAAAGCGACTTTGTTTAATATTATGTATTGATAAAATTATGTAATACATTCGGATATAGTTATCGCTCACCACCACTAAACCCGTTTCGGTGTTCATCAAATACCTTATGTATTTCCATATATAAACCTAAAACAGCGAACACGCATGCACACGGCTTTTTCGATGACAAGAGACAATTTTTGGAAATATCAAGATGATCAAACTTCGTTACTGTTTTAACTCCAGGGTTTTAAGCGTATTGTGAAAGTCTTCCAGATCAAGACTTCTTTTATTAGGTTTACTGAACATTGTCTAAAAATTTAAACAATTATTTCGAAAGACCTTATACATATATATATATAAAGGTGTGTTATTTAAACACTAAATATTTTAGGTAAGATAATTTTTGTATTCAAATATTTGTATTAATTTAAAAATTGCGTATTACGAAATCATACCTTGTGCATTTCAAATTACTCTGTCAAGAAAATACTAAGAAAAGATAATAAACAGATTGTTATTCTTCAAAATATATTTCATCATTTTCAAAATATGCTCCAGCAGAAACAATACTCCTACGCCATCGAATCTACTGTTTCCAGAATTGAGTTCAGTTCTCGACGAAAATTCTCGAATGCCTTCTACCGATTGAAAACGGGTGCCACGAAGTAGTAACTTAGTACTTAGTAAGTAATTTGATCACAATGATGGCCTCGTGTTGAGAGAACACTTAACATTGCTTTGACTTTTAGACGAGTTTGGTGTGACTTTTTCAGTATCGGTTCAGTTGGAAGGCGCCACTCTAAAGCTTGTTGACTAGTTTGCAAGTCAAACTCGTAAACCAGTTTTGGCGCCATCGAGAGAAAAGGTGGTCAAAGTTTTTTCATAATTATAGAATTTCGTATTTATATTGAGTGAAATTAGTCAATTTTGTACAATTGTGTTCAGTGAAAGTGCACAAATGAAATAATCACAAAGAAATTAGCGATACATAATTCCTCGTTGCCGCCAAATCTCACTAAATGAGTTTGAGTAATGAGGCCACCGCTTTTCCCAGACCCTAACAAGACTTATTGACGACTAATTAATTTATTATTATAATTTAATTCCGATTTTGGTAAGTTTGATGCAAATTTCTGTTTGACTAATAGCAAAATGCTAACGCGAATGCGAAAACCTAAGGAAAGAAAAAACTCGTAAACCCACGTCCCGTTACCACCGAAAATGCGTTTTATGAATCTCAGAATTGATCCATTCTAACGTCATGTTCTTAGCGATGCGAACTCTCATGCGTTTTTTGTCTTTTGGGATTAGCGGAACGGCAACATGTTTCATACCCAAATGATAAGTTAAAAAGATAGGAAACGATTCGTGAGATACCGAAAGTTCGACAGCTATCTCTTGCAAAGTTGAATGATGATTTTTAGTCACTGTTTCCTTCACTTTTACGATGTTAGTTACAGCTGCAGACGTTAATAGCTTACCAGAGCGAGACAAATCTTCTATCACATCTCGAACGCTTTTGATCGCTTTGTGCCAGTCACAAGTACGAGTTTTTAATCAACTCAATTCTCCATAATCCTTCTGTAATATTTTCATTGACTCCGAACATGAAATCCCATTGGCTATGCTAAATTTAAGACAAACTCTTTGTTAAATGTTTTTGTCCGTAATAAAAATTCGCAATACACACTAAATATGATATGGCTAAAAACAGTACCGTATTTAATATAAATAACAGATGCAACACAAGCTTCGCTCCAAAATAGAAAACTCTTGTGTCAATCTAACAACAAAAAATACAAGTTTGAATTTGGAACCATAAACAAATAATCCATACTCGATATTTATTGAGTGAATGTATATTCATTGCAATTTCAGTTCGTTTCGATTCAATTAAAGGTCTTTTTGAATATCTGTCACTAAAATATTTGCAATTTTATTTACAGTAGATTTTTATTTTATTAATACTGGCTTATAAATTGTTCGACCAAAATTATTTAATATATAAAATTGAGTTTTAGCGGAAAAACTTGATAAAAGGTAAATAATTTCTGTAACAACTTAGCTTTTTGATTTCAAAATTTCCAACATATTCATTTACATACTACACTAGCTGTCTGTTTATTTGGGAAAATTTAAAACGTTGTTTTTCCTAGTTTCTTCGCGGTTTTTCCATTTCCCTTATCTTTTAAATCTTTCCTAGACTTCCAAAAATAATTCTAAACTAAAATTAGCCAAATTAGTCTAGCTGTACTCGAGTTTTAGTGAGACAAGTAACAGCAATTGATTTTTCTATATGAGACAAGCTGTCCCGGCGAACTTCGTTCACCAGTTCTGTTTTTTCTAATCTTTTCCTTTTTTCTAATCTGTTAAACCTCCCCTAGACTTCCACAAATAATGCAAAATTAGCCAAATCGGTCCAGCTGTTCTCGAGTTGTAGTGAGACTAACTAACTAATTAGCTAACTAACAGCAATTGATTTTCATATATAGCTAAGAAGAATTGCAATTCCCTGCGTCTGCGCCGCAATATTGATATCATATAGATATTGATAAAACATAGTCTATGTAAGTCCTGAATAGTACTAATTATTTTTATATATATTTGATAAATTTAAAATCTTTTTAAAAACTGTTTAATTACTATGAAAATGTTGACAAATTATGTTAAAGAAGTCCGAAAATTAGTTAAAATCGTATAGTTTGTGGAATGCAAGAATTATTATTGGCAGCACAGGTGTTACAGCTGTTGCGCATTATAACGATGTTTGTGTTTTTGTTTCAGTATGTTTAGTGTGCCTGTGTAAGTACATGAACAAATCTCGATTTGTGTGTGTGTGGGTGTGTGTGTTTGTGTGTGTGTTTGTGTGTGTGTTGTACATGTTTACCACGTGTTATTAAACGTGGAAAAGAAGTTGAAGTGGGTTTTTTGCAGTTTTATACCTTTTCATATATATTATATTGTCTTTATACCCTTGTCAAGGGGGCGACCCTTGGCAAGGGTATAAAAACATAAAACCTATATACATTTACAATGCTGGTAATGTTTTTGCGCACCCACTAAATTAATTTTAAGTTATCGCTATCTTCTTTCAATGATAGCAATAGAAAGAAAAAAACACGTTTATTGACGTTAGATTAGTAGTACAAGACATTTGTAGACTTTAGATCTATTTCTGGGAAAACGTTGATTAAAAAAGTTACGAGTAGACATGTCCAGACTAATCTGAAATCTTTAAAATGTAACATCTCGTTTCTTTTTGTTTCATTGGAAAAATATAGCACTAGTTTGACACGTCTAAAATGTTTTATATCGTTTCTTTTTGTTTCACTTCAAAAAGGTAGTATCACTTAAAATAAGTTTAGTTGGCGCTCAAAAAAATTATCATTTTATATATATATTAATATCCTTCTACCTCCATTAATTAAAATACAAAGTAGAAATGAATTTTGATTGGAAATGCTATTTCACTGGCTAATTAGACTTTAACGTTAGTTTTTGATAGTTGAAGGAAGCTTGTTGAATATTCGTGATAGTCCAAGATCCACAGAGCCAAACTGTCGTCGTCGGCGTATCTCAGCAGGTCCTTGCTTGGGCGTAGCGATGGTACGGGTAGAGGGGGCAGCTACCTCCACCTCCTCTAAAAGATCGTTCACTTAGAACTGAAATTGCCTGAATAGCCGAAAATCGTTGAAACGAGCTACTTACATAAGGCGTGGACAAGAAATTTGTCCATTAAAAAAAGATGAAATTATTAGAGAAGTCTTAAAAAGATTTTTGTAAAAAACCGATCAGAATGCTTGTTATGTTAAGCAATTTCTGTTTGTAATATTTTGTTTTAAATTGTTACTTAAACATTACTAATTATGTGAGATTCTTAAATGATGAAAACTATGATTAAAACAATATAATAAATAACAATAATAATGAATATTTCTGGACAAGTTTCACAAATTGAATCTAACCCCAAAGTAAGCAAGTTATGTGCTTGTGTTATGGGTGTTAGCCAACGATGAAACAGTTATATCAAGGCCTTAAGTAAAGCCAGTTTCCTTACTAGTATCAAAGATCATAGATAAAATATATATCTCAAAAACATAAAAAAACGACGCGTTGCAGTCCGGGAATGCTGGCAGAAGTGAAATCTTGAATATTAACGTTGTGCGTTTTTGATATTTTGGAATGGTTAGGGAATAATTTTGCACGAATTGCTTTAATTATCAGTATAAAAGTACTATTATTTATGTGGTAGAATACAATATTCATTCATTGCGCTATCGCACACAAACATGACAACACGAACATTCGCGCAAGCACCCTGCGCCGTCTAGAAACGAAACAGCAGACGCAGCCCGCAGGCATACATTTCCGTCGCGCCGTAAAAAGAGAGGGGGATACTTCTCTCCGACGCCGCACCTGCTGTTTACTCTCCATCCGTCTTACGAATTTTCGATCAGGTCACGTGTCCTGACGATAGCTCATAAGTTTTTACCCATTCCAAAAATAGTGCGCGACGCAGCTAAAAAAGTTTTCACTTCGAAATCAAAAGGACCAAATTTACAAAACATATTACCGTTTTCTTTACTTCATAATAAAGAGTAGTCATAATTTTATATGTTACTCTGTAGTTCAAAATATAATCCTAGAAAATATTATAAAAATCAGTTCAGTAGATTTTGCGTAATTAAGGAACTAACACACAGACAATAATTCTGAAAATACTCAAATTGAGATCTGCTGTCCATTTTCAATAGAGTACTTAGGCCTATTTTTTTATATTTTCTTTCTACGGATATACGCTCTTGTACAATTTTATTATATGTATATCATTTGTGACTCTCTAGAGATAAAACGGGAATCGATTTGTTACTTGCGAGTGTTTGAAGAAGACAGGAATCAAAATTCAGTATGGTGGCAATCATATGCCTTGTAAAAAAGAAGGAAATTATTGACAAATTGTATCATGTTGGGTCATATAAGTTAAAATATTTTATCATTTTAGTTACCGTAAATGATAATAATTTATAATAACACTCATATTAAGGAAAGAATAGTAAATTTTGTGTATGAAAAATAGCTGTTGCCCGCGGCGTTGCCCGCGAGGTTAATGGTCCCATAGGAACTTTTTTTCGTATGTAAACATTGTATATATGCTTGAAGGAGTAACAAACTTTCGCAGACGTAATAATAGTAGGATGAATCCTCTCAAAGAGTCCCGTTTTCATGTACAAGAACCTTGCTACCGTAGCGTGTAATGATGTGTCGCTTCCTTTGAATACGTAGTTACGTAACTTCCGTTTGGCAAAATTTTGGATGTGATGAAATTCCTGCTTCGTTCTACTGCCAATTTGAAAAATCATTGCTTGCTTAGTCAAGTGTAAATGTGACGCGCATTTTCGTAGGTAAGTAGCTACGATAGATAATATATTGAAGAATTCCGCAAACTTAAAAGAAATGTAAGGTGAATAACTTAAATAGAATCAGCCCGTTGGTCGAGTGGCTAGCGTACATGCCTAACTACACCGAACAACTGCGAGGCTTGGGTTCGATTCCCGACAGGGGCAGGGCGAATTTATAGATTTTTTTTATAGAATTTTGTCCAGACACAGGTTAAGTGCCTGCCGCATTTGTGTGATGAACATTTAGGCGTCTGCATTTATAGGCCTGGGTGTTTATTAAATTAATTCTGGTATCTATCTAAGTATTTATACGATACTATCGTTGATTAACATCTATAACACAAACATATACTTTGCTTACTTTGGGGTTAGATTCGATTTGTGTTACTTGTTCTAGGATATTTATTGTTATTTATTAATTTTTCACGTAAATAGGTATTTTCACCCGACCGTATTCATAGTATATAAATAAGTAAGTAAGTACCTTCACGCCCATATCACCGAAGAGGTAGGCAGGTAGGCAGGTAATTTAAACTGCTATAACAGTATTTTTTAATAAAACCAATACTTCTCCAAATTACATATTTAATGCCAATTGCCTACAAGAACACAACTTACCTCGTTGAAAGCAATTAACAGGGTGATTGGAGTGATTCTTAAAATTTAGGTTCCTATCGTCGTTGGTATGACAGTGTTGCCACACCAAGTATTTAAAAATCCTCAAATAATCAACAATTAATATCAAGAATATTCACAAAAATATTTGAAATCACCACAGTAGGGATATGCATATACATTTTTCTTTTACAACACAGCTTTGATGTTTTCGTATACCATAACAGTACTAAAAACCTTTGATAGTGAATTTTGTTTCGCCTGAAATTGACAACTGATAACAGTTTGTCAGAAAAATGTCATTTTCAACCTCACAAAGGCTGTCCAGTTTTTAACATTTAAGTGTAGCCTTTCCTCAAAATCCGACAATGTTTTAAAAGTTTCTATTAATAAAAAAAATTGTATAATTTTAATTTCCTTTGTGGTCTAGCGGTTGAGTTGTTGGATTTGACTGCATGGGATCTCGGGTTCGAATCCCTGGTCGAGCAACAAAAACAAAATTGGGTTTTTCCAATTTTCTAATAAAAAAAATGTTGCTCGGGATTTGAAATGTGCCCGGTTGGCGTTAGGCTAGCTACCTATCGCATTTTGGGACTTAGTGTCTTCGACTAGTCGTGGGTGCCCTGGTTGTGCCTCTTCCTAGCCTTTGGGGGATATGGGCGTAAAAATACTTTATTTTTTAAACAATAATCGTCACAGACAGGATTTGAACCTGTAACCTACTCGGTAAGTACTCAGGACTTAAATCCTCAGTAGCTCAAATGATTAGAGCATTCGTTGGCTTGAGACGAAGGGTTACAGGTTCAAATCTTGTTTGGGGTGAAATGTTTTCTTCTTTAAAAATTTTTTGAAATTTATCCCAAGTTCAAGGCAAGTGCTAAAATGTTTTAAAAGTGTTAGAATTCTTCCAGGTTTTTTTCCAATGTTAGCGAGTCAAATCATTTCATTTTTGTATAGGTATATACAAGGCACATATTTCTTCATCATATCTTGCACCGTATTAGGCATTAAGGCACACATTTCTTTTAAGTATTTAAGCAAGTATCTTCACGCTCATATCCTCGAAGTGGCAGGAAGAGGCACAACCCACGACTAGTCGAAGACACTAAATGCCGGGGTTCGAATCCCGAGTCGGACAACACAAAGAAAATTGGATTTTTCCAATTTTAATTTAATTTCCGGGGATATGGGCGTGAAGATACTTTTACTTTTCGTTGACTAAACGATGCTTTTAAAAAACAATAAAAAAATTGCGTAGCCCGACCCAGTAATCGAAACCGAGACCCTACATCAGGTACAACGCAAATATCCGACCAATCACAGCAGTAATTACCTAAATATATGACTAATGGCTGCACTCAGATACGTTAAAAAAAGTTGACTAACGCCCAGTGTTAATAATATATCCCTAAAGAAATAAAATAATTCATTTCTGATATTAATATGAGTTTTAAAATAGAAAAACTATTAACTAAGCTTATAATAATACACAGCTATAAACCTTTATACTACTTTTTTTCAGATTCAATTAACTCATGGCACGTATCAATCCATTATAAGCTTAGCACAAAGAATTTTTGCTGTTACAGTATGCGGTGATAAGCCTTTTTCTCGGAAAGAGTAAATATGAAATTTCTGTATCAGTCGCTTACGTCTCTAAATTATTAGTATCAATAAAAAGAAATGTCATAGTTATAAATAAAAAAAAGTATCTTCACGCCCATATCCCCGAAGAAGTAGGCAGAGTCGTAACCAGGGTACTACAGTATGAGTTTTCAAAGTCGAAATCGTCATGGTAAGTTTTTTCACGTATCCCCGAAGAAGGATAGTGATAGTTATATTATATATATAATATAACTATCGCTTATATCGATATAAATAATAAATAAATAAAGTAAATGTCCCTGGACAAGTTACACATATTGAATCTAACCAAACTAAGCAAATTATATGTTTTTGTTATAGGTGTTAGCCAGCGATACTAATACATAGAAATACTTATATACATACCAGAATAAATTTAATAAACACCCAGACCCGGTAAAGCAGACATCTAAATGTTCGTCACAGAAATGCCTGCCTCCGTCGGGAATCGAACCTGAGGCTCGTGGTTGGTCGGTTTACTTAGGCGTGTACTCTAGTCACTCTTCTAACGAGGCAGTATTGTTGTTACCTATTACTTAGTATATTCTGATAAGGTTTGAACACAGATCGTATTATATCTATATTATATCGAAGGCACCATTTCGAAGCTTGTTGACTAGTTTGCATGTCAAACTTGTAAACCCTCGTCGCTTCACCAATGACAATGCGTTTGATGAATGTTGGGTGATGCTATTGAATTTTAGACAAAAATTCAGGTATTTTGGGACTAGCCTAGCAACAACATGTTTTATACCCAATTAATAGTTAAAATGATAGAAAACGACTCGTGAGATACAGAAAGTTCGGCGGTTATCTTTCGTTCGTTAATCAAAGTTGTACGAGGATTTTCAATAACTGTTTCCTTCACTTTTGCGTTGTTAGCTTCGGTTTTTTTGAATGACTAATGTGTTGCCAACCTCGCGGTTTTTACAACTTCACCGGGCTTTTAGCTTCGGTTGCAGACGTTGATGGCCTTCGATTGTTGAATGTAGATTTTCAATCACTGTTACCTTCACTTACACGATATTAACTACAGTTGCGGACGTTGATGGCCTACCAGAGATAGGCAAAACTTCCATCACATCTCGACCGCTTTTGAACGCTTTACTACCATCCATAAGCACGAGTTTTTAATAAATTCGATTCACCGTAAGCCTTTGGTAATATTTTTATTGACTCCGAACACGTAATTCTTTACACTTTTACAATTACAATTTACTTAACACTTGTATAACAATTTGTGATTATCAGGTTTCTTATTTATATTAGTTATACTGTTTTAAAGTAAGTCATTGTTGAGTTTTTTTTATATATTGTTTCTAGGTTTAGGATATTTATTTATTGTGCATGATGCCTCCTACTGTTTCATCAAAGTTTCTAAATTTGAGGGTTGGCTGGAAGAAATCTGTAGACCTAGAGATAAGCCCACCTTTTGTGCATTTCTGTTTATCACTGTCCATATTTTAAGTCATAAATTGTGTACAATAAAGAATTAAAATAAGTAATTCGTCGAACACGATAACATCCGATTCAAACTCTTTGTTTGATGTTTTTGTCCATCGTGAAGTTAGCAATACACACTAATTATGACATAACTGAAAAATATATATTCTAACAATTATTAAAAACTAGTTGTCGCCCATTGGTTAAAATTCGAACATAATCAATTTTAATATCTTGTTGATAATAACGCCATCTTCATTTCTCAAAACCAACTACTTTGTTTCCAAACTTTTTAGTGCGCCATTTGTGATCTTTTATCGTTATCATCAATATATTTGTTTGTGTGTGTCAAATGCATGGTAGTGTGAGTAATTCAGTGAGTGAGAGTGAGAATGTCATTATTTGTTTGAGTTATTTATTTTGAGTCATTTATTGATTTAATGTACTTTATAAGTACTATTAACATTAGCGTTCTGCACTTCTCCTGCACATAAACTATAAGTGTGCCAAATTTTATGCTCCTGCGTCCGCGCAATTTTCGTAAAAGGGGTCCAAAGTTTTGTAAAAGAGTTCTATCAATCTAACTACAACAAAAAAACAAAATTGGAATTTGGAGCTATTAACAAAAATCAACTTCCGATATTTTTATAATAATTTATTTTTATGCTCTGTCTAGAAAGTACCGGGAAAATATAAATAACACGCAAACTGTTTGCAATTCATTAAAATTTTATTTATCACCTTCAAAGTATGCTCCCTCACATACGATAATCCAGTCATTATAACTAATGAAAAGATGTTCTTAATGCTGTTTCCGGAATTGAGGGGTCTTCTATCAATAGTGAGACCGTCAATATAAGTAAAAAATAAATACACATATATCTTCACGCCAAGTCCCTTGCGGGGTTGGCAGGAAGTGTCGAGTGCCTAACTTCATGGTCCTAACAGACCTGTCTGGCTTCCATCACATTCATTACCCTGTTCATACGAACACGCCGGCTTCGGAGACTCTTAGCTCCACCCTCGGGTAACATCCGAGTGAACTGATCGTGGAATGACAACCTTTGGAATACATGGAAAATGTATGCACTATTAAGTTATATAACTCAAAAACGACTAGTAGGATGATGGTTAAACTAATATGGGATTATTCTTAAAAATAACCATTAAAATTGGCTGATAGCTAAAGAGCCGAGGCAAAGAAAAACATACTTTTGGGAACCTCCTCCTTTTTTGGAATTGGTTAAAAATGCACTGAGCACAGTTTCAGGAATAGGCAACTTAGTATGAAATGATCAAATGACCAACATTACAATCATTATCGGGCGATGGGGTCGTCACATCTCGTCTCCTATAAAACTCAAATACGACTATACCGGGTATAAGGAAAAGCGACATTCATATCAATAATTTCTATATCTATTGACAGAACGCTCCCGTTAGGCATGAATGCAAAATATAATTAAAAATGTCGGTCAGGGCTTCACAAGTCATCCCGCACGATAAAACTGGGATAATTGATCCCATGTCCCAGTTTTTTACTTCTACTATTTTCATGGTGTTTTTGAACGTACGTACTGATGGGTAGGGCCAGCTTTCGTATAGACGTCCTGTATCTCTTCCTCGTAAGAGTCGAACAAAGGTTAAGGGGCCATATACGCTAAAATACGTCAGCAGTTAATTGTTTTTTTCATACAAAGCAATCATGGATCTTGGTGACAAAAAAATACAAGATTAACATGAATATGCTTTACTAGACTAGTGTTTCCAAAACACGATTCATTTCACTTTGCTCGATAGAAAAAATCAAAAAGTTAACCCTTTTTTGAAAGCAAAACGCAAATGTCTACTTCAAATGTGCAAATATCGACACCAGATTTAACGTAAACATAGATAAGTACTATACCTAAAAGATAAGTGTTTCAGTTTTTATACTTTTTTTCAAATTACTTTTATAGTGTCAAAATAGTGATTTGTCGCTTAAGACGTTTACTTTAGAGCGCCATTGTTCATAGTAATCATGGAACGGGGGAGCGCGGTGATTGGCTCTTCTGGCTGACTGAGTATGGGGCCTTAAATGGGACATTATCTACATGACCAATGAAAGTAGAGTGGTTAGACTTAGACTGCGACAAGATCGGGGTACATCGCCTTACTAATTCCTTCGACAAATGATAACGTTTGGCACTGTCGTATTCAGAGTCTTTACCACGAGTTGGTATAGTTTACGTTCGGTAAGTTACGTTTCGAAATCGGTGACACCTTTGGTCTAAAAATGTGTTTCCCTTAGTTACCAATAGAGGCGCTGTTCAAAGTTTTCATACAAATAATTTACAGAGACGGTAGCGAGTGTTGTAAACTTGACAAGCCGTAAACTCACGATAAGGGCTCTGGTAAGGATATGGTAGCCGGTAGACTTACTTATTAGACCCAACAACTCGACCATGAATTAACACATGAAAGATATCTCTAGATTTTGTGGATATTAAAAAATCTGTGACGCCGAGAAAAATTACTTTGAATTTGGGATGACTACAGTGACATTTTTTTTGGTTAATGTATTATTATATGATTTGCAGTTCTTAAAATAGTAATTATTTTAATAATTATAATATACTAGCTGACCTGATAAACGTTGTCCTAATGCAACCAACTTACCTACCGCGTCGTTGGTCGAGTGGCTTGCGTACACGCCTAACTAAGCCGACCAACTGCGAGGCTTTAGTTCGATTCCCGATTTGCGTGATGAATATTTAGATGTCTGCATTTCCGGGTCTGGATGTTTATTAAATTTATTCTTGTATCTATTTAAGTATTTCTGTGTATAAGAATCTTTGACTAACTCCCATAACACAAGCAAATAATTTGTTTACTTTTGGGTTAGATTCAATTTGTGTAACTTGTCTTGTATTTATTTTGTTTTTTTTTCTTTTATTTTTTGGCACTAGCGTAAGCATTTTCCATTAATCAAGTTGAAAATTTTATCAAGTTAACCGATTTAACAAAACCGGGTTTAAATAATTTAAAATTAGTTGTAAGTCGTTAAAGAAAGTCATTTCTGAGTCTTGTGAAAACGGTGCCCTCATTACTGAAGCTCATTTAATCAGATTTGGCGACAACGAGTAAATACACGAGACACTAATTTCTTCATGATTATTTCATTTTTACATTACTGAACAAAGTCCAGAATGCCAGCAAAATTGACTAATTTTACTTAATTAAACACCAAATTCAGTCATTACAGAAAAACTACGACCATCTTCTCACTCGAAAGCATCATCAAACTTAAAACTATATACAGCTTAATTGAAATAATTTATACTTCTTTTGGCGCGTTAGGAAAAAATGATGAGGGTAAATTTTTACGATGCGCGCGCCCACCGTCACGAAAAACCAACATGATGAAGTTAGCTATAGATAACATTTTAGTTTTTATTAAATATTAAATAAACTTTATTTAACTTAATAATGCATTATAATAAAACTTTTAATGTATTAAATACCTTTTTTCTATGTTTAGTGTCATTTTGTTAACAAATGTAAAATAAGGCAAAAGATAAAATTTTTAAAAAGAATATTATCTTATTACGCCGAAGAAGTATAACTTCTAACGCGTGTACATAAGGAACACACAATTTTTTAAGAGATAAGACAGCAGTACTGTAATTTGTTTCGTGTAAGACAGCGAACAAGCATATGGTGAGGGACAACCGAGGGCTATCTATACCCAGACTGTGCCTACCTGGGGGGGGGAGAACAAGGGGTGGAGGCACCCAGGCAAAGGAATCTTAGGGGTGCGATGCGATCGACCGATGACCTTTTGCCTTTGCGTAGACTTTGCCTAACAGACTTGTTAGTTTTGAAATTATCTATATAAATTTATTGGTACCTACTTTCTACTTTCTTAATTTTGAATTCTTTAAGCTTTTAACTAAAAATTGAAAACCCTTTGATAAATACAAAATACGTATGAACATATTTTGCTTCGCATTCCACTGTGAATAAACATCTATAGCTGAATAAACTATTGTTTTCCAACCGGTTGAACTCCAACATAATCCTTTCATTTGATCATAATACTAAAGCTATGATATTCATAAAAGCTCTAATAGATATGAAATAAAAACGGTTAATAAACAAATGAATATCTGAGATTACAAATAAATTACAGCGCTTTAAGATGACTCTTGGAATTAAAACCGATATCAAGTAAAAATGTTAACTAAGTTAGGGTTGCCAACTAATTCATTTTGAACAGTATTATATTATTTACACAGTATTATACTATTTTGAAAAGTATTATAGTGTTTTACGATCTACTATACTTTTTGCTGCCGGACAAAGAAAAAGCACACAAAATACTATTTTTAAAAGCATCCAGTAATGTCAAATATTTAAAACTGACACTGACATATTAAGCAAGAGAGTGAATGATTACGTGCACGGAACAAAATCCTAGATTGGTTAAAATTTAAAAATTAAGAAGTATCTACTTGTACATAAATCTTTATAATTAGTGTTCCGTTTCCTACACACTAAGCACATACTCGACTCGCAATAAATACATCGTGTTCTGTTGTTAATTTTGATTGCAACTCAGAAACAAATTATTATATACATACATAAACAAATAAATAAAAAATCAAACAAAAACAAACAAAAAACAAACAAAAACAAAACAAATAAACAAAAACAAACAAACAAATACATCTATTTTTAATACCTATGCATAGTACTCAATATGCTCACAAAATTTCATGAGAATTGATCAAGAGGACTTCAATCACGTTTCAGAGGAGTTCAATCACGCACACCGTAACACAAGAATGTTATTTATTAGACTAGCTGGCCCGGCAGACGTTGTTCTGCTATGTTTTTAATGTGATTTTCGTAAAAAAAGTTGGGGGTGAGTCACCCTCATCACTTAGGGGTACGAAAAATAGATGTTGGCCGATTCTCAGACCTACTACAACTATGCTATATAACTATGCCACAACATGCTCACAAAATTTCATGAGAATCGGTCAAGCCGTTTCGGACGAGTTCAGTCACGCACACTGTTACACGAGAATATTACATATTAGATATATATAGATATAGTTCCCATATTTGTAGTCTGAAATGTGTTAGCTAGATTTGAATTTTATGGCAGTCCATTGAAACGTATACCATTACGACTGCGCCATTGAGGTCATGTAAAAGAGGCAGATATTGATCGGTCCCTGGTTCCGGTGGTACCTACGCGAGATAACAAATAATTTATCGCTTATTTCGGGAGCTACTTGTTTTTCAAACCGTAATGCCCACTTCACAAACTCGTGGGCGCTTTAACTTGTTAACTTAGCTTAGGTAAAGTAATTACATTACTTAAATTGTATTAAATGTAAAATAGATTAAAAACGTGTTTTTACAGCCTATATATAAAACTCCTTGCTACGCTAATTCTTTTTTCAAATTGAATCTATACTTGCTATCGTCGGCACTTAGTGGAACTCCATTGTATACACACTTTTCGTAGTAAAACTCTTGTACTCATCCACTATTATCCACTATACATTTTACACTACTCTTCAGCCAACCGGTTTCACTTTTAACAGCATCATAAGGGGTTTGAAACTGAAGATGAAAAAAAAATTCAAATTATTTGGATTCCAATTTTAAACGCTAGGGCTGCAAAAGAAACGAGTCCAATTTCATTACCAAGTCTAAACTACACAAAAATTTGTCAAATTGTCCACGTGTTGGTCTGGGCTCCTTTGCAGAATAGACCATCTGCCTTCCTGCCACGTAGCTCGTAAAAGGCGAGCATAGGCTTACCGTTACTAACACCGTGACATCACTAGATGGTAGAGTTTCAGGATTAGTACCACCGCTTTACCTATTCCTGCCGCCGTAACGTCCAATGCTTGACGTTAAAGTGTTCCTGTTTGGAGGGTAAGGTAGCTGGAAAACTTACTTTTGCTCGAGGCCTAACATCCCGACCTCAGGTTGGCAATTCACCATTACCAATTGATGTCTCTAGGCGGCGTGAATTTTTTACCATCAGGAAACCCGTCTGCTTGTTTTCCTTCCATTATCATAAATAAAAAAACACTTTTGGATTTTAAAAAAAATATACGAGACTACCTCGGAATCATACTTACTTTTGAAAAAAAAACATCGAAATCAATTTCTTGTTGGCCAAGAAAAAATACTAATTGTTTGATAGCCATCTTCTTTGGTTATTACCCCGCAAAAGATTTTTACTTTTCTAATTTCTCTTCAGCCACCTTTATAATACTTACATACCTAGCTATTGACCCTCAATCTGCTTTTTACTGTCAAATCTCACTTTAACTTTAAAATCATAATACGTCTGCAGTTGTGACAGTAGAGTTTTAAACTAATACTTAATTTTTGTTTAAATACAATTTGGAAAAACGACTTTCCCGCGTGCTGCGATGACCGAAAGAAATGGGGAATTATTTTTATAGTCGAAGTCAAGGTCAAATCATACTTTATTTCGTAGGTAGACAGTTACACTTGAAATATGTCAAAAAACGTGTTCCATAATAACGTAACAATAGTAACAAAATACCTATCAGAAAAATTAAACTAAAAAATTACACAAACACATAAATCTAAAAAGAATACCGTCGTGTTTATACATTTTTAAGAAATTAAAAAAATGTAAATTAAAAAAAGGTATTAAATACATTAAAAGTTTTATTATAACTAAATATTTAGCATTATTTAGTTAAATAAAGTTTATTGAATATTTAATAAAAATGTCACAAAAAATTATTTCTACATAATTAAAAAACTAAAATGTTATCTATAGCTAACTTCATTATGTCGGTTTTTCGTGACGGTGTGCGCGCGCATCGTAAAAATTTACCCTCATATTTTTTTCCTAACGCGCCAAAAGTATAACTTCAAAAAATATAGGTATTTTTATATAAAGCAAAATACCATAAAAATTAAACTAAAACTGAACAATTACACAAGCACATAAATGTAAAACGAACACCGTCGTGTTTATACATTTTTAGAAATTTAAAAAATATTAAAAAAAAATATTTACATTTTTATATAATATACTTAGGAATTTTTGTATACAGGAAGACAACAGATAACTAAACGTAAACTGGTTATACCTTGGGCTCAAAACATCTACGTAACGCGTACGACCAAGTATTTCGTACCTCGCTTATTAAGTAATATGGATGATGGATCCCATAACCAAAAAAATAAAAAATGTTCATAACCAATAATAATATTAAGTACAAATTAAAAAATAATAATAATTGAATGTAGCATTATACACAAACTCTTAGTAGTTTAAGTAGTGCATTTATTGATGTTTTAAGCATTAGTTGTTGTAGCATTAAATAAATAAAATAAAAATAAAATAATAAAAAAAACATTTAGCGATTTAACATTGTTTAAAGTTACTGAGAGTTACTAAACATAATTGCAGCAATTCAAAAGATAATGGAACAAAACATGGATTTGACCGCCGACACAATACCCTGACGTAACATCAAATAACAGTTGAACCTGCTGAAATCTGACAGCTATTTCACATGCACTGTTGCACTATCCTGACTGTATTTTGCTCTAAATGTTGATGTATTTTCATTTTATGTTCATTATTTTTAACTGAAAAATCCGTAGCGACGCTATGCACTTTTCTTTATAATAGTATTTACTTCGTTTCGAGCGGGTTAGTGGTCTATCCAATAAAGCAGTTTTTTTTTAATGTTTTGTTTTTAATCGAACGTAAACGCGACTCTGATTTGATGTCGTCAGTTAATGTGTGTGTGTTTCTTACATTTTTTTTTTGCTTTTTGGTCCGTTGGTTGGTTTGTTGGTTCGGGCTCCTTTGCAGGATAAACCTTGCTGCCAGGCAGTTTGTAAAAGACGAACATAGGCTTACAATCAACACCTTGAAATTTGACTAGGTTGTGGAGTTTCGCAGCGACCCGCCCAGTTTGGTACGACAGCCTTATCTATTCAGCGCTTGCCGTTGAAGTGTTCCGGTTCGAAGGTGGGGTAGCCGGTAAACTTACTTTTGCTCGAGGCTTAAAATCCTAACCTCAGGGTGACAGCAAACCATTGCCACCTTTGGTGTCTCTATCGCTGGCTTGTTAGCCTTCCAATATCATAAACAATATGTCTGTTTAATAATTGTTTCCTGTTTTTAAAATAAGTACTTTATTAATTAATTATCTGCGTATATGGGGGCTGATTGTGTATTCATTTGTGCACTTTCACTAAACAAAATTGATTTAATTCCCACCTAAATTCACTCAATATGAACACGAAATTCAATAATATTGAAAAAAATTACGACCACCTTCATTCACGATGACGTCAAAACTCCTCGTTATTGTACCTATTTCTGTTAGTCGCTGGAGATAGCAAAATAAAATACTTTATTTGACAGCTGTTTGATGTACACTTTACCCATTGATAATCACTTAAAAGAAAAGCAATTAGCCCACAGGTCTACGTAATTACATTTATATTTTCCTTTAACGGCTTATCTGGAAGAAAATCTTTTTGATTGTGATAAACTCGCCCTTTGTACTTTTGTGTTATTTAATTTAAAGTATTTTTTAATAATTTTCCTCGAGTAGTTAATATTTATAATAAAGAGTTAATTTTAGTAATGGGAATAACCAATGATTTTCCAAAGAACTATTAAAATTACAAAAAAAATTTACAATACCATCGGCACTGAACGTGCTTCGCTACGTATAATATGACCGCATGAATAACATAAAACGACAAAACAAAAAAAACTGAAAAAAGTTTCAATTTGACAGAAAATACCCATTAATAAAACGATTCGCCATTTATTGAGTTCATTTGTTACAAAAAATGACCGATTCTCGAAGAAGATTTGAGTTGTAACTTAAAATATTTCCATACCCACATCCCAGAACAGTTAGGGGCACAGCCTGGGTACCCATGGGCCACGAATAGCTGAAGACGTGTAAGTCCCACATATGCTTGATGGCAAGCCTATCGCCAACCAAGCACACATCCAATCCCGTTCAATGTTATTTTTTATTAGAAAATTGAAAGCATACAATTTCTTTTTTTTTGAAGACCCGGGGTTCGAACACGAGACCTCAAATCAATCCACCTCAAATCAAATCTAAACCACCCATTAGACCACAGCGGCGAGAATTTTAAGTTATACGTACATGATATTTAATTATTAGTTATTTAATTAAATAATTATTTATTTATGATTGTATAATTTTTTTTATCTACATGACGGAATAATGAAATTGGCATTGGCTTATTGCAGTGTTACTACTTTTACCGTCGCGTTTCCGATACGGTGGTAGTTTATAAAAAATGTCGACGCGCCCAAGTACCTACCACTTGTATGGTCCACGAGAATAAAGAATTTTCTGGTTCTGATTCTTACATTATTGTCTTGTAAATTGCAAATGTTTTACGTGTAGTATATCATAGAATTTAATACATTGATAGCACCCGGCAAGGTTAAAAACTGTCCCAATATTATTTCTTTTTTCAATCTCCGAGTTAGTAACTAAATTAAGAGACATATCTATATGAAAATGAATCCCCCATTCGAGTCTCAGTTAGTTACCTTAGTTATTGGCAGGAGAAGATTCTTTAAAAAAAACAAGAAAACTTTTGAGAAAATGGAGAAAACAATGGTTGAATCCATACCAACTGATAGTAGCTGCTACTGTCAAGAGATACGATGTTTGCCGGATCAGCTAGTCTTAAGATAACTTAAGATAAGTTAGGCATTAGAGAGTGGCCCCCAAAAGGTCCAAACCTTGTCGTGGCGGGGGACTGAGCAGCCCGGTTCGAGCCGGGGCCCTGCTGAAACTATGGACCAGGAAGGTCGCTCCTTAGTACCCCTTTCTGTCCAAGGGGGACATCAGGAGCGGACACTGACATAAACCGCTACTTGTAAAGCCCGGTGAAGTTGTAAAAACCGTGAGATTGGCAGTAAAAACATTAATCACTCCAAAAAAGAACGCTACTTCCTCCGACAAAAATCATGACGGATTTCCATACATTAAAAAAAGGCATTATAGAGTGGAACTTATACCAAACTTGTAAGCTCTAGCGCCAATTTTGAATTCGAGGCATAAAGTTGGAAAACCATATTAAACAACGGTGATTCTGAATTGAGTCAAAGAAAACGAGTCGTATGTTTTTGTACAAAACCGGGCATTGATTGATTCGCCCATCCCGGTATCCGAACGTGACCGGGATAGATAAGGTGGAGTTAGTCGATTCGACGATCACGGGTTAACGTGATTACAGTAGTAACAAACCTGGAAATTCCAGTAATAAATCGTTTTTATGATTTTCAGTCTCGCCTGTAATACTATACCTGTAGTTTGTTACTTGTGTTGCAAATATAAAATGGTTTGTACTCTTTTTTTCTTCTTTCTTTAAGTTTTGGCCTTCACGTTAGTATTTTGCTATTCGTCAAGTAGAAATTTGCATCAAATTTTACCTCAATTTTAATCAATTATAATTTATTCATCAGTCATAAATCTTAAATAAGTCATGTCAGGCTCTTGAGTAAAGCGGCGGCCTCATTACACAAGCTCATGTAAGGAGATTTGGCGGCAACGAGGAAATACATGATACGCTAATTTCTTCATGATTATTTCATTTGTACACTTTCACTGAACAAAATTGTACAAAATGCCACCAAAATTGACTAATTTCACTCAATATCAACACGAAATTCAATAATTATGAAAAAACTTCGACCATCTTTTCTCTCGATGGCGCCAAAACTCATGGTTTGTACTCGTATATACGTTGATGATGATTGCCTCTGTGAACTACCAGTTCAATATTGTGTATCTGTGTGTCGATTTTTGAAGTGAAAACTTCTTTAGCGGCGCTGCGCACTTTTTATGGAATGGGTAAAAACTTCTAAACTCACGTCAGAACACGTGACCTGATCTAAAATTCGTAAGACGGCGCAGAGCGATTGCGCGAATGTTCGTGTTGTAATGTTTGTGTACAATAGCGCAATAAATGAATGTTGTATTCTACCACATAAATTATAGTACTTTAACACTGATAATTAAAGCAATTCGTGCAAAATTATTCCCTAACCATTCCAAAATATCAAAAATGCACAACGTTAATATTCAAGTTTTCACTTTCGGGACTCCCAGAGTGTAAATCATCGTTTTTTTTTGTTTTAAAGCTTGGTCCAAATGGGCTTAGCTACAATAGATTTTTGGGGTTATGAATTTTTTTCGTTTTATGACTATTTCAGTTTTCTAGTAGAAACAACGTTGCCCGGGGTTAAAATTAAATAAAATTAATTTATTGGCTGAATATGTGTGTTAGAAGTTGTTACAAAAAATATAAGTTTATACCAACATCACCCTATACATTTATTTTATTTGCCGATAAATCGGTTTAGTTGCATAGGCCGTGGTCACGACGGAACTGCGACTGGGATCTCATTTTACAAATTTATTATTTAGAATTATAACATAATATCATGTTTTATTTTTGTTTGCCTTAAAAAGGTTAATTTTAAGATTATTTTCATCAATCCTAGTGAAGACATTGGATATGGTTCGGATGTTTCTTCTTTTAAACCAAATTTATTTTAAGTCAATTTATTAGCAAATAATACAGAATAATTCTTAGTAACCTCAGGTAGATCAGGTAGATTGTGGTACGCCGCTTGTATTAAAAAGATAATTTGGGGTATAGACTTCTTTACGATACACACATATTCTAGATATTTTAACACACTGTTATCGAACCCGGACCTCATCAAGTTAAATCCAACACCTTGACCACTAGATGACAGCGGCGATCAGAGATAAATAATAAAGATAAAATAAATATACCTTACCTATTCTATCCTTCCATCTTAATGACTCTGTCGTTTCATGGGTCGGAGGGCAGGGTGGACTTGCACAATAGGCCCAACATCACGGCATCAGGACAGTGGCGCACCAGTAACATCGATGGTGTCTATAGACCATGGCTATTTCTAATACCATTAGAATACCCGTATGCTTGTTTGAACTATCACATTAAAAGTAAAAAGTCGTTTAAAACCGCGGTAAAATCGCTTGTTTAGACTTGTAAGATCGTTCACTTTACCGAGAAATATCTGTTAAATATAGAAATAAAAATAAAAGGACAGGAAAATCAGGCAAATATTTCCATGTTATATAAAAAGAACGGTTTTCTCGTACAAAAATTGTACTAAGAATACGTGGTTCATTTTTCATTCAAATGAGAAGTCCTTGACCTACTTTACGTATATGAGATACAGAAGATATCACGGTAGCCTATTTCACTAACAATTATCTCGTAAACTGATGGTACAAGAAATTGGGTTATATTATTTATACTTCATCCTCGGTACTTGGTAAAACTCCATTGTATATATATACTTTTCTAATTACAACATACAATAAATTTTGCTGTCCATGAAGGATACTTTCTGCCTTGACCGTAAGTGATTTGTCGTGAAGGTATATTTGTGTGTCTCACAATACAATTTTGTATATTTTTATTTTATAATATTGGATGGCAAACAAGCAGGCGGATTTCCTGATGGTAAGAAACTCACGCCGCCTAGAGACACCAAACATGGTAATGGTGCTTAGAGCAAAAGGAAGTTTACCGGCTGCCTTATCCTTCAAACCGAAATATGTCAATGGCAAGCGCTGACGCTGTAGCGGCAGGAATAGGCAAGGCGGTGTTGGTCACTGCAAAACTCTACCACCTAGTATATAATAAAAATATAAATGTTTTGTATGTGTGTGCACAGTAAAATTTCGTGCACACTTTGGTATGGTGGAAAAGTACCAGGGGTTATTGGAAAAGTTTTTATGAGTTAGTTACTAGAGGTTTTAAATTTTTTATTTTAGATTTTAAATATAAGGACATTTTGAATATTTTAGTCATATAAAATTATACTTAAGTCATCTAAAAATATTCTTAAGTCATCTAAAAATATACTTGAGTCATTTAAAAAAATATAAGGTCGTCCGGTTGCAATGACCGCGTCACTCGCTACTACTAACCTCGTAATTTAAAATGGTTCTAGACGTTTGTTAACACCGGTTGTAAAATTTTTCATTCTTTGCATTCGTCTAGACCATTAAAGCCAAATTTAAAAATAATTGTAAAATAGAAACAAAGTCCCCATGAGGGTTACCTTTGTTGTAAGGTGCGTTTACAACCGTCTGGAACCCTAATACGTTATTGGATACCAAAAACATTCAGTTATAATTAGGTTTGGTGCTGTACAGTTTGTCCGCATTTACCACCATCTGTTTCTGCACAGTAATGTTGGTGCCTATTATTATCATTTTCCAGGACGTATAGAATTCATCCAATTTATATTCATTTTGCAATAATTATACTTCAAACAAGAATCATCAAAATGTGTTCTTTATTGGCCTAAACAAATTTAAAAAAAAGAACTTGAAGTTGAATGTCGTCTCGTGATGACCGTGTTTAGTATTCATTCATTCTTCTTTAGTTCATTCTCAGTTTATTAAACACTGACCCTTCAATATTATACTCAGACATCAGATAATATTGGTCATCTATATCCATCACACAAAAGACTTGAGAATTTAAACATATGGTAATAAACGCACGATCGACATCTTTGAAGTCTAGACGTTGAAGAAAAACCGCATCAGACAATACGTCTGCTTATTTGCATTTGTTCGATATAAATCAATAAGACTTTATAGGGATAATATCTTAGAAAACTGTATAGAATGTTATAAAGTTTGAATTGAAAAGTTTTTTAAAAACTCTCATGTTGTCTGTAATCCACTATAACGAAAGTGTACTCCACTATAACGAATATTGATGTTTTTTGTTTCAAATTGCACTGGTCGCTTATAAATTTGATCTTTGATTAAACTTCCAAGAGTTTTGAACTGTACTTTATAATGCATATTTTTGAATGACTTCGAAAAACGGGAGATTTTAATATTTTTTATGAAATTGGAAGACAAACAAGCAGACAGATTTCCTGATGGTAAGAAATTTACGCCGCCTAGACACCAAAGTAATGGTGCGTTGCCAACCTGAAGTCGGGATGTCAGGCCTCAAGCAAAAGTAAGTTTACCGGCTACTTTATCCGTAAAACCGGAACACGTCAACGGCAAACGCTGACATTATAGGAAGCCTGGCATAGGAAGGCAGAAGGTCTAGTCTGCAAAGGAGCCCGGACAAACACGAGAAAAATAATATAATAAAAATACCCTCTTCCTTTTATATAAGTATAATAAATATAACGTTTTACTCCTGAGTAATAATATAATAAATATAACGTTTTACACCTTATTTTTTATGTTATCGATTAGCAATAATTAAGATAATTTGCAAGGGTGGATTCGCCAATTGGTCCCATTTCCACCAAGTCTGAATCTGATGCTGCGATTCCAAGGAAAACTAGAAAAATCTCGCAATTTTGGTGTACTTATTTGACGTCATTATTGAAATAGAAATCTGTTTTTTTGCAGTTTTACTGCTTTTACATTATTCCTTTGTGTATTAGCTAACTCATGTTACTTTGTACAATTGTTGTTTCTTTACACATGTATGTGTTTGACACATAAACTAATTTATTATCTCTCAAGGCTTTATATGTCCTGAATATGCCAATTCTTTTTACAAACATCTAAAACTAGATCTGTAAGAATGAACAATTAATAATAACATTTTAGTGTAGTAATAGTTCACAAAAATGTTTAAATACGTATGCAAAATCTGTCACGATTAAATAAATTTGACTCTATAAAAAATAATCGTAAACTTTTCTTTATAAACTTTATAAAAAATAATCGTAAACCACACTTTTCGACATTACCGTCTCTAGAAATTTCATAAGTTTCTATTAAAGATACATACATAGTTTACAGAAAAATACATTGTCATTATATTTACAGACGAGCATGCTGCGATGCTGGCAAATATAATGGCTTAAAAAATTAAGTCATGCTTTATTTAAATAATTAATTGGGATTACCCACAGTTTTTTTCTGTAAACACATCTTCAATAAAAACTCACGTAATTCATTTATTCTTGGGACTGGAATTTAAAAACCGTGTTTCTGTCAAAGTTTACGATTTTTTTTTCAAGCCGATTTTATACAATCGCTGTTTCGATTTCCAAACTTACTTAAAATAATGTAAACTATTAGTACATATAAAAAGTTATTATTTATTATCTGTTCTCTAATGTCTAGCTTCAGATATTCGTAAGGAGGAATCGACATACTTGGAAAGTATAAAGTCTTAAGATCTGAATTTTGTACACATATTCTATTTCTTTAGTAGTAGTAATATTCACATCATTATCCCAGAGGATAGGGAGGATGGATGGATAGGGAGGGATATTAGATAAAGGCACAACTAGGGCACCTACGACTAGTCAAAGACACTAATCCCACAATGTGATAGCATGCCTATCGCCAAATGGGTACATATTCAATCGATCGATTAATCGAACAACGTTATTTTTATTATAAATTTTAAAATACACATTTTCAATTTTTATTGAGGCCCGACTTCAAAAAGTTATAAGTTCCACATCAATATTTATATATATATATATATA
>NJDD01000813.1:651958-668011 GCA_002245505.1 Calephelis nemesis
AACCCGCCTATTGCGAAAAAATGTTATCAATTCGTCGAATTAAATCGGAATAACGAATGGATTTTGATGCTTATTTATTCGCAACATGATTCCGAGGTATTGCCATATTTGAACAAGAACCTTATATTCCGGTGAAGTTGTAAAAACCGCGAGGTTAGTAACATATTAGCCATTTCAAAAAAAAGAACAAGAACTGAAATTTTCTTTTTGATTATTTACTAAGCCATATTTTGGGTACTTTTTTGTTATTAGTTTTCCTGCGCTTAAATTATCTATCGCCTCTGTGGTCTAGCGGTTTAGTTGTTGGACTTGACTGAGTGAGGTCCCGGGTTCGAATCCCGGGTCGGGCAGCAAAAAGAATATTGGGTCTTTCCCATTTTCTAATAAAAAAAATGTTGCTCGGGATAGGATATGTGCCCGGTTGGCGATAGGCTTGCCACCTATCACATTGTGGGACTTAGTATCTTCGGCTAGTCGTGGGTACCCTGGTTGTGCCTTTGCCTACCTCTTCGGAGATATGAGCGTGAACATACTTTATACTTTACTTCTTACCTTAAATTATTTTTAAAAATGCTTTATTATAATAAAGTGTTAATAAATATAATAAATAATTTAAAATATAAATTATCTACATCTTCCCATTGCGATAGGGACCTGAAATTGTGTAAATTTAAAAGTATTCATGTATTCACCTCAGCGAGCGGATATCTAGATCTAGGTCGAAAGCCCTGCGGCACTGGGGCACTACCTTTTTCTAGAAGCGCCTCGCACAAGTTCCACAGTTTTACCCTGTCTCCTAGAGTAAACGATGATTTCATCAAGCGATTGAACATTTTAGATTGGCTTCAAAAAGGGCTACTCTTATATGACGTCACAGTTTTATACTTGCGTTTTTGCAACTATTCTGCTTTCAGACTACGTCGTGATAAACAATGGTGGTAATTTTGTTGCGCACTCACTAAATTAATTTTAAGTTATCGCTGTCTTCTTTCAACGAAAGTAACAGAAAGAGACAAAACACTTTTAGCGCTGTCAAATTAGACCGTACACATCATTTCTACAGACATTTAAACTATTACTCGGAAAACGTCGATTAAGAACATCGCGATTTGACATGTTCGGACTAATCTGACGTGTCTAAAACGTTCCATCTCTTTTGTTTTTGTTTCATTTGAGAAAGATAGCATGCATCTAAAATAAGTTTAGTTTGTGAACAGTGGAATTACCACCATTATCGAAGTTAATATAAATACGTGTTAAGTTACAACTGGTCAAAAATGATATGGTCATAAATAATATAATTAAATGTGAAATATGAAATAATAATAAAACCTCTGTGGTCTAGCGGTCCTGGTATTGGACTTGACTACTTGAGGTCCCAGGTACGATTCCCGAATCGGGCAACAAAAAGAAAACGGTTTTTTCAATTTCATAATAAAAAAAGATTGTTCGAGATTGGATATGTGCCCGGTTGGCGATAGGCATGTCACCTATCACTCTGTGGGAATTAGTAACTTCAGCTAGTCGTGGGTGCCCTTGTTGTGCCTACCTCTTAGGGGATATGGGCGTGAAGATACTTAATACCCTGAATACACGCTATTACCATCAGGAGAGTCATGTGCTTGTTTGATATTTTATCATAAAAAAGTTATACTTGTTTTTAAATGGCGTCTAAAAGAGATTGTTAATCGTCCCTCGTAAGGCGAACTTTTCGTGTCCTCGATACTTTTCTTAGGCGAATTTCCCCTAACCATGAGTCGGTAGAATACGCTCCCTGAGGGTAGACAGCCACCCGTATAGCCAGCGGCTAACGACGGCTACTCGTAGATCAAATACTCAAACTTAAGATAAGCTCCGAGATTGCACTAAGTTTCGTCCAGTAAACTTTCAGGCAAAATGTAGTCTAACAAAAATAAAACTATTTTATCGAATTAGCATTACTTACAAATAGTTTTTATATAATAAAATGGAAAGTCCTTCACCCCCGTATTAATCCGGGCTCCTTTGCAGAATAGACAATCTGCCTCTCTGTCAGGCAGCTCATAAAAGGCAAGCATAGGATTACTGTTACTAACACCGTGACATCTGACTAGGTGATAGAGTTTTGTAGCGACTAGCCCGGATTGATACCACCGCCTTACATATTCCTGCCACTAATGCTTCGGAGGATAAGGTAGCCGATTCTACTTACTTTTGCCTCAGGTTGGCAACGCTATCAAAAAAAGAAATAAAATCAGTTAAAGTTGGTTAAAAAACATGTTTTCTTTTTTTAATGATATTGGAAGATAAACAAGCAAACGGATTTCCAAATAGTAATAAATTTACGCCGCCTAGAGACAACAAAAGTGGTAATTGTGCATTGCCAACCTGAGGCCAAGATGTTAGACCTCGAGCAAAAGTGAGCTTACCGGCTGCCTGACCCTCCGTACCGGATCACGTCAACAGCAAGCACTGACGTTACGGTCATGTCAGTACTGACGAAATCGGCAAGGCGGTGTTACCAACCCGAGCGAGTTGCTGCGAAACTCTACCACCTAGTAGGATGTCACGGTGTTAGTAACGATAAGCCTGTGCTCGCCTTTTACGAGCTGACTGGCAACGACTAACACGGGGAATGTTATACAAAAATGTCGGCATTAAAATGCGATGACCCCATCGCCCCATCCTTTACTAGATTATTCCACTAGTGGAATAACTGTTAACTGTGTCATAACAAGATCGCAGAATGCTGAGGAGCAAGTTGCAGTCAGTCATAACTCATAAACAGGTCGTAGAATGTTTGTCACCAACTTGCCAGAATTGGTACTTTTGTCATGTTGTCACGTGGCTTGAGAGATAAGAGCCTTTACCATGAGTTGGTATATGACGTTCGGTAAGTTACGTGTCGAAATCTATAACACTATTGGTCTAAAAGTATGTTTCCCTTAGTTACCGATAGAGGCGCTGATCAAAGTTTTCATACAAATAATTTACAGAGACGGTAGCGAGTACTTTACAAGCCGTAAACTTTGTAAGGGTTAAGTTTACACATCAGAAACAACAATGCCGTCTTTTGCCGCCTACTTGAGTGCTATTTCAAAAACAAATCAAATTCAGTATCATTATAACATGTCAAAAAGCTTGTAATATTAATTAACGTCAACTCGGAAATGATTTTGACCTTAATGTCTGTTACTGCCATGTTTGACGTGTACATTGTACCTGAACCCTTACCATGAGTTGCTATAGATTCGACAATTTAGTTATCGAAATCGACAGCGCTTTTGTTTCGAAAATGTAGGTGTCTCTGCTGTCTTAGTTACCAGTTAAGGTGGTGTTCAAAGTTTTAGTACTAACAAGCTGTTCCGGCGAACTTCGTTCCGCCCGTTCTGTTTGTAAGGGAAGCTGTTGTTTTATAAAATGTACCCCATGTCCTTCTCCCGGTTCTGAAATACCTCTCCATCAATTTTCAGTATAATCGGTTTAACTATCGCGACTTTCTTTTATAGACGATTTATTTTTCATATTTTTTTGCTTTTATTGTTTTTAAGGTGTATTCTGCTATTGGAGGCGGAAACAAATTCAACGAATCAAAAAAACATAAAAATTGTTTCAACAGATCTAAATTATAAGTATTGTAACAAATCCTATATGGGTAGCTCTCGGTAGCTCCTTTAGATATATATATATATATATATATAACTAAACTATATATAGGTTATAACTAACCTGTGCCTATGCTCTTCTATTACAGCTCATAAAAGAAGAGCATAGGCTTACTTTCGCTAACACTTGTGACATCCCACAAGGTGGTAGAGTATAGCAGCGACTCGCTAAGATTGGTACCACCGCCTTACCTGTTCCTGCCGCCATAACTTCAGTACTTGCCGTTGACGTGTTCCGGTTTGGAGGGTAAGGTAACTTTAGGCTAAGGAGCTACCAAGTTTAGTGTCTTAAAGTCATGGTAAAGTCCCTGAACTTTTACGACGAGTTGCTGTAGATAATTTACGTATCCAAATCTAGAGCGCTTATAGTTTCGAGTTTAATTTTACCATTTAACAGTAGAGACGCTGTTCGAGTTTTCGTTTAAATAATCTATATTTTTATAAGAACTAGCTGACCCATCAAATTTGCTTCGCTATATTTTTAAAGTAATTTTAGTAAAAATAATTTGGGATGACACTCTTTTATCACTTAGGGGTATGAATAATAGATATTGGCCGATTCTCAGACCTACTCAATATGCTTATAAAATAGAATGAGAGGTCAAGTCAAGTCAAGGTCAAGTTTCGGAGGAGTAGGGGACCGAACATTGTGACACGAGAATTGTATATATAAGATGACTGAACTGACTTATTTTTAGTTGTGCTAGTATGGTGAAGATTGCTATAAAATAAATCGGGAAAATTCCAGGGATAATGGCAATAACAATCTTCAATCCAAACAATGTCAAGCGATACGAAGTTCGCCGAGCCGGCAAGTTTTAAGTAAATATCCCTGGAGCCTAACCCAGAAATGCAAAGTCTAAAATTTCATCACGCTACTGCCAGCTCACTTCGGGAATCGAACTCGCATTTGGACGGTGATATAAATCCTAACGATTTGTTAAAATTTACGGAGCGACTTTAAACTCATGGTAAGGGCTCTGGAACAAACCGCTCTAAATAATTGTTGCTATTATGTCATCATGACGTGCACGCAAATGAAGCGGACTTTGAACAAATGACAGTGACGCATATCATCACCTTGATACTGTAGGTAAGCTATCAGTCTCGTAAATTCAATACCGATTTATAGACTACCATTAGTTGAACTAGATCCGAAACATGAAGAGCATTGTTTATTGAAACAAAATTTCTTACGACAGGCTTGAAGGAGATAGTGATTTTGTAGCGACCGAATTGAAAAATATGTGATATGTAATGTAAAGAGACGTGCGCAGGCGCAGCAGTCGCATACACAAGCGAGTAGTGTATAATAGCTTTCTCTCTCTCCCTCACTTCACCCCGCAAGTGCATAGTATATACTCATGAATTGTGTCGATTCCACATTAGACGAAGGAACTTTGTTCCTTCCTGGTGTACTGGTGTACCTGGTGTCCTACGACACCACATTTACATTTAATACAGCATTGTAGTTACACACAAATACAAACGCACACGCACACATGGGCGTAGCGATGTAAGGCCAGATGGGGCTCCCCCCCTATCACATAGTACTGCAACTCTCCGAATAACCAAACATTTTTAAAACTAGATATTAAGTTTAAAAACCTTTATAAAAAATAGTGAAAGTAAAACAAAATAGTCTAGGATTTTGTAAGTCTGCCCCACTCTACACAGAGAGAGCCCCAGGAGAGATAGATAGAGTGAAAGAGGGCGGAGAGAGGGGGGAGGGCGATGGTGAGAAGAGATATATATTTATTATACAGCGTATAACATTAACTTCGAATGTTTAACCTTGGAATATTCGTGCCTACGGTTATTAATAATTCTTCTACGATATTGGATCTTACGCCAAATTAGACAAATTGTAAGATGATTTGGTCTAACATCCAACAGGGTGGAGCCTTTATAATACATTTGGTATATCAGAAAATATATTAAAAATAGGTTGCCTTAAAAATCTTCGACAAGATATTTTTTTTTCATGTTTTTTCATTAATTGATACAGTGTTAAGATAGTTCTATTTTTTCCGACTTGAAGTGTAAGATGTACATAATCATATGCAGAATTTGGGTTGGCAGGTATAAACACAAAATATATTATCATAACAATTGCTTCCACGGGATGGGGTAAAAGAAAAAATATACCAACACAATCGTAGTTTTATTTTACACAACATTTTTTAAAAAATAATGTGAAATATTCTGTCCAGGACTTTATAGGCAACACGTTTTTAATATGACTTAATATACTAATTTTTTTATGATAAAGGCAAAACAGGCAGACGGAATTTCTGATGGTTAGACATTCACGCCGCTTATAAACACCAAAGGTGGTAATGAGGCGCTGCCCCCCTGAGGCCGGGATGTTAGACTTCGAGCAAAAGTATGTTTACCGGCTACCTTACCCTCCAAACCGGAACACGTCAACAGCTAGCACTGACGTTGTGGCTGCAATTATTTTACGCAACATTTTTAAGTCAGGCTTTGGAATGAATTTTTTCACATATTAGTCCAGGTTTCCTATGTGGAATAGTCCATATTTTTCCCAGGCAGCTCATTAGAGGAGATTTCTTTTTCCCGTCTTGGTCCGGGCGGCTTTGCAGAATAGACCACCTGCCTTCCTGCAAGGTAGCTCGTAAAAGACATAATAAATGTCGTTAATTTATTAGTGATTTGATATAAATATTAAAATTCACAACACAGTGGGGAAGAATGTATGATAACGGTTACATAATTTTGCAACAAGTTTTCAAACACATATTACGCAAATATTTTTATTTCATTTCATTTTAAGTAGAAGCAATTCACTAACCTGCCCCTGTTAACAATCGATCCCAAGCCTTTTGGATTATTCGTGAGTACCCGTATTCGCTAACCTCTCACCAAAGAGGCGAATTAAAACATTTTCAGGTACAATTTAATTGTTTGACAAATGTTACAAAAGCGTATACTAATTTTTAATTAAGACCCACGCGTTTTCTTTACAATGAAAGATAGGGCAAGGGGCTGGCTTTGTGCCAAACTTGTATCTTTAATTTTAGCCACCACCTTACGAAGAGACTCCTCTCCTTCCGCAAATATCGTGGTTAGGATGAAAAAGGAGTGTGTTAATGTAAGAACAGAGATCTTGTTTCAATAGCCGGGTACAGTATTCCAACCATTGTTTGAATATAAGGACCGCACTACTACCCTAAATGTCGACTTTCAACTTTTTTCACTTTTAAGTATTCTGGTTTTTTGTTCCCTTTGTTATAGAAACTGGAAAGGTGGTTTCGATCGATTCGTGAAATGTTTCCTATGAGAAATAGACCATACTTACTTCCAGGCAGCTCTAAAGTAGGTATTTTTCCCCGTTTTGGTCCGGGTGCCTATACAAAATAGACCATCTGTCTTCCTGCCAGGCAGCTTGAATGTCGAATTTCAACTTTTTTCACTTTTTAAGTAAGTATTCTGGTTTTTTGTTCCTTTTGTTATAGAAACTGGAAAAGTGGTTATGATCGAAATATGAAAGTCTGGCATTGGAATTTTATGAATTTTCGCAAATATTAGTCCCTGTTTCTTATGAGGCATAGACCTCACTTTGGGCAGCTCTTTAGAGGAGATTTCTTTTCCCCGTCTTGGTCCAGGCTTTGCAGACTAGACCATCTGCCTTCCTGCCAGGCAGCACGTAAAAGAAGAGCATAGGCTTACTTTCGCTAACACTTGTGACATCCCACAAGGTGGTAGAGTATAGCAGCGACTCGCTAAGATTGGTACCACCGCCTTACCTATTCCTGCCGCCATAACGTCAGTACTTACCATTGACGTGTTCCGGTTTGGAGGGTAAGGTAACCGGTAAACTAACTTTTGCTCGAGGTCCAAAATCCCGGCCTCAGGTTGGCAACACACCATTACCACCTTTGGTGTCTCTATGCGGCGTTAATTTCTTACCATCAGAAAATCCGTCTGCTTGTTGTCCAATATCATAAAAAAAGAATCATACTCATGTGCCTCTGTCTACTTCTTCAGAGATATGCGTGTAAAGGTACTTTATTAATTGATTCCACTTAGGTATACAAAGTTGTTTTACATACGTATGCTATCTCTATCGAAATAAGTAGAAACAAAAGTGATGAAACATTACAGAAATGTCAAATTAGTTCAGACATATTAAGTGATATTTTTAATCAACGTTTTCCGAGGGTTAGGCGTGTGTAGCAAAATTGGATACTAAGTAAGCTGACAGCACTAAACAAGTTTTTTTTTATGAAAAGCGATAACTTACAATTAGTTTAGTACGGGCACTGCATTTGCAGAATTACGAAGTTCGCCGGGTCGGCTAGTAAATTTATATTTATATTAATTTTAGCGTAGTAACACTGCAAGTAACCGACTTCGATTTCAATAAGTAAGTCGACTAAATACAAAAAGTGGGTATTTTCCTTTATTTCCCTCGGACTCCGTCATTAGATTCGTACTTGTTGGCCATGGCACGTCCTCGAATGTGCGTTCTTTCAAATTAAAAGTTTTAAAATCGGTTCAGAAACGATGACGAAATCTAATTGTGCTAATTCTTTTTTGTTGTGTTGGTTAGCATCAGGAGAAGGTTCATATGAAGAGAAAAATTGGGAATTTTGCAGGGAACATGGGACACACAATACAAAAATAATATTAGAATTGAACATATGACCTACTTCTATCACCTCTGTGGTCTAGCAGTTCAGTTGTCGGACTTGACTGCATGAGGTCCCGGGTTGGATTCCTGGGTCGGGCAACAAAAAGAAAAATGGGTTTCTCCAATTTTCTAAAAAAAAAGGGTTGCTCGGGATTGGATATGTGCCCGATTGGCGATAGGCTTGCCACCTATCTCATTGTGGGACCTAGTATCTTCGGCTAGTCGTGGGTGCCCTGGTTGTGCCTCTGCCTACCCCTTCGTGGATATGGGCGTGAAGATACTTTTTTTTATACCTACTTCTATTTCAACTTTGGTTCAAAATACTCAATTAAATTGGGTAACTTAAAAACATTATTATCCAAACTCAGTCGCTTGTATGCAATCTCATTTGCTTGATGCTAACTAGTTTATAATACAATAACTGTGAGGCTTAATTAACACATAGTATGTAACTAGCGGCCCCACTTAGAGACGTTAATTAACATTTGTTCTATCAATATGTCTTCTTTCTTTAGGTTTTGGCATTCGCGTTAGCATATTGCCATTAGTGAAGTAGAAATTTTAATCAAATTTACCAAAATCGGAATTTAATTATAATTAGTCATAATTCGTCCATTAGTCATGTCAGAGCCTTGGGTAAAGCGGTGGTCTCATTACTCAAGCTCATGTAGTGAGATTTGGCGGCAACGAGGAAATACACGATACGCTAATTTCTTCATGACTATTTCATTTGTGCACTCTCACTGAAAAAAAATTGTACAAAATTCCACCAAAATTGACTAATTTCACTCAATGTAAACACTGAATTCAATAATTATGAAAAAACTACGACCATCTTTTCTCTCGATGGCGCCAAATAACTCTCATTCAATATGTCACAATTTTGTATTGAAAATGTCAAATTTAAGCTGGAATCATACTAGGTATGGGATACGGCTTACAGCCGCGAAATCTGTGGTTGAGACTGACAAATGTGTACATACCGTCCGCGGACGCTTTCGGCTAACATAAACATCTACTAGCGCGCCAGTTATCACAAATTATATAGACTTATGAACAAGTACCAGTTATTTCGCGGACGTCCGAACGTCCAAGGTCACGATCGCGACTTACATCCGATAGTTAGCAAGGATCAGTATTCTTTCAATAGGATACTTATAGGCCGCAGCAAATGATAGCCGCAAGAACAATTAACAACTCTGATTGCGGCCATAAGAAGGCAAGTTGTGTTTAAAAAATGTAAGTTCCGTAAAAATGTCGATGTTAACTGTGTTCATGTGTACAATTTCAACACTTTATGTTTTTAAGGTTTTATTGATATACTACCTGTTCCGGTGAACTTTGTTTCACCGGTTCAGTTTGTTCATTTTTTGTGGGGAAAATTGAAAATGTTTTACCTAAATTCCTTCCTACCTATTAAAATATTCGCTACAAGTTGGTAGAATATGTTGGAATGCCGATTTTGTAACATCTTTTCAACATTCATATTTCGCAAATAAATTGCATTTCATTTTAAAAACTTATTCTCTCTAATTTATTCTCGTTAATTAAAATGTATAAAGTTTATGTTTATGACACATGAGATGCTAATTGAGTTAGCTGGTAATTGCTATAGATAACGCTCGCTAATTTGCATATCGAAATCTATAGGACTTTTAGTTGAAAAAATAATAATAATAAACATCCCGGGACCAATTACACAAATTGAATCTAACCACAAAGTAAGCAAATTATATGTTAAAAATACTTAAATACTAACCAAAATAAATTTAATAAACACCCACACCTGGAAATGTAGACATCTAAGTGTTCACCACAAAAATGCCTGCCCCCGTCGGGGATCAAACGTAGCTATGTAGTACGAATGTAGTTAGTTAGGCGTGTACGCTAGCCACTCGATTTAAGAATACTAGTGGTCGCCCGTTGGTTGAGATTCGACCATCATAAATTTTAATATCTTGTTGATAAGAACGTCATCTTCATTTCTCAAGACCAACTACTTTGTCTCCAAACTTTTTATTGCGCCATCTGTGATCTTTTATCGTTATCATCAATATATTAAATTTTAATATCCTATTGACAAGAACGCCATCTTCATTTCTCAAGACCAACTACTTTGTCTCCAAACTTTTTATTGCGCCATCTGTGCTCTTTTATCGTTATCATCAATATATTTGTTTGTGTGTGTCAAATGCATGGAAGGGTGAGTAATGTTTTATTTATTGATTTAATGTACTGAGTAAGCATTATTATTGAAAAATATTAGCGTTCTGCACTTCTCCTACACATAAACTATAAGTGTGCCAAATTTTATGCTCCTGCGTTCGCACAATTTTCGTAAAAAGGGGTCCAAAGTTTTGGCTTCACGTATTAATAGATTAGGAAGCACTAATTTGATTCACAAACTAACCAAATGAGAGGCCGTGACCCAGCTACGAATACGGAAATTAAACAATTTTACGAGACAATGCACAAAAGGTTCATCTGAAGCGTATCACTAAAATTACTAGTTGCCCCACTTGCAATAATTAAGGCGCTAATTGGTATCGTGATGAGTTCTCTGCTATGTATTACTAGGTGGCAGGGCCTGGAAGCGCTTACCCTTGAATTAAATCGATTTCAAAACCCATCTAAATTAGCCATTTAAAGCAATACCGTGTATACAAATAAATAAATATCCCTGGATAAGTTACACAAATTGAACATAGCCCCAAAGTAAGCAAATTTTATGCTTGTGTAATGGGTGTTAGTCAACGATACTAGTACATAGAAACATTTATATAATATACTAGCAGTTTCACGCAGCTTCTCCTACGTAACTTGGCTTCTACTATACTGATTTGGATGAAACAAAGCCTATGTCACTCGTGGATAATGTAGCTTTCGAATGGTGAAAGAATTTTAAAATCGGTCCAGTAGTTTTTGAGCCTATTCATTACAACCAAACAAACAAACAAAGTTTTCCTCTTTATAATATTAGTATGAAAACAGAATAAATTTAATAAGAAACCAGATTCTCACAATGCAGACATCCCGTGTTGGTCTGGACTCCTTTGCAGAATAGACCATTTGCCTTCCTGCCAGGCAGCTCGCAAAAGGCGAACATAGATTTACCGTCACTAGCACCGTGACATTTGACTAGGTGGTAGAGTTTCGCAGTGACTTATCCGGATTGGTACCACTTCCTTACCTATTCCTGCCGTCATAACGTCATGACGTGTTTCGGTTTGGAGGGTAAGGTAGCTGGTAAACTTAATTTTGCTCGAGGTCTAACATCCTGGCCTCAGGTTGACAGCGCACCATTACCACCTTTAGTGTCTCTAGGTGGCGTGAATTTCTTACCATCATGAAACCCGTCTGCTTGTTTGCCTCCCAATATTATAAAAATGAAAATGTTATATTAATGTTTTTAGAAATATAGTTAAACGTTCTTTTCATAATTAATTCTAATAGGATTATGTGTATGATAAAAAACGATATATTTTGTTTTGTCACTTTGTTGTTTTTAACGCGCATAAGCGACTGCATTTAGAATCATTTATTTCATACTGTAAGAGGTTAGATATTTCGTTTGTTTACTGGACATACATACATACATATTATCTTCACGCCAAGTCCCTTACGGGGTAGGCAGAGAGTATCGAGTGCCAGACCTCACGATCCTGACAAACCTGTCTTGCTTCCTTCGCATTCATTACCCTTTTTATACAAACACGCCGGTTTCGGAGACTCTTGACACCACCCTCGGATAATATCCGATTGATCTGATCGTGAAATGTCAGTCTTGGTCTCCCCGGGTACCTACATCCATCCACATTCACATTGTATATCTGCTTTGTCAATCTTTCATTTGTCATTCTTTTCACATGACCGAACCAGTTAAAAAAAAACTTCACGTTTACTGGACGTAATTTATTTTTTGTCTTTTCGAAAACACCATCGCGTTAAGTCTCGCTTTATCTTGTTTCATGACAAAAAGTCTCTTGAAGAGATGGGTTTTTTGGCGGTAAGGCCGTCTTTAAGTAGAATTTACTTTAACAAAATTAAATTAATTAAAATATGTTTCAATTTCTTTAGATTGCATTATAAAGAGATGTATATTTTTGTTTTAGTGGCTGTTTTGTCGAACTTCGTTACATCCGTTCAGTTTGTATGGGAAAAATATTTTTTTCCTGGTTTCCTCGAAGTCGGGATAAACCTATGTCCTTCTTCTAATGCTAAGCCACCTCCCCATTAATGATCAGCCAAATCGGTTTAGCTGTTTTTGAGTGAAAATAGTGTAACTAACATGATTTCCTTTTATTTCTTTGCCATAGCTTAGACTCTCAATCTATACATATAATAAATCTGCAGAAGGGTCAATTCTGTACATTGAAAGTATTGAAAAAATAAATAGTGGGGGGTGTTACTGGATCGATACCAAACCCAAATATATGATTAAAATTTTATTTTGTCTGTCTGTCTGTATGTATGTTCAGGCATCACGTGAAAACTTACGGTTCGATTTCGATGAAACTTGGTATAATTATTATCCTGGGCATAAAATGGGATACTTTGTATCTTGGACAAATAGGTAAAAAAAATCCTAATTTTTCAGTTAATAGTATATATTTAGTAGTATATTTATCTGTACACCAGGTCTACTTATTTCATTTAGTATTTCCGTTTTACGGGTTGGCTGGAAGACATGTTTTATTAGAGGTAAGCGCGTCTTTTGTAATTTGTTTTCTTTTTACTTTTAAGCTTATTTGTAATTTCAGTTATGTACAATAAAGAGTTAATAATAATAACAATAATATTCATTATATTAAGGGTCTGGGTGTTTATTAAATTTATTTTTGTATCTATTTAAGTATTTCTATGTATTAGAATCGTTGACTAACACTCATAACACAATAATATATATTTTTTATTTTGGACATAGATTCAATTTGTGTAACTTGTCCAGAAAAAAATATTTTTATTATATGTGATACGTAAAACTGTACAAATGTTTCTTCATTTAAAAATAGGGAGGTAGTAAATCTTTGTTTTATATTAGTATGAATAAAATTGACTGAGTTTATAGGAAGGCTATCAATGTAAAAATCCAACCCTAAAATATAAAATTACTAGTCTAAATTTGAAATATATTAATCGTATGAACATAACCCTATACAAGATGAAAAAATTTTTCTTCATTCTGATATCTATTAGGTCAGGTAAAATGTCTTTTTAGATCAAGAGCTGTGATAAAACTGATTAGAAAGAACCTTCGAGCATGCTTAATGTCACCTGCCCCACTATGCAAACTTAACTGAAGATGCCCTTTTTGTAAAAGTGCCATATTATCGAATAAGGTGACAAAGTTTAACTGATTATTTTCGTTGGAAACAATTTAAAGTAAAATTTTGACTAAGGATGTAGGTTTGTACCACGAGGTTATAGGCTACATAAAATAAAACTTTTATAAAAAATATAATGTATCTTCACGCACAACCAGGGTCTTCACAAAGTGATAGGTGGCAAGCCTATCGCCACCCGGGCACATATCCAATCCCAGGAAATGTCATCATTATTAAAAAAATGAAAATATACAATTTTCTATATTTTTTTGTTGGCCGTCCCGGAAATCGAACCAGGGACCTCAAGAAGTCAAGTCTAACGCCGGACCGCTGGAACCCAGATATCTGTCCACAACCTTTTTAGGCAATCCATTTCTAATTTTTTTTTCATATACTTTTTCCATATATATGTACTAGCTGCCCGTTCCGGCTTCGCTCGGATGGTCATTTTTTTACCATAAATTGAGATATAAGCTATCCTATCTCTCAAGTTGGATCGAACTGCACATGGTGTGCGAATTTTATTATAATCGGTTAAGTGGTTTAGGAGTCCATTGAGGACAAACATTGTGACACGAGATTTATATATATTAAATTAAAAAAGAAAGTCGTGTAAGCTACACCATTCATAATTTAAGAACGGCTCCACAGAATTAGCTGGAAATTGATGGAAAGGTGACTAAGAACTTTTATCCCGTTCGACGCGAGAAAACTAGAAAAACCTACATTGATTTTTTTCCCACACAAATTGAACTCGTGGAACGAGGTTTGCTGGAACAGCTAGTTTATTATGAAATAGGTTTCATCCTATTATCAGCTTGGTGGAGGTCGACCTAAGTTCAGATCTTTGACCATAACGAAATAATGCTGCGCATGACAGAAAATAACAAAACCGCCAGCGAATAATTGCATACCTGAGAAAAGAAAGAAATTGAGCCCTAGACGCGTAGGCGTTTTCGCATTTTCGCCCGTTTGTTTGAAGATCTCTAATATCCCTAAATATACTAAATATCCCTAGACAAATTTGACGCCTCTGACAGACACACAGACGTCAAATTTATAACAACAAACGTCAAAATCTACTACTAGTCATGGTGCTAGTGAGAAATTCCGAGGTTCGCTTCTGACGAGCTGCTTGGTAGGAAAACTATTGTATTCATCAATGGCTGATGCAGGGATATAAGCTTTAGTTTACCTATTCAAAATGTATATTAACTATAATGGTGAACATTAATCGTTGGCATATGGACCTAAAGAAAACTACAACCAGTAGTTGAATGTAACTTTGATTTTAAAACATCTGTTCTTTTAAAATGCTCAAAACTTTGAAAATAATCAGAGGTGACCAATGCGGTTGGCAACATTTTATTTTTAAAAGAACATAGCAAAGTACAAAGAGCGGATTGGAATAAAAAGGAAAGTTTGCACCTTTTAGAGTGCTTCGGAATCAACAGATGCTACAACGAGAAACCAACAATTTTCTCTTGTTGGGAAAATCACTTCGCGACTTCATATCTACTAGCAACATTTCGTAGCATTTCTCTATTCTGTACTAATGTTCGTGGAGATATTTTTAATTTTAACACTTTCCCCGCATTTGAGGGAAATTTATAAGAAATATTATTTGTGGGGTTGTTTAAATGTTAAAAAAAGTATTTTCACGCCCATATCCCCGAAGTGGTAGGCAGAGGCACAACCAGGGCACCCACGACTATCCGAAGACACTAAGTCCCGCAATGTGATAGGTGGCAAGCCTATCGCCAACCGGGCGCATATCCAATCCCGAGCATCGTTTTTTATTAATAAATTAGAAAAACCACATTTCCTTTTTGTTGCCCGACCAGGAAATTGAACCCGGGACCTCATGAAGTTAAGTCCAACACCTGGACCGCTAGACCACACAGGCGATAATCTTCACATTTTAACTTTTAAGATATTTGTTAAATACTGTTACCCACGTCTTCGTCCGCGATAAATTGAGTTACATCTCTGTTAACTTTTAATTTTATTTTAACAGGAAGGTATAAATATCACTGGATACTGGCGCTTGGTAAAACTTCCAAATATTCATATTTTTTAATTGAAAGAACACTTGTGCTGTTTTACGTATCACTTATAATTCACATATTCATATAAACACCATCAGCGCTAGAACCTATACTACTCAGGAGAAGTTTAAGTTCTAGCCCTGATGATGCTGTCTTTAACAAAACCGGTTAAATAATAAATTGTAAGTAATACGAAAAACAGTACAAGTGTTTCTTCATTTAAAATGTGTGGCAGGAATAGGCAAGGCGGTGGATTGTTGCCTACAGCACTCTACCTCGTGGTTTTATTGTTACCTATTTAATCTTTATTCGCCTCTTACCAGCTGATAAGCTGGTCTGTAGATGGTTTATTCTACACACGCACACACACAAAATAGAGG
>NJDD01000813.1:682427-730742 GCA_002245505.1 Calephelis nemesis
TTCTGTTATTAATTGTAGTAAACCTACAAAAATCCGCTTTTTTCATGTCCGTTTTCCTGAAGAGGAAGACAGAGGTACAAACAGGGATAAGGCGAAACGGTAAGGAAGGTACTACTTAGTCCCCTAATGTGATAGATGGCAGGCCTATCAGCAACCGGCACTTTTATTCTGGGCCAGGTTATTTTTGTTAGAAAATTGAAAAAGCATTTAGAATTTCCCTACACTTGAATCAAAGTTGAAACCTCGTGTAGTCCATGCCAATACTTTACCAATCGGTTACAGAGTATTTTTATATTTTTTTGTAAAATTATCGGACCTATCACTGAAATATTAATAATGGAAGTAAGTATCTTCACGCCCATATCGCCGAGACGGTAAGCAGAGGCACAACCAGGGCACCCACGACTAGCCGAAGACACCACTAAGTCCCATAATAAGATAGGTGGCAAGCCTATCGCCAACCGGGTATATGTCCAATCTTGGATAACCTTATTTGAATTGAAAATCGGAATTAGGCATTTTCTATGTTTTTTTTTACCCGATCCGGAAATCGAACCCGGGGTCTCAAGATGTCAAGTCCGACGCCGGAACGCTAGACCACAGAGGCCAATAATAAGAAATATGCATAAAAAATAGATTTAGATCTATACATTTTAATGTGCGAATTAATCATACAAAGTAAGTCAACAAATTTTTAATTCGGTTAATTACAAGAAGGTTGACAACACATAAGTTCATAATGCTAAAACAATGGTTATGAAATTTGCAATGTCTTCATATTCCTAATTTATAAGTTCTTGTAGTACAAACATATTACGTCTAATGTTCCTTTGTAGCTTGAAGTTGCATTCTCATTAGGTACCAAAGGGAATAAGGAATACATATTAAATTACTTTTATCCTGGAATAACGTAAAATGAGCAACGACAAAGGAGTAATAAGACCTTATGCATATAACGACTTTTATTACATCAGCTTAGTCACGACTATAGGATAATGTAAAGTAGGTATGTTTAAAATATCAACTTTGACATACGTCTTCTTTTAGTTTTGGTTTTAGCGTAAGCATTTGCCAATAGTGCAAATCTATTCATATTCATTTTACTTTTGCTTTGTTAATCTCTTTCTCATATTAAAGATCTTTAATAATTAAAAAGTTAGTTTATTTTTTTTCTTCAATCCAACAAAACTATGTGTGAATCTAAGTAAAATATGTCAAAATAAGTCGATTACCTAAATTATGGTGACAACAATGCCATTTTTGCAACTTATTTGGTTTGGTCAACGCATCAAGCTCTAACGGATGGGCCAATTTTGCTGTCAGGAGAAAGTACCTATGAAAAAAAGTGTTTATTTTAATTCTATATATTTATATAATTACAATGTATTATTATTACAATATAACAAACATGTAGACGGCTATCCTGTTGTTAAAAACAATGTCGAATAGACCTGAAGGTAATAGATATAGTAATAGATGTTACTGGTCGCCGGATTGATAACAAGAAAACCATGCCTCTGTAACAATTTGAAATAGTATCAATCATGCCAACCTTAAGCAGGCATATTGAGCTTCCTGTTAAAATAAAATCAGGAGCACCAACCTTAGATTTACTATTGGGTTTTTCCAATTTTCTAATTAAAAAATGTTGCTCGGGATAGGATATGTGCCCGGTTGGCGACAGGCTTACCACCTATCATGTTGTGGGGCTTAGTATCTTCGGCTAGTCGTGGGTGTCCTGGTTGTGCCTCTGCCTACCTCTTCGGGGATATGGTCGTGAAGATACTTACTTTTACTATCAGACGGGCGAAATCCTAGCAATAAACAGCTATAAAACATACATTGTTACAAACCATCACCCGAATTAATTTAGTTCGTAAACTAAACTGTTAGGTTGTTCGTTGTAAATGTCAAATACATCCACATATTTTTTACCGTCGAAACTTTACAATGGATTTCAAAGGGAACGTGTTGGAAATTTGAATAAAACTCCGTTTGTGTTAACGTTTATTTGAAAACAACCATTTTAGTCAGCTTTATATGTTTTTGGCCTCGTTGGTCGAAAGGTTAGCGTACACGCCTAATGCCACTGATCAACCGCGAGACTCGGGTTCGACTCCCGACTGTCAAACATTTGTGTGATGAAGACATCTAAATGTTTACATTTAGATGTCTGTATTTCCGGGTCTGGGTGTTTATTAAAATTATTCCAGTATCTATTTAATTATTCATATGTATTCGTACCGTTGACTAACACCCCATAAGCATATAATTTGCTTTCTTTGTAGTTTGAGGAATTTGTGTAACTTTTCCAGGGTTATTAAAAAATATAAATATTTAGTACTCTTTGGTACAATATATGTTATATATTTGCTTGCCTGCAATTTAAAAAGCAGGAGATCAGAGCGAATTCAAATTCACTGTCTATATCAACGATGTGTTAACACGATAACTGTGGCAGGTATTACTATATTTTCAGCTCAGTCATGTGGTCGTGTGGTGTATATAGCCACACATCTCTTTTTTAATAGTAATAGATTTGTGAACACAGATGTTGCGGGTTTAGTTTTATTTTAAGGACATTGTGTGAAATACATGTCTCTTACGGCGTTTTCAGGTCGGAAGTTTGGTCCACAAATTGCGAGAGAATTTGTGGTTACATATTTCTGTACGTCGATTTGATAATAATAAGAGACTGGTGATGGGAATTTTATAAAATAAAATCGCTTCAGGGTACCACCGCCTTACCTTTTCCTGCCACCATAACATCATGACGTGTTAGGGTTCTGAGCGTAAGGTAGCCGGTAAACTTACTTTTGCCCGAGACCTAACGACCCGGCCTCTGTTTGGCAACGCACTATTACCAACTTCGTTGTCTCTAGACCGCGTGATTTTTTTACCATCAGGAAATCCGTGTGCTTGATGCCTTCCAATGTCATAAAAAAGAGGGTTCAAAATATATTTATGTAAGTTTTTATAATGATGTTTACTCAAAGATGAAGTAGTAAAGATATACACTCTTAGGTTCTTCAATTGGTGCTTAACATGTATCCATATGTGAACCTCACAACTTGAACTTGAGGTTGAACTTTACAACTCTAGATTTAAAAAAAACGACATTAACGAAAACATTTCTGATGCAGATGAGATCATATTAACTCACGAGCGTTTTTTAGCAACACCTTGAGTTGTATCCTTCTCACCTGTTGAAGATACTATTTTGCAACGCTTACTCGGTGGTAGTGTACGGTAGATAGGACTAAAAATTATTCTACTTTTAAATTCATGTATAATAAATTATGAAACTTAGGTTCGTAAATAAATAAAATGTTTATTGAAGATGTAAATAAGTGCTGCGATTTAAATGTACATTTTTTATAGAAATATGTAACATCATAAAATTTAACTAAATATTTGCACACCACAGTGTGGTAGAATATGTTGTATTCTTAAATATCTTTATAACAACTTTTTACACACATATTCCGCAAATAAATAATTTTCATTTCATTTCATTTCATTTTCATTTCATTTCATTTCGATAAAAAATTCGAGTGGGTCGCAAGTACCTCACGTGGCAGAGAACGTGTTAAGATCGATCGGAAGTAGATTTATAGAAATAAATTATAAATAAAATATAAATAAGTAGATTTATTTCTATATATTTTCTAAACTTTCGATCTAAGAAAAAAGAGTCTAAGTATATAGTTTCACAGACTTACAAGGAAATAAAAACTTGGCAAACCCTGATATACGTATATAGAAAGCTTGATTTTCAATTTCATGAGAAAATGGCTTCCCGTGGCGTCGTTACGTCTTTGTAAACTACGTTCCATTTAAATTGCAATTTCTCAATACACTATCACACGTTCCTGCAAAGAACCTTCCTCACTGCTGCTGACGTTAGTTACTTTGAAGTAAAATGGAACGAGACTTGCTGCTTTCAAATGCAGCTTGTCAACTTATAGCTAATTCATAAATAAACTAAATTGATTGTTTGGAATCTTGTCTTTTGTTTAGTGATAGGAAGAAAGCTAACAGTTGGATTGCTTGGACGTAATATCTACACGACGTCTATAAACACCGACTAGCTATTCAGGGCTTCTCTCGTTTAGATGGTAAGGACCACCTTATTAGTAGTTTATCACCATAACAGGGGGTGGGGTAGGTAGGGGTAGGTGGTAGATTTGTACAACAGGCCTATCATACCGGGCACAGGATAGCAACCCAATGTCCCTTGTCTCATGTCCTGTCATATGTGGAGACTATAAGCCATGGTAATCATTTATCATTAGGATCTCTGTGTGTTTGTTTTCTGACTAATAGCATTAAAAAAGTTACTTATTTGTGGGAACTAAGGCTGAGCGCACACTGTAGCGGCAATTTTAAGACTATTGCGTTACAAAAAATAAGTAAAGTGCACACTTCAACCAAACCTTTAAAACACAAAATTATCTAATACCCACAAAAACTGCATGGTGACAAGTCGATGGTCGCCTTCCCTTTTATTATGTAAGCAGGAGCGCACATTTAAACAGTCTAGCTTTACTCTTCAAGATCGGAATATTTAAAAAAAAAACGAAATAAAAAATTGTGTGTGTACTTATGTACACGCGTTAGAAGTTATACTTCTTCGGCGTAATAAGATAAAAATCTTTTTAAAAATTTTATCTTTTGTCTTATTTTACATTTGTAGACAAAATGACACTAACCATAGAAATAAAGAAATATTGTGAATACAGTTGTCAGTTCTCACGCAAACATACGTAGATGTCCTTACTTTTACTTTGTTGGTACCTTTTTTTGAAAAACTAAAACGTTATCTATAGCTTACTTCATCATGTCGGTTTTTCGTGACGGTGTCCGCGCGCATCGTAAAAATTTACCCTCATCATTTTTTCCTAACGCGCCAATAAAAGAAGTATAACTTCAAAATCAGAATAGATTACAACGTCCATTACGCGGTAGGTTCTGCTGCTTTCCACAATCACAATTATGACTGATTTATTAAATAACGCGATATACGTACAGTCCGTATAAAAATAGTAAAAGTTAGTCATATGGGAACTATTTTTTTTCTGGCAACACGATGCGAACATGTCATAACCTCCGCTAGGAGTACGTTAATTAATATTATGTAAACCTTTATTATGTATATTTCTATAGTCACATTCGTTAAGATTTTGTAAATATTTTTATACTTTATAACATTTATTGTATTTTTTTTAGCCGAGACTTAAATCCGTAATCCAAACATTTGCAAACAGCTAGACAACCCGTTGGACATTTTTTTCTGATTATAAGAAATTCACGCCGCCTAGAGACACCAAAGGTAGTAATAGTGCGTTGCCAACCTAAAGTCGTGATGTTAGGGGTCGAGCAAAAGTAAGTTTACCGGCTACCTAACCCTCCAAACCGGAACACGTCATGACGTTATGGCGGCAGGAATGGAAAAGGCGGTGGTACCAATCCGGGTGAGTCGTTGTGAAACTCTTCCACCGATTCAGATTTCACGGTGTTAGTGACGTAAGCCTATGCTCGCCTTTAACGAGCTGCCTGGCAGGAAGGCAGATTGCCTATTCTGCAAAAGAAGCCCGGACTTACAACACGTCAACACGGGGACTTCGTATTGCTTGACATTAATAGCTACTAACAGTTTATAAAGATCATCATCATCATCATATCGCCTCTGTGGTCTAGCGGTTCAGTGGTTGGACTTGACTGCATGAGGTCCCGGGTTCGAATCCCGGGTCGGGCAACGACAAGAAAACAGGGTTTTTCCAATTTTCTAATAAAAAAAATGTTGCTCGGGATAGGATATGTGTGCGATTGGCGATAGGCTTGCCACCTATCACATTGTGGGACTTAGTATCTTCGGCTAGTCGTGGGTGCCCTGGTTGTGCCTCTGCCTACCTCTTCGGGGATATGGGCGTGAAGATACTTTTTTTTTATCATCATTGGTAGAGCTCTTTCCTTTGCTGGTTTACCCTGGGAAACACTCAAAGTACATAACCCAAAGCTTAGTTGAATTTATACCCTTCATATTAGACAATTAGAATTATATTGTATTCACACTTTCTAAATAACATCGGTACTTTTTCACAACATAAAGCTTCACTTAAAATTCGATGCCCCCACATTTATGAATATCATCTTTAAAACTTCATTAAGCAAACGAAACTATAACTAAGATAAAATTTAGTTGAAAGATGGCCGTTGCTCTAGAAATTTCTTTTACAACCTGTAATTATTTCACTTGACCCAGTTGCTAAACAAGCGTCGTTTTAAGATTTTGTTATTAAGTTTGTGTTATTTTAATTAAAATTATTTTCTCTGTACCTAACGTTGGCTTTATGGATTTGAGGGAAAAATAACTTATATTAGACGCATTTTTAACCAATTTCAAGTGGAGATTTTTTTTCTTCTTTTAGGTTTTGGCATTCACGTTTGCATTTTGCCATTATTCAATTAAAAATTTACTTCAATTTGAATCAAATCAACCAAAGTCGGGATTCAATTATAATCAGTCATAAGTCATCAATAAGTCATGTCAGGGTCTTGGGTAAAGCGGTGGTCTCATAACTAAAGCTCATCTAGCGAGATTTGGCGGCAACGAGGAAATACACGATACGCTAATTTCTTCATAAGTAACGCATTTGTGCACTTTCATTAAAATTGACTAATTTCGCTCAACATAAACTCATCAGGGCTGATGATGCTGTAAAAAGCGAAACCGGTAGGCTATTTATAAAATAATAAAATATAAGTGATACGTAAAACAGTACAAGTGTTTCTTCATTTAAAAATATGAATATTTGGAAGTTTTACCAAGCGCCGACGATGGAAAATATCAAATACATTTATTCCTTTTGCTTGGCTACGGAAACTTTTTGATAACTTTTTTAATCTTTTAAATAACTATTTAGATTTAGTAGCATTATGTAAAATTAACACACAGCTGATTTGAATACTAATAAAAAAAAGTACAAAAATATTTCAAATTTAATTGCGGATTTTAGGTATAAAGCTTGTAAGATTGTTGAACGTTTGCATAAAATTTTAATTATTTTACTCCTCGTGCTATTCATTTAAAAATATATTTTAAATGCAACGTTAATTTATTTGTTGCCTCTGTGGTCTAGTGGTCCGACGTCGGACTTGACTTCTTGAGGCCCCAGGTTCAATCCCCAGGTCGGGCAGCGAAAAAAATGTAAAACGTAGATTTTCATTTTGCTGATAAAAATAACGTTGCCCGAGATTAAATATGTGCCCGGTTCACGATAGGCTTACCATCTATCACAATCACACTATGGAGTATCTTCGGCTAGTCGTGCCTCTGATTACCTCTTCGTAGATATGGGCGTGAAGATACTTTTTTTGGGTAATTTAGCAGTGCCCTCCTTTTTTCTCGTTTTTGGCAAGGGCGTAAGCATTTTCCATTAGTTAAGTTTAAATTTTCATCAAGTTAAAGATAGTAAAATCGGGCTTTAAATATTCTAAATTTGTCATAACTCGTCATATAAGCCATATCAGGGAATTAACTAAAGCGGTGGCCTCCTAGTTTAGTTAGATTTGGCGGCAAGGAAAAATACACCAACCACTAATTTCTTCATGAATTGTTAACTTGTGCACTTTAACTGCAAAAAATTGTACAAAATGCCCCCAAAATATATTAATTTCAATCAGTATGTATCTACACGAAAGTTAAAGTAAAACAAATAATAAAGTTAAAGTTATAAATAATTAAAGTTAAAGTTAAACAAATATAAAAAAAACAATAAATGGTCCGTGTTGTTCGGGGCTCCTTTGTAGAATAGACCATCTGCCTTCCTGTGCCAGGCATCTCGTAAAATGCGAGCATAGGCTTGCCGTCACTAACACCGTGACATCTGACTAGGTGGTAGAGTTTCGTAGCGCCTCACCAGGATTGGTACCACCGCCTTACCTATTCCTGCCGCCATAACGTCATGACGTGTTCCGGTTCGGAGGGTAAGGTAGACGTAAACTTACTTTTGCTCAAGGCCTAACATCCCGGTCTCTGGTTGGCAACGCACCATTACCACTTTTGGTGTCTCTAGGCTGCGGGAATTTCTTACCATCAGGAAATCCGTCTGCTTGTTTGCCTTCCAATGTCATAAAAAAATAATAAAATAAAATAAAAAAAACAGCGGTCATGTTATTTTCGAAGGCGCCAAAACTCTCTAAATCCGCGCAGACTTATCTGCTACATTTCATCGTTATTTCAGCTTACACGATCTTCTACGTATTTACAAGATATGACATTGATTAAAAATGGGAAGCCTGTAGGTTACGGAGCCTAAAGATATTTTCAAACTTATTACTTCTTTTAATATAATAATCACACAATTTCTTGGTGAATCAAGATTTAAACCTGAGTCTTGCTGTTTAATATCCAAAGAAATAGCCAGTGTTTTGGTATGGATATATTTTATGCTTACTTCTGATTAAGCGTGTATTTTCGCAAGGTTTTACGACTTGATTAGAAAACGTCATATAGTGACTACTCCGAAAATTGACTCGAAGTATTGACCTAGTTTTCGTGTTATGGATAACAGAAATTATTGACATTTATATGACGTTCTGGGTTTGACTTTATTTTTTTCTTTCTTTAGGTTTTAGCATTCACGTTAGTAATTTGCCATATAGTTGACTACTAGAAAGTTGCATCAATTTGCATGAATCCAAATCGGTTTTTTTTATATTATAGAAAGGCAAACAAGCAGACGGATTTTCTGATGGTAAGAAATTCACGCCCCTAGAGACACCAAAGATGGTAATGGTGCGTTGCCAACCTGAGGTCAGGATGTTAGGCCTCGAGCAAAATTAAGTTTACGTCTACCTTACCCTCCGAACCGGAACACGTCATGACGTTATGGCGGCAGGAATAGGTAAGGCAGTGGTACCAATCCGGGCGAGTCGCTGCGAAACTAGTCATACGTCATCAATAACTCATGTCAGTGTCTTAGATAAAGCGGTGGCCTCATTACGCAAACTCATATAATGAGTTTTGGCGGCAACGAGGACATACGCGATACGCTAATTTCTCCATGACTACTTCACTTGTGCACTTTCACTGAACAAAGTTGTGCAAAATGCCACCAAAGTTTACTAATTTCACTCAATATAAACACGAAATACAATAGTTATAAAAAAACGTTGACCATATTTTGAATTCGATGTCGCCAAAAATCCTTTTGACTTTCTAGCTCTGAGGAAACTTTTTCTAGATTTTATTATTGGCATTTGCCATTTGTTATGTTCAAATTTACACGACTTAACGAAATCAGACTTAAATTATTCGAAATTACTTTTAAATCGTTTTATAAAATCATTTCTCTGTCTGTCGCCTCTGTTGTCTAGCGGTCCAGGTATTCGACTTGACTGCCTGAGGTCCTGGATTCGAATTCGAACGTGACGTTATCACGACCCCATTACGATAATTTCAAGACATATTCATGACATTGTGTTCTCCGTCACTGTCAAAATACCGTTCACAATATCATCTCGAACCCATTACGACACAGTCACGACATCTTCACGACACGTTAGATGTTATCATCAACCCCGTCACCGTCTGACATCGTCCTGTATCATCACGAGTATCGTCTTCACCGTCGCCGTCACGATATTCGTGTCCACACAGCCACGGTATTATCACAATATAGTTAATATAATTACCAACATTATCACCGTCTAGACATCGTTACGGCTGTGAGAGAGTAACGACATTGTTACGATAATGTCACGACAGCTACACGATATTATCACTAACGAAGTCATCGTAGCCGTCACCATCACAGGTAGTATCATTAAATACCCTTGTATTTGTCAATGTTACTATTACATTTTTAAGTAAATTCAGTACCAAAAATTGATTTTTATGCCTTTTACTCAAAAACTGTGTACAATAATAGAAAATAAATAAAAACGGATCTAATCGCTTTTATCAATCCCTTCCATTTGCTCACAAAAAATAGTTGTCCAAGATTTATTTTCCCGGCCCCCCACTTAGCTCGCCCTAGCACGGTAACTCCCCACCTGATTTTACCCATGTTTGAACTCAAAAATTGTATGAAGCATATCTACACACCTACCAAATTTCATGAAGATTGGATCAAAATTATCCAAGGTATCGTCGAACAGACATACAAACATACAACTCCAACCCCATCTAAACATAGGGACCTTCATTTGTTTCGCTTGCTCGGTCAATAATTTATTTTCTTTTTTAATAATTTATTTTCAGCGTTTATTTACTGTAATATTTGCTCATGAAATCAAAACCGTCGAAATGAAGCTTTGATTTTAACGACTTTCAAGTTACTTGATATTTTAATATATTTTATGGATGAAAGTAATTTACGAAAACTCCTGTGAATAAAGTTGTCGTCGGTCTTTAGTAATCACTGTAACAGTGACAGAATACACCCAATATCCCCATAATGGGGAGCGGGGAAAGTAATTACAGTAATCGTTGGATAATGTGAGTTTTGGAGAACTTATTATTTCTGCGACGAACGTAGATCGTTATTATTCCGTATTTCTGGGTGGTAAACTATTTCGGGAAACATCTTTTTTTTATTAATGAAATGACAGAAACAAATTATATCTTAACCGCCTCCAAAAAAGGAGGTCGTCAATTTGATTGCATGTTTTTTTGTATGATTGACGATATAACTCGGCCTATAACAAACCGATTTTAATAGTTCTTTTTTGGAATGGCATACCTGCCTACCGGTCAGGATTATCATAGATGCAACATTAAAATCATCTTCACGCCCATATCCCCAAAAAGGTGGGCATAACTAGGGTATCCACTAGCCGAGTCCCACAATGTCATAGTTAGCAAGCCTATCGCCTACCGGGTATATATCCAACTCTGCAAGAAAATGTTTTCTTGAGAAAATTTATTGCCCCACCCGGGGACAAACCCGGGACCATATTTTACTTAGATGCATCAATTTAAATCAAAACTACTAGTGGGGTGTTAGTAAAATTTAATATGCAAATAAAAACGGGATAAATTTCGCCGTGTCCGCTTGTAAAGTATTTTATATAAGCAGCTTGCCCCGGCTTCGCCCGGGTATAAAATATACATAATATATAAACCTTCCTCTTTAATTACTTTATCACACAAAAAAATTTTGACCGCCTCGTTGGTCGAGTGGCTAGCGTACAAGCATTTGACCAACATTTGACAAACATTGATCAACCGCGAGGCTAGGGTTCGAGTCCCGACGAGGGCAGGCATTTGTGTGATGAATTAATGATGTATGAGTATCGTTGACTAACACCAATAACACAAGCATATAATTTGCTTACTTTGGGGTTAGATTCAATATGTGTGACTTGTCAAAAAAATACACTTTAACTGAACCAAATTATATAAAATGCCGCCAATTGAATAATTTTAGACGACATACACTCAATAAAAAAAAACTGCCGCCATCTTTTCTCTCGATCCCGCCAAATCGCTCGAGAAACTTATTGGACGGTTGTTGTTTAAATTTGGAAATGCTTATTATAATTACTTGCCGTTAATTTGATTCCTTAAAAAAATATCTCTGGCGACTTTTTTCTTTTATCTAAGACAAGGTGTTGCCTGCGACTTCGCCTGCGTTTTCTCAGAAACCAGTTGTGCGATAATAATCAAAAGTAGCCTATATGTTAATCCAGATCACAATCTATCTGTGTTCCCAATTTCAGTCAAATCCATTCAGCATTCGAGCGTGAAAGAGTAACAAGCATTCATACATACAAACTCACAAACATTCGCATTTCTAAAATTAATAGGATTGTTGTAAGATGTAAATAACAAGCGATGTACTTAGCGTAAAGATACTAACAGAAAATAATAGCAAAAATTTTCTTAAAAAGTATCTTCACGCCCATATCCCCGAACAGGTAGGCAGAGGCACAACCAGGACACCCACGACTAGCCTAAGACACTAAGTCCCACAATGTGATAGGTGGCAAGCCTATCGCCAACCGGGCGCAGTTCCAATCCCGAGTAACATTTTACTTTACTAGAAAATTAGGGTTTTCCGACCTAAAAATCGGACTCGGGACCTCATGCGGTCAATTCCAACAACTGACCCACTAGACCATAGAGGCGATTAGAAAAAATTGTTTTCTGTAAAAAAAACCACTCGGATCTCTTAAAATCCTAGCATAACTTAATATAAGTGACACCTGTTTAGTAGCCGACATTCATTTAAATGCTTAATAACTTATTTTAGAATGTTACTAAAGAAGTAATAAAAATGTCACACTTATTAAAATGACGGTTTACTTCCAGCGATGTTCTTATTGTTCCCATGCATTGTGAACTGGCAAAGTAGTTTACTGGAAAATAAGAATTTTTATAACAGCTTCTAATAATACTCTCATTGTAAGGAAGTTTGTAAAATTTTCCACCTGCTTCCATACCTAAGTTCGAGAACTTTTATATTTGTTCAAATAACCGGTTTTCCTATTGGCTTTGGATTCTTTAAAGGCTTCCGTTACACGCGTCTAGAAAGCTTCAGCAGTTTTGGCAGAATTGAGAGAAAAAACGCAGTCATATCGTAATTGAATTTCTTGCCCTTATCTACATATAAGCCTCTGTGGTCTAGCGGGACAGCTGTTGGACTTGACTGCATGAGGTCCCGGTTTCGAATTCCGGGTCGGGCAACAAAAGAAAATTTGATTTTTCCAATTTTCTAATAAATAAAAAATGTTGCTCGAGATTGGATATGTGACCGGTTGGCGATAGGCTTGCCATCTATCACATTGTGGGACTTAATGTCTTCGGCTACACGTGGGGGCCCTGGTTGTGCCTTTCTTCACGACAATCTTGATCACGACATTTGAATTTTATGAGTATTTTAAGCACTCGAAAATTTCTGATTAAGACTTGGGACTTATCTTAATAACGTTGAGTCTTTAAAACATCTTCACGCCAAAGAACGGATGGAGCAATTTTGCTTATTCGTATTGTATTGCATTAGCTACTGCCAAGAGAAGGTTTATTTAAAAAAAAAACCGAGAAAATTAAGTATCTTCACGCCCATAGCCCCGACAATGTAGGCAGAGGCACAACCAGGGCACGCACGACTAGCCCGACACAAAGCCCCTCAATGCTATAGGTGGTAAGCTCATCGCCAACCGGGCACATATCCAATCCCGGGCAACGTTATTTTAATCAGAAAATTGAAAATGCAAATTTTCTTTTTTTCCCGACTCAGGGATTGAAACCAAGCCCTCAAGAAGTCAATTTAGATACTGAACCGCTAGATTGCTTAGGTGATTTTTGTTTGACGATTTGACTGCTTAGAGTCCGTTAAGTCTGATTTTACTAATTTTACTAAGTCCGGGGACATCATTAAGTCAAGTTCAACATCTGGACCGCTAGACCACAGAGACTCTAAATATTCTCGAAGAATCTCTCAAGTAATCTCTAAATAAGACTTAGAAATAATCTTCACAGTAAATAGACTGTAGAGATCAACAACTTGACTATTTGATCTCTATCTAAATTTACTTCAAACAAAACTAAATCTACTATAAACACTCCCGCTTCTGATTTGATTATTACTTATTCCATAAAGGATATAATACAAACATGATAAACGCTTGGCAAATAATCTATCTAATGAATGCAAATACAAATAAACGCAATAAGTCTAGAGATTGGATTTGAGTAAACAATAATTAACGATATTTTTTTAGGACCGGATTTGGGAAAGGGCATGTTATTATCCAGAGCCTCCATCTAAAACAGTTAAAAAACGATGGGTTGCACTCCGGGAGTGCCGGCAGAAGTGAAAACTTGAATGTTAACGTTGTGCATTTTTAATATTTTGGAATGGTTAGGGAATAATTTTGCACGAATTGCTTTAATTATCAGTATGAAAGTTCTATCATTTATGTGGTAGAATACAATATTCATTGCGCTATCGTACACAAACATGACAACACGAACATTCGAACGAATTTTCAATCGTCGCGTGTTCTGCCGCGAGTTTAGAAGTTTTTATCCATTCCAAAAAAAGCGCGCAATGCTGCTAAAGAAGTTTTTACTTCAAAAAGCTTCATATGCTAACGCGGCAGTTGATTATACTTTACCCATTGGCAGCATTTTATACAATAACTTTTTAATAGAGTCAATTGAACACTTATTTCTTTTATTCAGGAAATAGGTCAATCATATCAACTTTTTAATCAACTCCTCCTAAATCTGGACCTGTTTATTTTCATAACAGGAGTTAACAGCTTAACTGATTGAAAATTCTATTTATATCCTAACTCTCGTAAATTCCCGTAATCTCCATTTGATTATCCATGTTTGAATCTCTCCTCTCGCCTATGTGGTCTAGCGGTTCAGGTGTTGGACTTGACTTGACGAGATCCCGGGTTCGATTCCCGAGTCGGGCAACAAAAATAAAATTTGGTTTTTCCAATTTTCTAGTAAAAAAAATAACACATTTTTTTGCTCGGGATTGCATTCTTTCACTTTGTAGGACTTAGTGTCATCATTTAGTCGTGACTGCCCTGGTTGTGCCTCTACCTATCGCGTCAGAAAATGGGTATGAATATACTTTTTTTTTGTTTAAATATTTAACAATATGTTCTTTCTTAGCGAATTCTTTCAATTCCTATAGAGTTCCTTGAAAACCTATTGATCCGCCATCTTAGAAAGTTAGTTGTATAATATGTTACGTAACTAAATTTATAATTTAGTTAAGCGTGTAATTAAAATTTAGTGCCAAGTTTTCTATTGTAGTGTAAACCAAGTTGAATAAATCTTGATAAAGCATTTTCATGTTCTTTGTCCTAAAGGTTCTCTTTGTCATTCTTATTTGATTACTCTACTTTAATTTACTAAAATTCACAAAACAATTCAGTTACAATGTCTAAGCTTTTTTAGGTTTTGGGATTCATGTTAGTATTTTGCCAGTAGTCAAGTAGAAGTATGCATTAAATTTACCAAAATTGGGATTCAATTATAATTAGTCATAAGTCGTCAATAAGTCATGTCAGAGTCTTGGGTAAAGCGGTGGCCTCATTACTCAAGCTCAAGTAGTGAGATTTGGCGGCAACTAGGAAATACACGTTACGTTAATTTCTTCATGATTAATTCATTTAACACTGGATATAACTGTACAAATGCCAACAAAATTGACTAATTTCACTCAATATAAACACGAAATTCAGTATATACGAATTTATGAAAAAACTTCGACCATCTTTTCTTTCGATGGCGCCAAAGCTCCATGTAACTATTTTTTATGTTTGTGGCAAATGTTGCTTTTGCATGAGCGTTAGCAACTGTCATTAGTCAAGATTAATAAATAACATCAAGTTTTTTTATGTGCTAAGGTAGTAAAAAAACACACTGCTGGTTATAGAAAAAACCGTGACCTATAAATAGCATAGATGTTACTGGTGCCTCGCTTTTGACTGGGATGTACTATTGTACAAGTGAACTACCCTCGTGACCGGAACATGGCAGTCATTACGGAGACAGAAATAGGTAAGATGGTCGAATCCTATCAGTGGTAGTTGCTGCACAGCATTATACTACAAGTTGGCTAATTTTTAATGAACTATTTATGCTAAGTTTGTTTTTTATACGCTAGAAATAACCAGAGTAGCGGAGGGTCGATTCTACCCTGATCACCAAGGGGAAAATATATCAACCAATTATATCAAATTGCTCTTAAATGTTTTAAATAGACATCAATTCTTAAAGTCAATCAAAGATATCTCAGAGTCTTATGCCCGGTTCCTATATTCAAGAAACGAGTCGTTTTGCTTACGAATGGTAGTTTTTTTGTACAAATAGTATAAAAAGTAACTACGGTCGCCCGTTAACGACAGTTAATTTAAAACATTTTGTGTAACTATGAGCAACGCTTCGTCACTTTTAAGAAAACTACCAATGGTTATACTAACGGATTACGGTTCGTTGATTATAGGAACCGAGCATTAGATGTCAGGCAAAACGGTCTCCCTAAAAACCTAAGCTAATCAATACATTAATAAAAATATATGTAAATATAAAAATATATATAAAATATATATATAGATATAAATAAAATATATATAAATATACGATAATATACGAATAAATAAATAGACGATACATTAATTTCATTATGATTTTTTCACTTGTGTCCTTTAACTGAACATTTTCTTATGATATTGGGAAGCAAACAAGCAGACTTTCTGATAGTAAGAAATTCTCGCCGCCTAGAGACACCAAAGGTGTTGGTGCCATACTAACCTGAGGACTCAAGCAAGTTTACCGGCCATCCTATTCTACAAACCATTCGAATCCATTTCCCCGATGTACACGAAATTCAATATTCAGAAAAAGTAGCGTCTATCTTTTTTGCGATCCAACACAAACTGCCTACGTTTATACATTTTAGTTTGAGCTTCCATTATTCAAACTCCCCGCCGAAAAGATTGAAGTTTTATAAAACTAAAACATGAAACTTCAGCCATTTCGCTGTAATTCTAGTATAGTACTACTATTTTAATTACGTGCTTCGGCTTTACACTTTTTGCACTTTATAATTTTATTTTTAAATTGGCTGACCTTATCTAAATTTAAGCGAAATGATTAAATAATAATAACAAATCTATGTAGGTATCTTTAAAATACATTCGGATTTACGAAGCTTGACGAATTTAGCCGAATCGCATAATTTAAATAGTACTACTATACTACAGTATTCGCTATGCAATAACACAAATATCTGTATGCGTAAAAACATGAAATATTGCTTTAAAATAACTCTTATCTTTATAATACTTTCGGATTTCCGAAGCTTTACGAATATAGCCGAATTTAAATAGTACTACTATACTACAGTATTCGCTATTCAATGAAACAAATATCTGTATGCGTATAAATATGAAATGTTGCCATAAAATAAGAAAAATCGATGCTCGTGGAACATTTGAGATTGGCCCCGTGCCAAATTTGTTTTATTACTCGTTTTGAGCCTATTTTATCTGCATAACAAACTGAATATTTAATTGTAGGTAAACTTTACCCAAATAACTTGATATCGGTCTTTGTTCAGGGACAATTGATGTTGGTTAACAGTAATGACGATATTGATTAAATTTATCAATTTGTCGCAGTTCTGTTTAAATGTAATTTTATTTTCGACGTTTCAAGTGACATTATCATTTTTTCCAAAATAAAATTTGTATTAGTGATGTAACGAATGTCATTTTTATACATTTGCGGATGCGAATGAGAACATCTATTACCAAGCGAATATCCGATTTTTGATATGGCTCAACAACAGTTTCAACCAGGTGCGTTCCATTTGTAGTTTGCTGAGTTGATACGAACAAACTCGTCCAACCAAAGTGTCTTTACGCTCACATTGGTCTTTTCAGAATTGAGTTTTGAGGTTAGAGTGTTATTAGTTTTTTATAACTGATAAAACATATTAGAATAATTAGTTTTTGTTTGTTTACTTATATTGCATTATATGTTTCGTCTTGTAAGTTCTAAGGAAATTTGATTTTTAAGCTTCATTACCCAAAGTCAAGTAAAATGTGTAAAAAAATACAAAGGAAGATAAAGACTGATAATTTGATTTATTACGAGGCTAATTTACTTTTTCTTATATTATAAAAAAAAGTTTTATTGCCCTACGGTTATCTTCAACTTGTTTGTTTTGTGATTTACATATTCGCAGAAATTTGCGTATGCGAATACGAATGTGCCAAAAAATTCGAATACCCGCGAATGCGAATGCGAATATTCATTACATCACTAATATGTTTGCACATTTTTTGTTTATTTTGGTGATAAAATTAAAGTCAGTTTTTTGAAATTTTTACTGTGCTTAAATTATCGCTATCAAACCAATTACAAAGTACAAACCGCTGACTGCAATATAATGTGTACAGTTGTTCGATCGCTGTGTTCCAGGCTGCGTATAATTTGTTTCGAAACGTGCAAAAAATGTTTATTCGCTGTAATTTATATATTATACTAGCGGCCCACCCCGGCTTCGCACGGGTACAAAATATAATAGAAGTGCACCAATGTTCTATAGCAAATATATAAATAATATAACGTACACCGCCGTCTATGAGAACTTCATAAACCTAACCAGGAAAGAAACAATTAATTAATAATATTTTATTCGTTTACATTCACGACATAAGTGAATAATTGAGATGATAACTATCCTATCTTTTAAGTTAGACCAAAGTATGGGTACATGTGAAATTTGATTGAAATCGGTCCAGTAGTTTTGGAGTTTATCGGCAACATACATCGTGACACAAGATTTTTATATGTATAAGATTTTTATATATATGGTTATGAAATATACATATAAACCTTCCTCTTAGTTCAATTTATCTATTAATAAAACCGCCTCAAAATCCGTTGCGTAGTTCTAAAAGATTTATATATACAAATTATTGGCTTTTCCAAAGGGAGGATAAATGTAAATCGAAACACATAAGACAATTACTATAGCCCGTATTAAGATAATGATATACAATTATCTGAATATGCCCAAAGGCATGGAAGTGCTCCGCCAAGACGAGCATAGAGAAGCTCAGGGCTCTTGTACTTTGAATTTGGACTACACGAGAGAAAAAACCTCAAGGCATTCTGTTTGTAATAGGCTTAGTGAACATTTAAAATTTTGTTGAACAGCTTTAATTCTTTAAATTTGATTTACTTTTCTTTTTAGTAACTAACGGATGATCATCAACAATTGGATTTTTATATGATAAAGGAAGGCAAACAAGCTGACGGATTTCCTGGTGGTAAGAAATTCACGCCACCTAGAGACACCAAAGGTAGTAATGGTGCGTTGCCAACCTGAGGCCAAGACGTTAGGCCTCGAGCAAAAGTAAGTTTACTTGCTACCTTATCATTCGAACCGTAACACGTCAACGGCAAGCAAAGACGTTATGGCGGCAGGTATTTGTAAGGCAGTGATACTAATCCGGGCGAGTCGCTGCGACACTCTATCACCTAGTCAGATGTCATTGTGTTAGTGACGGTAAGCCTATGACTGCCTTTAACGAGCTGCCTGGCAGGAAGGCAGAAGTCTATTCTGCAAAGAAGCCCGGACCAACACGGTGAAAATTTTCCTTTTATCACCTAACGGCATAAACTAGGCTTGAAAATTTGTTAGAACAGCGCCAATTGTCCAATTGTATTTTTAAAATCATCCAGGAACCTATTAAAATAAGTTAAAAATTAACCAAGTATTTAAAATTTAATACAAGTACAGAATTATAAATATTAATGTTTTATGAGCAATCTTTAAATGTGGCCTTCACTGTACAGGCTTTAAACTTTCTACCGTAGAGCTTGGAGAAATCCTTCACAAAAGTTATCTTGAATAGTTCTTTAGAAAGATACCCACTTGTGTAAGCGGTTGTCGGTAGAGCAAGTCGAGTAACCTCTCCCACGGGACGAGAATATCTACCGTTAAAGGTTACAATTTTCCACAGAGCTTTTTACTGAACTTTCGACAAAATACTGTAGTCGTTCTCAGACATTCTTATAATACCTGGATCGGCGGGTTAGGTATTTGGACCATTATGTATAGTACTACTATTTAAATTATACGCTTCGACTTCACACTTTTTAATCTTTTTACACTTTATACTTTTATTTTTAAATTGGCTGACCTAATCTAAATTTAAGCGAAATTATTAATTATGTAATAACAACTCTATATAGATATCTTTAAAATATAATCGGATTTCCGAAGCTTAACGAATTTATACGTAGCGCATAATTTAATTAGTACTACTATTAGGACAGTCACGCCCGCAATCTTGAAGTGATAGGCCGAGTTACAACCATGGCACTTAGAGTTAGCAATGCACTTTGGTCTCCCAATGTGATTGGTGGATAAGCTATCGCCAACCAGGAATTATCCAATCAATTTCAACGTTCTCGTTGTCACTACTTAGTTAAAAACAAAGTCACTTCCTCTGTCTTTACGTCCTTTTGTATGCTTAAATCTTTAAAATTATGCAACGAATTTTGATGCGATTTTATTAGCAGATAAAGTGATTGAAGTGGTCGGTATATGTATATTTTATACCCATGCGAAGCAGGGGCGGGTCGCTAGTCTATATATATAAAAGAAAGCAGAAAAAAAGAAAAGAGCATATGGACGGATTAGGCTAAAAACTGGTGTGGAGGTAGCTTAGAACCGGAAAAAGGACACTTACTTACATACTTTTCAACCTGTTCGATTGCGAGAAAACTGGGAAAAACAAAATTTTAATTTTTCCCATACAAACAGAACGTTCGGAATAACAAATTTTTATTAAAAATTGCAAAATACATTTGAGACGGACTCTAGAAGCGAACCTGGGATCTTATGTATCCAACGACAAGACTAAAACAACAGACTACAGAGTGGCTTATGTGCATGCTCTCACCTTATACTATATTACGTATCACAACAATAACGAAATATGATGTCGTGTTTTTCAGGAATTGGTAAGGTATTGTACCAATCCCAGCTAATTGCAAGATTTAAGCTCACAAACTCAAATTCAAAAATGGATCCATACAAAGATTCTTGTGACGCGTCTATAATATAATTCTAAAAACTACCACCGGATCGGAACGCGGCGACACACTGAGAAGATCCGGCGAAAGAAACTCAGCGGACTTGTCTTTTTGTCTTGTAAATAAAATTTTCTAAAAGTGTATGACATATAACTAATTTGTAGAGATTGTATGAAGAGCAATTAATCCCACGCATTTCTGTCTTCTATATATTCTGAAATGTTATAATAACCTTTACCATACAAATTGGATTTAATACATTTTTTAAATTTATTTAATGGTAAGTCTTTAATTATGCTCGGGAAGTTTATTGTAAAAACGTAGGTACACATTGGCCCATGAAAGAATAACTGATTCTATGGAGACGAGACTTATGCACAACAAGATTGTTTTTATTCCTCGTGTTTACCGCATGTACCTACATCACAATTTTTCTTAAACGAACTTATGTTTTTATAGTTTTCAAAAATGTATTGAGAGGTCACCGTTAGAATATTTATTTCTTTAAACTTTTCTCTGAGGGAAACTCTTGGGCCTAAGCCATAAATTACCCCTATAGCCCTCTTTTGCAAGACAAATATTGTGTTTATCTCACTTGAGTTTCCCCAGAGAAGAATGCCATAAGACATGAGGCTATGAAAATAACTAAAATAGATAATTCTAGCGGTGTCGACATCTGTTAAATGTCTAATTTTATTAACAGCGTAAGCTGCTGAGCTCAATCTGATGGCAAGCTTTGCAATGTGCTGGCCCCACTATAACCTTTTTATCTACATGATTCCTAAAAATGTGGTGGAATCTACTAGGTCCAGTTTATTCCCATTGAGTTGTACATTGATATCTGCCTGCCTTACATGAGGCATTGAAAATTTGATGCACTAAGTTTTTTTTTCATTTAGAAAGGATTGTTTACATTGAACCAGTGTACCACAAGATGTAAAGACCCCATCGCTATTTAAATATTTAAAAAAATATATTAACATTTACCTTTTTTTACTATAGACTAAGTGGTATATTAGAAAACCAAAAAATATAGTGATCAAACTTTTTAAATTATTTTTCCAGCGATGGGGTCCTTATATCTTTACCCCTATAACTCACGGTGAATGATATACTTTACAAAAGTGTGATATATAATATAGAACGCTTTATTTTCCTTCGACACCGGATGACACCTACACACGATATTGTAATAATAAATGATACATTTTACGTATCAGAGTACACTTGACACTAGGACCTTTAGCACTGACATCTATCGAATCGAGAAATCGAAACGAACGATCATTGTACTCGAAATAAATGTAAAATGAAATTTTTCAATCATTTTTTTTAACGTTGTATAAAATACACAAATAAAAATTTAAAAAAAAGTATCTTTACGCCCATATCCCCGAAGAGGTAAAGTGGCAAGACTATCGCCAACCGAGCACGTATCCTATCCCGAGCAACATTTTTTTTATTAGAAAACAGGAAAAACCAAATTTTCTTTTTGTTGCCCGACCCGAGTCCTCATGCATTTTAGTCCAACACCTGAACCGCTAGACCACAGATCTTTCCAGTAGCTTATAACATGAAAAAAAATCGAATAACCGATACATGTTCATGCTAAGCATCCTTCTCGATAACGAGCTGCGGTGTACTCTGACCTTCACAAGATGGATTAATGTTCTGGGATGATTTATTCCAAATATTTTTTATCCGTTTCACTAAAGGGTTGTGTGGGACGTCTATATGTGCCTTATTCGGTTTTTAACCGCATCTGAAAAGGAGGATATCGCCTCTGTGGTCTAGCGGTCCGGTTAACTTCATCAAGTCCCTTGTTCGATTCCCGGGTCGGGCAACAAAAGGAAAAACTTGGTTCTCTCAATTTTCTAATTTAAAAAAAATGTTGCTCGTGATTGAATGTATCCGGCTGGCGATAGGCTTGCCACCTATCATAGGTACTACTAATATCTAATCTGTGACCTATCACATTGTGGGACTTAGTGTCTTCGGCTAGTCATGGATGCCCTGGTTGTTTACCTCTTCGGAGACATGGGTGTGAGTAAAGTTTTTTTAAAAGGAGGTCCTCTATTTGACTCTATGTTTGGCACTCGATTACTCGAACACATTTTGATGGGTTTTTGTAAAGAAATGTTATTTCCTTTTTCCACCTCATTAGTCAAGGCATACACTCCACCGACAAACCGCGAGGCTCGTGTTCAATTCCCGACGGGGACATGCAATCTTATAGTGAATGCATTTGTGTAGTCTACATTTCCGGGTCTGGGTGTTTATTTAATCTATTCTGGTATCTATTTCAATATTTCTATGTACTAGTATCGTATACTAGCACCCGTAACATAGGCACATAATTTGCTTACTTTGGGATTAGATTCAATTTGTCTAACTTGTCCAATGATATTCATTTATTGACACAACTGACTTTACAGTATTATTAAGTTTGAAATAGATTTTGCAGTAGTAAGAATAAAGTTTTGAGTTTGATCATGCTGCAGAAATGTCTGTGAAGCATTTAAGTTAGTATTGCCATATGAAATGTAATCAAATAGTTTCTTAATATTTAAGGTACTGCAAAAAAATAACTATATTCTCTTCATTCGAGTAATCTGAGATAACTTACTTCTTTCTTTCTTAAGGTCTTAGCCTTCACGTTAGCATTTTGCCATTAGTCAAGTAGAAATTTGCATCAAATTTTAAATCAATTATAATTAGTCGTCTCTCGTCAGTCATAAGTCAAAATGGGCAAAGCGGTGGCCTCATTACTCAAGCTCGCGTAGTGAGATTTGGCGGAAACGATGAAATAGACGATAAGCTAATTTCTTCATGATTTTTGCATTTGTGCACATTCACCGAACACAATTGTACAAAATGCCACCAAAATTGACTGATTTCACTCAATATAAACACGAAATTTTATAATTATGAAAAATCTTTAACCGTCTTTTCTCTCGATGGCGCCAAAACTCTCGATAATCTACTTCTATTTGCATTTGGTAGTAAGTATAGTGCTACCAAAGTATCTCTATAGTAGCCAAAATTGGAACTAAACAACTATTTCGTGAAAAGTCATTCCGCTGTCAGTTTCTGAAGTGTGTTTTAGTGCTATAAAAAGTGTGTTTTCTCCATGTTGGTTGGTGTCCGCTATGTAGACCATCTGCCTCTCTGCCAAGTAGATCGTAAGAGGCGAGCACTGGTTAAACTATAGATCATTACCAACAAGACCACTGGTGGTAGGATGCTGTGCAGCAACATGACCGGGTAGGTATCAAACACTTTACCTATTGCTGCCGCCATGATGACACTGACACATTACTTTCTGGAGGATAGGGTATCCGGTAGGCTTGTACAACAGGCCTTATTACCTGGTCACAGGATAGCAACGCACCTGTAACATCAAAAGTGTCTATAGGGGACGGTTATCTCTTACCATTAGGAGACTCGTGTGCTTATTCGCCAAACTATTACATAAGAAATATTAATAACTAGCTTCCACCCGCGGCTCCGTCCGCGTGGATGTCGGTTTTCGCGTGATAATACTGAAAAATTAAGATTTATTTTTTCTACGTATTTTTCCTGGATAAAAAGTATCCCATTTTATGCCCAGGATAATAAGGTATGATTATACCAAGTTTAATCGAAATCTAACCGTTAGTTTTCAAGTGATGCCTGAACATACAGACAGACAGACAGAAAGACAAAATTGTTTTAATCACATATTTGGGTTTGGTATCGATACAGTAACCTCTCTGCTATTTATTTTTTCAATATTTTCAATGTACAGAATTGACCCTTCTACAGATTTATTACATGTATAGATACATTTGACTATTTTGTACAATTACATAGAAATATTACTGCTACATTTTTTTAATTTCCTCATTATTATTGCTGTTCTGTTGTAAAACTTTTAACCAGAAAAGCTAAAAACGTCAAACCGACGGCGCTTATTTTATTTTACAGTAACCTTACCAGTTTGCAGCTTGTCAAGTTTAATATACTCGCTAACGTCTCTGTAAATTATTTGTATGAAAACTTTAAACAGCGCCTCTATCGGTAATTAAGAGAAACACAGTTTTAGAGAAAAAGTGTCATAGATTTCGACAAACTTACCGAACGTTATCTATATCAACTCATGGTTAAGGCTCTGAACAGAAAAGTTTTTTTTTTATGATATTGGAAGGCAAACAAGCAGACGGATTTCCTGATGGTAAGAAATTCACGCCGCCTAGAGACACCAAAGGTGGTAATGGTGCGTTGCCAACCTGGGGCCGGGATGTTAGGCCTCGAGCAAAAGTAAGTTTACCGGCTACCTTGCCCTCCGAACCGGAACACGACAGGACGTTATGGCGGCAGGAATAGGTAAGGCGGTGGTACCAATCCGGGCGAGACGCTGCTAAACTCTACCACCTAGTCAGAATTCACGGTGTTAGTGACGGTGAGCCTATGCTCGCCTTTTACGAGCTGGCAAGGAAGGCAGATGGTCTATTCTACAAAGGAGCCCGGACCAACACGGGGACAACGGAACACGGGGTTGGTCGCACTATACCTACGTTTTCCACTTACAGGTAAAAAAAATTGAATATACCAAAATATACGAGTAAATAGACAAGAAACGTTAAATAAAATCTTTTAATCGCTTTATATGAACCACAAATGAAAACTCGTTGCAATTTTAAAATGAGCGTGTGTTTAATGTCATTCATAAAGCGATTTAAATCTTATTGTTCACACCGAATTAACGTCGGAATTCCACAAATACTTGCAGTCCGACGATTGAAGTTTATTATTAAACGTCATTATCACAGATTTGGTATGTGTATACATATTTATCTACAGTAATACGCAGGCGGTAAATGAATTTGAATATATTTTCTGTAACATTCAGCTACCATTAAGCTGCTTATAGCGCGACTGATAAATGTGCACACATCGTCCGCGGACGTTTTCGGCTGACAGCAATATTGCCAATTTAGCATTTTTTATGTTAGATTTAGCATTTTCATGTCGTTTAGTATATTTATTTGTTGTCTAGCATATGGAATATTTATTGGCATAAAATTAAATTATGGAATAAAGTACATGTTTTGATAATTTTATCGATATCGAATAAATTGGTAAATATACTTTTGAACTTAGGGTTGCAGATAAACAAGTTGAAAATCAATTAATTAGCATTTATTCAGCTCTGTTATTACCCTAACATGACTTTGCATAACGACTTGTGACTAAGTTAAAAATAATTTATTAATACGGAAGACGTGGCAGCATGATCTAGAGGGTCTTAGCCAGCCCGGTAAGAGACAAATCTTAATATATATAAAACTCCTGACACGATGTTTGTCCGCGATGGACTCCTAAACTACTGAACCGATTTCAATGAAATTTGAACACCGTGTGAATTTTAATCCAACTTGAGATATAGGATAGCTTACATCTCAATTTTTTTTATAAAAAAAGCGAAAAGAAAGCGAAGCCGGAACAGGCAGCTAGTTACTTATAAAAGGTAAAAACTTTCATTAATAAACTCTCGGTAAATATATATCTACATATAACATGTATTTGTTGGTCGAGTCGCTAGCGTATACGCCTAACAACGCCGACCACCCGCCAGGTTCGGGTTCGATTCCCGACGTGGGCCGGCATTAAATGCCTACCCCATCTAAATGTTCATCTAAATGTTTAAACTATATCTAAATGTTAAAACATCTAAATGTTCATCACACAAAATTTGTGTGATGAACATTTAGATGTCTGCATTTCCGGGTCTGGGTTTTTATTAAATTTATTCTGGTATCTATTTAAGTATTTCTATGTATTACAATCGTTGACTAACACCCATAACACAAGCATATAATTTGCTTACTTTGGGGCTAGATTCAATTTGTGTAACTTGTCCCTTGGGATATTTATTTATTATTATTTGTTTCCTAGGTTAGTCGTCAGTTTGTGCTTCACATGGAATTTTTTTCATACAAGAGGAGGCAAACGAGCAAGTGGGTCACCTGATGGAAAGTGTTCACTGCCGCCCACAGACATCCGCAACACCTGGAAAATCACAGATACGTTGCCGATCTTTAAGGAATGACTACGCTCTTTTCTTGTAGGTCCTTAACTCATAATTGTTTGATAATACCGCCCTCGATAACTGATTCCACAAAGGTGTCTATCAAGATGATGGGCATGATACTTTAAGCTATGTCACGAAGTCCAAAGGTGGTATAACCCGTATAATTTGAAAGTAAGTCTAAAGGCATTCAGATATAAGGCAACTAGTGTCATATGATTTAGGCGATAAAAAACATTACAAACTTATTTTTTAATATGAAAGTTGTGCCAAACTGCACAAATTTTCGGTAAATACATATCTACGAAACGTATTTATTTCCTGGGTTTGTTGTCAGTTTGTGGGTCAAAAGGAATTGGACTGAGCAATGTTTGTAGGTTATAGACGTCAGAAATCGGAATTGTTCAATAAGGTCATGATCGAACTGGCACGTTTCAGTTATTTCCGGCACAGCGCTTTCAACTTCGTCGTTGAGTGCCATATTGAATGAATTATGTCATCACTCCATTCGTAGTGAAGTCGGGTGAAAATGTAAAGGTTGTGTTTGAAACTAACTTAATAAGGTTTCGGAGTAATTACTCCTGAACTTGCAAAAATTTAAAATTTGTAATTATTGAGAAAAACAGTCTTTAGGAATAACACTATTACTACTATAACAATAATCCCCTACAAAACTTGTATGAAATGTAGCTAAGGACTATCTCGATAATGACAGATTTTAAACAAAAATGTTTAGAAATTGATCAATCCGTACAACACACACACACACACACACACACACATACACACACGCACACACATTCGCAAATAGTTAATTCGTTAAAAAAATGGTTGCCTGTAAAGTCGGTTTTACGGGCGAAGATTTTACGTGACAACGTCTTTTTCTCGGTAGAATATTTATTGATATGAATATTATTAAAGAGTGGAAGAGAGACGCAAGGCATTCGCCGCTCCGGCGGGCCTCTCTCTCGTTCGGTGACTCATCATAACGTTACCGGGCGTTACACTTTTTCATGAGTGACTCCGAGCCGCAACCTAATTTAAGACGTTGTCACGTCAATAATTTTTCAGCGCAATTGCTTCGAAGTAATTAAATTAACTTAGTTACATGATACTCGCATATAAATTTCGATTTTGTTGCCATACTCATCCGAAACTATTAAACCGGTTTTCATGATATTTTATTTGCACACTTGGGTTTTTATTTATCTTTAATCTCCCTAAGTGACAAGGTGGTCCACAAAAAAAATAGATTTTTTTAAATTGAGAAATGTGACGAAAATTTTTCTCATTCATCGATAAAGAAGTTTAATTTCAAAAATTCGATATTCATAGTAAAGACAGGATAAACTCTGTCGGGTCAACTAGGTATGTATAAATACATATAAAAGACTAATATTGCCTAATCTTAAATACTTGTAACATTCTTCAGAGAGTAATTTACTTAAGAAGGTACGCTCCTTAATTTTTAATATAAAAACTTAATTACGAACAAATTAGGTGTTTTTATTTTTATTTTAATGTGTATCTACTGCGTATCTTAAAGTGAGAGAAAACTACAGATAATAAAATATAATTCAGATAATTTAACTAAAAAAATGAGTAATTCTTTATTATACCTATCTTTTGTATGTAAAAAAATTAGCAACGTTATTAAAAAAAAGTTAGTCAGCTGTTTAACTAAACACTGCATAAAATTGACAACCTGCCAGTAACATACCACTCGTGAATGACGTACCAGCATTTTATTGATTCAGAATCCAATTTTAGACTGTATTTAGTTAAACATGTATTCAACGAATGCTTATTTTTTTAGTAAGGTTGTTTTATTTTATTGCGTTTAGAAAACACTTTCCAATATCGGTTCCAAGTAAAATTGGCCCATTAGCTCTGGTAAAGTAAAATAATGTAAGAATATAGCTCTAGATAACAAAATATTAAAAAAAACTTTTAAAAAGTCTTATAACTTGGCACAATATCATTTCACGCATGTAATAAAAAGTGAAAACGCCATTAAAGATGAACAGTAATCGTACATTGCGCAATTTTAAATGTATGTAGTTTCAAATATTTTTTTTAATTTTCGAAGCGAAACTTCATAGTGATTTTTGTTTCGCAGGCAGGCACAGACATTCAAAGTTTTTTTCAAAGTGAAACTTAAGGTTTTGCTTCTTAAGGAGTTTTTACTTTGATGTTTCATTACATTTAGTTCTTCATGTTTGGTGTTTTAATTTATTATTTGACATATTCTTTAAAACAAACGTGGAAAGAGCGCAACTGTGTATCCTTCTCAGTGAACTGCCTTTAGTTACTTGGTATATCTGTCTTACATATAAAAATTAAAGCTTATTTCCCATTGCATCAGATATAAACGGATAGATAAATTTAGATACTCGTTTTATAGATCTTGTTAATTAATGTCACAAGAAAATTCATCTAAAAATGTTAAAGTTTATCGAAACATTAAAACCTTTTAGAAATCATAACTAAAACATATTTTTTATGTCAGTTAATTTGACTTATATATTCCTAATAAAACAGGGCATTGTCTGTCACGTGAACTAGTCCATAAGAATACTAGCTATTGCCTGTGGCGTTACCCTCATGGTCCCACAAAAACATTATTTCGGGATAAAAACTATCCTACGTGTTAATCCCAGTAACTCTATGTGCCTGCCAAATTTCAAGAAAATCTGTTTTAAAAGTTTTTGCGTGAAGGAGTAACAAACAAACAAGCAAATATACAAACTTTCAAATTTATAATACTACTACTACTACTACTATATATTTAATATCTTCTAAATTATACAGATTAATATCAGAAACATCTAAATTTACCTAAGGTTACTTATATACTAATTAGGAATCTACTGTGACTACATATATACCCGTAAGAAATTAGTAAAGGCTGAACTAGCTTACGTTATGTATTTCAAAGTGAAACAATGATCGGGGGAGCTAAGTGACAGTTTTGTAGAAATTTGTGTCATCGTTCAAGATACCGGCTAAAGTTTGAACTTCGAACCACAATGTGAACAGTTCGATAGCGCAATGTATACAGAGTCGCAATATTTGACCCAATTATATTCGTTCATAATAGAAGTAGCAGGAGTTATGTATTTTGACGTTTCATTGGCTGGGTAAGTAGGTTACAACCATATTGTAACCTACTAATGTACAGATTTTGCAAAACAGGTTTTTTACTTTCATATAAGTTAAATTTAAGAGTAAAGTATAATCAAGGTAGTGGTGGCAATTTTGCTGCGCACTCACTAAACAAATTTTAAGCTATCGCTGTCTTCTTTCAACGAAAGTAACAGAAAGAGACAAGACACTTTTAGCGCTGTCAAATTAGACTGTACACGTCATTTCTACAGACTTTTATTCGATCTCTCGGAAAACGTTGATTAAAAACATCGCAATTTGCTTACATTTCTGAAACGTTCCATCTCTTTTGTTTTTGTTTCATTTGAGAAAGATAGCATGCATCTAAAATAAGTTTAGTTTGTGAACAGCAAAATTACCTCCATTACCCGATTTTGTAAAACCGTTACTAAAATTGTAGTTTGTGATTTTGACTAAGTTTTTTCTTTATTCAAATTGTCAAAACTCCGCAGAGTATCTGTGTTCGTATGTATGAATCTATATTACCGATTTTAATGAATTAGTTAATAATAAATTAAAACGAGTGACTTTTTTGTCTTTCGAATGTGTGTGTTAAAAATTAAAATAATATCTTGTAAATTGTCAAATTCATCGAGTGAAATCTTATGGTCGTAATCAAAGACTACAATACTCTAGTTGTAATCAGATTAATAATCTGATTGAAAGTAATCATGATTATGTCAATCATAATTACATTTAATCTGGATTATTTTCAGTTATTATTACATTTGTAATCGTTAGTTTTGATTATAATAATCTGTGTCCTGATTATGTTATAATAATTATGACTTGGTTAAACTTTTAATGATTATTTTGGTATAATAATTGTGGTTCGATACTGATTAATCAAATCGATACTGATTGACAGATTAATCAAATCACGTATGTCTGCGATTTTCTAAAAATCTGCTGATAGGATTTCGATTGTATGGATTGTTTTATACTCTTTCATTATTTAAATCCTTAATCAAATTAAAAAAAAAGACGTTCAAGAGAATATTGCATTTTAAAGCAAAGATACGGTGCGTGGGGTTCATTTTCATATACAAACAAGACCAATTTACCAAAATCCTAAATACTTTCGAAAGAGATGTTTGAAAAGAGGGTACATTTGAAGTTGTTTTTTTATAACATTGGAATGCAAACAAGCAGAAGTATTTCCTGATGGTAAGAAATTCACGCCGCCTAGAGACACCGAAGGTGGTAATGGTGCGTTGCCAACCTGATGAAGGGATGTTAGGCGAGGAAGGCCTCGAGTAAAAATAAGTTTATTGGCTACCATACGTTCCGAACCGGAACACGTCAACGGTAAGCACAGACGTTATGGCAGCAAGAATAGGTAAGGTGGTGGTACCAATCCAGGCGAGTCGCTGCGAAACTCCACCACCTATTGGGATGTCACGGTGTTAGAGACGGTAAGCCTATGCACGCCTTTTACGAGCTGCCTGGTAGGAAGGCAAACTATGATCTATTCTGCAAAGGAGCCGTCCCACAAGGAGTTAATCTAGTTTAAGCTCCAAATAGCAAACAAACAAATAATTTTCATTACTTAATTTCCACTTATTAAAAAGTGTAATTCCTGCGACTGATCACAAATAAGTATGATTATATTATGATATATTAATATTATTATTTTTCGATTTTCTAAATGTTAATATGCTTTAATCAAGAGAGTAATAAAAAAAGTAATCGAAATTACGATTACAAACTTATAATCATTAATAACCAATACGATTACTTACTTGATTATTTTCTGTAAACGATCACCGATTGTGATGTGCATATAGTTAAGTCGAAGCTGCTGTCTAAAATAGCTTTTCTACGATGACGATATCGTAAGTGAACAGTTTATATACAAAAAACGTCCCGTTTGTTACATCCCCGTGTTGGTCCGGGTTCCTTTGCAGAATAGACCATCGGCCTTCCTGCCAGGCAGCTCGTAAAAGGTGAGCATAGGCTTACCGTCACTAACACCGTGACATCTGACTAGGTGGTAAAGTTTCGTATGGACTCATCCGGATTGGTACCACATAACGTCACGACGTGTTCCGGTTCGGAGGTAAGGTTGCCGGTAAACTCACTTTTGCTCGAGGCCTAACATCCCGGCCTCAGGTTGGCAATGCACCATTACTACCTTTGGTGTCTCTTGGCGGCGAAAATCTTGAACCATCAGGAAATCCGTCTGCTTGTTTGCCTTCAAATATCATAAAAAAAATCTACAACGGCTGGTTCGATTTAAATCATGTTTAGAAGAATTACTATTTGATAACATTTATTTGTTTGTACTAATTGTTAAATAAATTTTATACCAGTTAAAACATTTCACATATTAGGATATAAAAATCACGTGGCACGAGGCGGGCAGTACGTCAGTATCCGAAACAGCTAGTTATATTTTTGGATTATTGAAACGGATATTCTGAAAATAGTATATGAAAGCAACTTAACAGAATATCGAGGCATATAGCAAAAAATACCTGAAGCTTATGAAATCTGCCAAGCGTGTTTTCCTTATAAAAGTACTTAACGAGGCATAAACCTATTTCTCATTCACTTGATTCTATAAAAGGAGTGGTCAAATTTCCATTAAATATGTACTTTAAGGCTAAGAACTCAAGGGGCGGTTTTTACACGTGCCCGCCGCGGTCGTGGAACTGCGGTTTTATTTAAAAATTCACGAGGCCCGTAATTTGTGCGGCCACGCGGCCGACACGGTTGGAATCATCGGTCGCAAACTTGTACGATTCTTCAGGCGGGCGACCGGTGCCGCGGGAACCGGAAATAACCGCGGGCGATGTGGGTGTAAAACACGTCGTGAAATGTGCTCTTACTTTTTCCATATAAATCTAACAGAAGCCGCGGGCCTACGGGTGAAAACCGCGCCGTGAGTTCTTAACCTAAGGTTGCCATAGGAGGCTGAGATCGACGAAAAAAGATGTTTGCCGCCGATTTTTGTTATGAAATTTCGAGTACATTTTCAGTAAATATAGTCAATTTCCGTAGTATTTTGTATCATTTTATTCAGTTGAAGAACATAAGTGAAGTACCCATAAAGAAATTAGTGTTGTGAAAGAAATATGTAGTATGTTTTTCATTTGTTTTTTTTTATTTAGTTCTTTCTTAGAACGAAACTGTTATCAATTCCGAACCGTTTTTCAAAATTTGCCTGGTGCTTTAGATGTTACTCTGTATATTTTCTGTTTTTTTGTTGCTCAACCCGGGGTTCGAGCCCGGGACCCCAAGAAGTCAAGTCCGACACTTGACCGAATCTATAAATAAATAAATAATAAATATCCCTGGACAAGTTACACACAAATAGAATCTAACCCCAAAGTAAGCAAATTATATACTTGTGTTATGGGTCAACGATTCTAATACATAGAAATACTTGAACAGATACCTGAATAAATTTAATTAACAGCCAGACCCGGAAATGCAGACATCTAATTGATGTCACTTTGGTGCAACTTTCATATAAAAAAAAGTTTGCTATATTTTTTATTCGCCTAAATCATATGGCACTAGTTGCCTTATATCTGAATGCCTTTAGACTTACTTTCAAATTATAAGGGTTATAATTTTGCAGGTAAACTTTATACAAATTTGGGTTTGCTATGTATCTATGGAAATCTTGTCTCTTATTACGTAGTATTTATATACTCTTTGATTGATGTCTGCATTTCCGGCATCACTACGAGTATAATCAATATAATATACTTGTAAGACTATAACATAACAACTATGTTCCAGCCACTTATCAGTAATATAACGTTCAAGGGATAATTGACAGCCTTATTGTTAACCGTAATTGCTAGTTGTAAGTTGCGGTTGGGACCAGGAACAGGTCATGCATTTAGCTCGGAATCGATTGCCATTCAACGCTTGTCACGATGGCCGTACCTGAGAACAATACGTATCTAGGATCAAACGTTTGTAATGGCATACGTCTCCTCAGCTACTGTGATACGAATCAATTAACGCAGTCTGGCGTAGATTGCGAATATTGTATTATTTGTGTTTATATAAAAACAATTATTACAAACTAGCTGTTCCCGCGAACTTCGTTTCGCCCGTTCAGTTTGTATGGGAAAAATTAAAATGTTGTTTTTCCCAGTTTCCTCTCAATTGAACAGGATAAAAAGTATCCTATGACCTTTTCCCAGTTTTAAGTTAACTTCCTACCAATTTTCAGCCTAATCGGTGTAGCCGTTCTTGAGTTATAAATAGTGTAACTAACACCACTTTCTTTTATATATATAGATTACTTGGAAATACAATCGTATGTTGAGGTCGAATCACATATATCATATAAATAAAATGGTATTTTGAGACACAAATATATATACACACGCACACACATACACACACGCTCACACACTCACTCACACACACACACACACACAAAATACATGATTTACATATAACCTAATCTTAAAAGTTTATTTGATTGTTATTGTATTAACTGATTTTGATTTTAATTGTTTTCTCGCACATAAAATTCATGTAAATTTGTTATTATTATTATTATATTATAATATTCAGTGTTTGGACTTGACTGCATGAGGTCCCAGGTTCGAATCCCGGGTCGGGCAACAAGAAGAAAATTGGGTTTTTTCCAATTTTCTAATTTAAAAAAATGTTGCTTGGGATAGGATAAGGATTTTAATTAATTAATTTTTAAATAATTTTAATGGCGTACGTCTCCTCAGTTACTGTGATATGACCAAATCAATTGACGCAGTATGGCGTAGATTGCGAATCTTTTATTAATTAATTTTGATCTACACTCTTAAATGCTTGTAATTTTAAGAAGCCTTGTGGGTGAGATAATTTTGCAAACATCTACAAAGTCAAGTTTTCCCCGTTTTGGTCCGGGCTCCTTTGCAGAATAGACCATCTTCCTGCCAGCTCGTAAAAGACAAGCATAGGCTTACCGTCACCAACATCGTGACATCCTACTAGGTGGTAGAGTTCGCAACGACTGGCCCAGATTGCTAGCACCTTCCCTACTCCTGCTGCCATAACTTCAGTGCTTGCCGTTGACGTAATGCAGTTTGGAGGAAACTTACTTTTACTCGTGGCCTGACATTTTAGATTCAGGTTGGCAAGGCACTATTATCATCTTTAGTATCTCTAGGCGGCGTGAATTTCTTACCATCAGGATATCCGTCTGCTTGTTTGCCTTCCATTATCATAAAAAAGGATGCTATAGCTAAGATAAGAAGTCTGGTGGACCTGTAACCAGAAATCTCTAGTTAGAGTCCAGAATGAACGGCTTATTGAATTTACTGTATTCACTATCGTCTTCGTAAATTATTTATAAAAAAAATTTTAAACAGCGCCTCTGTTGGTAACTAAGAGAAACACATTTTTAGACAAAAAGTGTCATAGATTTCAACATGTAACTTACTAAACGTAATCTACGGCAACTCATAGTAAAAGCTCAGATGCCTTTACAGCCTGATGTTTTTTTCTTTTTCCAACTACAATTTTTACTTTAATAGCCAGTTTTTTATCATTGTCGTTAAAATTGCTAAATATGATTTATATTTCTTCAGTACATATGTACTAAGATAAGAATTTTATCTAAATATAATTTCCAAGAAACACAAGTCGCCAAAAATACTGAGAAATTCTCGGTACTTCCAGTTAATTAAGATAACAGAGATAATTAATCAAAATGAAAGGATAAAATATATTCGTGATATTCAGAGTCGTATTAAGTTTTTATAACATGAAACTCAAAAGGCAAACGTAATTAAACCATTTTACGTAATAAGCATCCGATCTAAAATAAGATAATTAATAAAAGGAACATAAAATTACAAAATCCTAGCTGTCCCAGCGAACTTCGTCCCGCCAATACCCGGATAACAACTATCATATCTTTTAAGTTGGACCAAACTACAGACAGTTGTAAAATGTTATCTAAATCGGTTCAGTAGTTTTGGAGTTTATTGGCAACATACATCGTGACACAAGATTTTTATTATAAGACTAGCTAACTAGTCCGGCTTTGTTTGGGTAATGTCTTATAAAAAAGTTTTTTCTACTTGAAACAAGAACTACGCTATTGGAACATTCCTAAAATCATATTTTTTATTTGCCTCTGTGGTCTAGCGGTTCAGTTGTTGGACTTGACTGCCCGAGGTCCCGGGTTCGAATCCCGGGTCGGGCAAAAAAAAGTAAATGGGATTTTCCAATTTTCTAATAAAAAAAGTTGCACGGGATTAGATATGTGCCCGGTTGAAGATAGGCTCGTCACCTATCACATTGTGGGACTTAGTATCTTCGGCTAGTCGTGGTGCCTGTGCCTACCTCATCGGAGATATGGGCGTGAAGATACTTACTTACTTACAACATTTTATAACGTGATTATTTATAAGGCCGGCAATGTTTCACCATGCTTTGCTTTTGGTGGTAGTAAAAAATATGACGACAGCACAACTCTGATATAACTTATGTCAACTTATTATAATTGTGTTAGTGGCAAACCGTCTAATGCCTTTTAGGAGTTCTTTTGTGAAAAAAACAGTATATACGCATACTTGGAGCCCGGGTTCAACATGGGGGAATATTACAGAAGATCAAAACTTTCTAGAATTTGATTTTTAAGCCGCAATTTATTACATACTCGTAAAAACTTTACGAGCCCTTTCGTGTCTCGGCCCTTGATTATGGCCCTTTCCGACCTCTTTGGTTCTTAAAGTTTGAAGTGTTTGCTCTTTGCTTATCATTTCAGTTTTGAATTTGGAGCGTTTCAATCGCCTCTGTACTCTAGCAATCCGGTTTTGCTTTGACTACACGAGGTTCTGACTTCGATTCCTAGGTTAGCAACTCGAAATACGTTATTTCCTTTTTCAAACAATAGCAACGTTGCTCGGGATTAGATAATTGCCCGGTTGGCGAAAGGTTCACCATGTAATGATAAAGACTAAGCACCTTCGGCTAATCATATGTTCCCTAGTTATACCTCTGCCTACCTCTAAAATAAAAAAAATGTAACACTTCTAATATTTCACAAAAGTTCATGACCGCGCGCGATGTACCTACAGCTAACAGCTTGGAGCGCTGACTTTTGAGCGACATTTATTATGCTTTTATGTACGTACATACATATATTCACGCCGAGTTCCTTACGACGCAGGCAGAGTTGTTCTAATTATCACTATATTTTTAAATTACTTATTTTTATTATTGTTTACGATTTCAGTTACGTATTTCAAGACCCCAGGTGATATATCGTTGCCTATTCCAAAAACATCTGCAAACAAACCAACAACGTTTATCAACACATATCATCTTCGATTTTAATATTATCACACACATAATCTGAGTAGACAAAAAATTGAATATTTTCCTTGATTTCTTTTTGATTCCATTATCCCATCCAAATATTGCCTTAATAGTATAACCTCAGAACTCGAAAATACGCTCAAATAATACAATAAAAAAGCTTCAAATAAAATTAAAATAAAACTGTTTCACAGACGACTGCGAAACAAAGTAATAAGCACATATTATATAGGAGATGAACATGGAACCTCCTTTTCGAATCCGGTTCAAAATACACAGAATAATTACTTTATCTGTTTGGAGTCGGTTAAAAAGATCGGTATTCATTCTGGCGGCTCCACATGAAACTCTACAAAAGCTTAATTTATATGCTGGGTTGAATAAATTGACTTTGTTATGGTTTCGCAAACTTGATTAGTGTTAAAGCAAGAAAGTTTTGTGAAAAGAATATACGACCACTCCTATAAAAGGTCTTTATAAATTAGTGCTTGAAATTGGGCCTGCATGTTTTAAATGTTTAACGCAAAATAGCATGAAAATATCTGACGTCAAATAAAGACACCATAGAACTTTTGATATTCCATAATATGGATGGACTAACTATGGATATACTAAATATTACTAATTATGAACTAAAACTATTTACTTACTCAAGTTCAATGACCGGCGCGCGATGTATGGATATTAACTAAGAGTGTGCATCAACGCCTGGCTTTTTGTGCAATACACGACTTGAAATATTATTTTATGATTATGTGTTGTGCGTCCATGTCTACATACATATATAAGTATGTACGTGAGTTCTGTTTGTATGATACTAGCCGCTGTTCACCTTCGTAGGTCGAATAAGCTTGAATTTTCATGCACATCTCCGTGATGCGTGGCGGTCCTTTGCTATATGATTCTGAAGATATTTATTAACAATTAATTACTATTACGGAACCAATTACCAGCGGCGGTATTTATTGTAGCAAGCATTAACATTTAATATTTCTAACCTACGATTTCGTAGAAAGTTGAAACTTGTGGCAGTTATACAACAAATAAAACTATATCGTTGAGAAAAATAAATATTTGATCAAAATTTAGGGACTATTTGAAAGAAGGAAATTATAAATACATACATACATACATATCTTCACGCCAAGTCCCTTACGGGGTAGGCAGAGAGTATCGAGTGCCAGACCTCACGATCCTGACAAACCTGTCTTGCTTCCTTCACATTCATTACCCTTTTCATACAAACACGCCGGTTTCGGAGACTCTTGACACCACCCTCGGATAATATCCGATTGATCTGATCGTGAAATGTCAGCCTTGGTCTCCCCGGGTACCTACATCCATCCACATTCGCATTGTATATCTGCTTTGTCAATCTTTCATCTGTCATTCTTTCCACATGCCCGAACCAGCGGAGCTTATAAATTATAAATAAATGTATTTAAAACATAAAAGATTCTGTCTAGGCAAACGCAAAATGTATGCTGGTGGTATGTAGATGGTAATAATCCAACAATAATAATACGTGAATTTCTAATTAAAATATAAACTTATTTATTCGATACATTCATAACTTACACAATGTTTTGCCAAAACCAATTTTAAACACTAGTAATCATATTAGTCTGTATCCATACTTGTATTATAAGTGCGATCGTCTGTCGATCTGTTACCCTTTTGCTATTAAACCGATGCATCGATTTTGATTACATTCTGTACTCATACAGTTGAAGGCCTGAGTCGAAATTCGTCTCCTATCTTTAAAGAAATAACCAAATATCCACAAAGGACTTACTGGCTAATAAAAAATTGTATGAAAATCTGTTCTACGCTTACCAAGCCGAGAGTAAACAGTTTGTAATCTTTAAACAAAGTCGGGTTTGTTAATTTTGAGAAATATATAGAACAGTTGTATCTCGATGACTAATGTATGTATATTTTGTTATTGGATTTGTCTCAATACAGTTCACTTTCAAACAATTAAAATAGGTATTAAGATAAATAATGTTTTGGACATTTTGCATGCCTATTTTTCCATTGCGTCCAGATACTGCGTTTTACGCGCGTGTCCACATAAAGTGGAATTGCGTTCCTTGTATGTTTACTTGAATACTGAAATACTTTTGTGGCTTTTAAATTATTGATGGAAACGTCATAATGAAAGTCTAATATTCAGCATTCATCAATATCATTCCATATCCCATATTGTACATTTTACAATTATTACAACGCATTACAGGTATGCATAGTCTATGTAAATAAATAATTATTCTTATGTATGGCTATTTTTTTACTTTCAATGTCAAAAGTCGCCTCTGTGGTATAGCGGTTCAGTTGTTAGCCTTGACTGATTGTGGTCCCGGATTCAAATGTTCGGGTAACAAAAAAAATTTGATTTTTCTAATTTTCTAATAAAAAAAAACCTTGCTCGGGGTTGGATAATATGTGCCCGGTTGGCGATAGGCTTGCCACCTGTCACAAGTGAGACTTAGTGTCTTCGACTAGTCGTGGACTAGACTAACATAAACCTAAAGTAAAATTATATGAACGAATTGAGAGTCTAAGCTATGGAAAAGAAATGCTCTTGTAAATGTTTCTTGAAGTAATTTTACTGTTTTCTACTGTTTTTTTAAGATTGATCTACTGCTTTTCTATTCACTGGGGTTGGCAACACTGCTGGACAGGCTCTTATTTTATCGCAGCAGCTGTTAGTTTAAGGCATACTATTTAATAAATTTAAAAAATGGATTAAATTTAAGTTGTTTGGTTTATGTAAATTATATAAATGAAATATAAAAATATTTGATTTGTATAAGATTTCAGAATGTTTAGAAGATAGATATGCTAGGGATTAATTGCTCCTCATACCAATATCTACAAATTATATGCATATTGTATGTTACTACATAGTATAAAACAAAATCACTTCTTCTGTCCCTATGTCCCTGTGTATGCTTAAATCTTTAAAACTACGCAACGGATTTTAATGCGGTTTTTAATAAAGTGATAGAAGAGGAAGGTTTATGATAATATGTATATTTTATACCCTTGCGAAGCTGGGGCGGGCCGATATTGTAATATATTTTGTAATTTGGATTTATAAAAAAAAGACAAGCCCGCTGAATTTCTTTATTCAGATCTCCTCAATGAGTGGCCGCGTTTCGATCCGGTAGTAGTTTTTAGATTTATATAGAGGTGACAAGAATCTTTGTATAGAATATATTATGGCTTTTACTTTGTTAACGATACGTTAACGTGATCTAACTTGCATATAGCTTAACTATTCGTAAACGCGAAATATTCACTGGGGGTACGGAACTTCCCTTTGTGTTGACGAAGTATGCGTTATTACACCACCACTTCTATCACTTGTCTTTTATCACATGGTGAAACATAATTAATGGTAAAATAATAGGGATTCTAGACGGCTGTAAGTACGTAAGTAAGTAAGTACCTTCCATCAAAGCTAAACTATGAGGAAAATGTTTCCATCTTACGATTAAATTCGGAATAAATCTGCGGTCCAGACGAACGTAAACTCATGTTTACAGTCAGCGTTTATAACCGTCTAGAAGACCTTTGAGACCGGTTTTAAAATTTTCAAACTTTTAATAAAATTACATAATAAATCTTTTAAAGAAACTTCAAGCTCATATCCCCTAAGAGTTAGAGGAACAACCAGGTCACCCACGACTAGCCGAAGACACTAAGTCCCACAATGTGATAGGTGGCAAGTCTGTCGTCAACCGTACACATATCCATTTTTTATTTAGAAAATTGAAAAAATCAAACTTTCTATTTGTTGCGTTACCCGAGAATCGAACCCAGGACCTCATACTGTCAAGTACTTCACCTAGACCGCTTGACTAAAGAAGCGAACAAATGTTTTATTCGCGGTATATGCTTGTTAAAAGGTAAGAAATCTTAATGGTAACTGACCGAGCTGCCGAAGGGTTAGCGTATACGGGTAACTCCACCGACCACAATCGTTAGGCTCTGGTTTGTTTCCCGGCCTGGAGAGACATTTCTGTGATGTGTGATGAATGTTTCTGGGTCTGAGTTATATCTGGGTCTGGAGCTGAGTTATAAATTTATTACAGTATCTATTTAAGTGTTAAGCAACACAAGCATATAATACAGCTTAATAAGCATATAGTAAAGCATAATAAGCAAACAATAGAAGCAAATATCTTTACACATACTAAGCTTACTAAGGGGTTGAAAGTCAATTCGTGTAATTCGTACAGCGATGCGTCTCTTTGTGGTCTCGGTATTGATGCCTGTGTCGGGCAACGTAAAAATGTGTTTATTCAATTTTCTTACATAAATAATGTTGCCTAGGATTGGATTTGTGTCTGGTTGGTGATAAACACCGACATGACTACTGATAGTAGAGTGCTGTACTGCAATTTATCTTGTTAAAGACCCTTTATTTATTCTTGCCGACATGATAATAGTATCATGTTCTGAGCCAAAGGGCCACCTGGTACCTGGTATACTTGTACCATAGGCATAGTTCTCTAATGGCTGACCACAGAGCAACGTCTCGTTTGTGTCTATAGGAAACGTTTAGGTCTCTAACCATCAGGAGAACCATGTGTTCTCTGTCTTATCACATGAGAAAGAGAAACATAGTGGCATAACGACAAAGCTCTTTAAAACATACAAAAATGTACGTGAAATATACGAGTTTATATTATTTTTATGAGACATTACAAACAGTAAAAGCGCTCTTTGAAATCCAATTTGTCTTTTATAATATTTGTCATAACTGAAACGAAGTCATCAAAATTAATGAATAGATTGTTTTTCTTACGTTAAAAGCTCTACAATGTCTTGTACTCATTTTGTTAAGACTTAAATTTGTATCCAATCCAATTAGGTATTTTTACATTTTCGGGATGTGATGACCCCATAAACTGGTAACCTAATTTTGAAAATCGTATTAAATGTAATCGTAATCGTAATCGTATCGTGTAGTCGTATTAGTAGTGTAATGGTTCATCCTGAGCTTTTACTATAAGTTGGTATCGATTACGTTCGGTAAGATACGCTTCGTAATCTATGACGTTTTGGTCTAAAAATGTGTTTCTCTTAGTTACCAATAGGGGCGCTATTCAAAGTTTTCATTCAAATAATTTACATAGACGAAAGCAAGTACAGCAAACTTGACAAGCTGTAAACTCATGGTAAGGACACAGATTGGTACTACCTCTGTAATTCTTATCGTCGGTGCTTGGTGGAATGCCATTCTAGAAACAAGATATGAACTACACTCGTACTTGTTCTATTTTAAATAGTGAAACCGGTTGGCTAAAATATAATATTAAAAGAAAAATTTTGGAAAGTACAAGTGTAGTTAGTTAATTGTTTTTGTCCTACCCACTTACTTTTTCTTGTCGCAATATACTACCTAACCTCGTAAACCTTCTTGCATGTTATTAGACGCTTTTGAGAGTTTTGGCGCCATCGAGAGAAAATATGGTCGAATTTTTTTCATAATTATTGAATTTCGTGTTGATATTGAGTGAAATTAGTCAATTTTGGTGGCATTTTGTACAATTTTGTTCAATGAAAGTGCACAAATGAAATAATCGTGAAGAAATTAGCGTATAGTGTATTTCCTCGTCGCCGACAGTCTCATTACATGAGCTTGTGTAAAGTAGCCGCCGCATTACCCAAGAGCCTGACATGACTTATTGACGATTTATGACTGATGACTACCTAATTATAATTGATATAAAATTTGAGGCAAATTTCTACTTGGCGAATGGCAAAATACTAACGTGAAGGCCAAAACTTAAAGAAAGAAGAAGAAGTTATTAGACGCTTTAATTTAACTTTGTAGGTATCTACATATCTATGCAATGGCATCGTTTGTCGTATTTTTCACCCACTTTAAAAGGTCAGAGGAAGTTGACACTTAAATATGTATCAAGGGCTGAGGACAACATTACAAATAAAAAAATAGATTGAAATTTTCATGTGGTTGGGCCAAACCCAAAATATTTCTTTTTAGCTTTCGTAAACGCTGCATATACGGTTTAAGTTTTTTATGATATTGGAAGGCAAACAAGCAGACGGATTTCCTGATGGTAAGAAATTCACAGCGCTTAGAGACACCAAAGGTAGTAAGTTACAAAAAAAGTTTAAAAGTTCTATTAATAAATCAGCTGTAGCTTAAAATTATCATTTCAGGTGGACTCACTATATCTCTTTTATGGCAATTAACAACATTTTTTAAATAACACGTTACAATAATTTATAATAATAATTTATTTGCAATGTGTTTATAAAAACATCATATTATTCCTTATCCAACTTTATTCATCAAAATTACATCTCCTTAAATAAAATTGCCCTTGATATCATTTCATTTCAGTAAATATATTAAGAGACATCATAGTTTTAAAATAACTTCACGAATAAAATAATTAAACATGCGTGCATTTATGATGTAAGTCTAAATAGGGCGACCATGACCCACTTAGGAACGAAGAGTTGACAGCATGTCGGCAAGAAAGAGTCAGTTCGAATATCACGCATAATTTTGTACGTACAGTTGTTGTTTTTTAATAACAGATATTGGGAATAGTAAACATATCTTAAAGTAACATAAGAAGCACCTGGCGCTTTTTTAAAATAATATGTTTTTTTAATCAATCCATTTTTATGAATCACTATTTTTCACCTCTGTGGTCTAGCGGTTTAGTTGTTGAACTTAGACTGCATTTTCTAATTAAAAAATGTTGCTCGGGATAGGATATGTGCAAGATTGGCGATAGGCTTGCCACCTATCACTGGTGGGACTTAATATCTTATGTTTGTCGTGGGTGTACTAGTTTTGCTTCTGCCTACCGCTTCGGAGATATGGGCGTGAAGATACTTTTTTATGATTATTTAGCTCAGTAAATGTCAAGTCGTTGTTTTTAGACTTTAAGTTCTTTTATTGGAATAATTGGCACAACTGATGAAAAATATCAGCACTGTCCGTGAAAATCCACAACACAAAAAATGAGTACCGATGTGAAGCTTCTGAAAAGTGAATAACGCGTTTTGCTCGAACAGTTTTTATACGAACTAAAGATTTCCCGTTGGTCGAAATTCGACCACAATAAATTTTAATATCTTGTTGGTAAAAACGCCATCTTCATTTCTCAAGACCAACTACTTTATTTCCAAACTTTTTAGTTCACCATTTGTGATCTTTTATCGTTATAATCAATATATTTGTTTGAGTGTGTCAAATGCATGGTAGTGTGGTAATGTTTTATTTATTAATTTAATGTACTTTATAAGTATTAGTATTGAAAAATATTAGCGTTCTGCACTTTTCCTACACATAAACTATAAGTGTGCCAAATTTTACGCTCCTTCGTCAGCGCAATTTTCGTAAAAAGGGGTCCAAAGTTTTAGCATCACGTATTAATATATAGATAAAAAATGTTCGAGCAAAGCGCTTTAGTTACAGACGTAGCGAACTATTAAGTTTGAAACAAACTATCTGCAGCTAAGTACCGCGACTTACAGGGTATCTAGATAATGAAAGTACACTGAGCCGTGCAAACTATCGGACGTAAATCGCGGACATGATCTTAAGCGTTCGGACGTGCGAAAGATATCTGGCGCTGGATATTTATGTCGGCCGTAAGCGTCCGCGGAGGGCATGTGCACAGTTATCAGCCGCGGCTGTACGTCGCATCCGCAAGCCACGGCCGATAATATGTTTCCAGCTTTACTCTCCTATAGTATTACATTACTGTATAGTCTGCTGTCAGTTTTACCACAGATATTGACTGATGGATAGTCGAAGGTGTAAGGACTGACATTTATACTTTGAAAGGACCGGCAAAATTTTAATTTAAGGGCGTAAAGGCTGAAATAGTAACGAGTTTTAAAAACAATTGTCAAATTGTAATGTTTACTTTTATAGCATTAATTAAAAACAGTCCGCAAAAATGCTTCACTTGATGTCACGCTATGTCGTACCTCGTACTAGTAAGACGTCACCAGCCTGCGGATGCAGCTGCGGTCGGTAGGAACCAGTTTTATGCTTTATTCAGGTTATAACCACGCATCTTGTATTTTACTTCTAATAAAAATTTTGAATTATTTTCTTTTTTAAATTTTAGTATTTTCATAGATCGAAAGTGTTATCAATTCCGAACCGCTTCTCAAAATTTGGCTAGGGCATTAGATGTCATGTATAGATACAAGACTAATAATGAGCCCTTACCATGAGCTTACGTCTTGTCAAGTTTACTATATTCGCTACCGACTCTGTTAATAATTTGTACGAAAACTTTGAACAGCGCCTCTATTGGTAACTAAGAGAAACACATTTTTAGTCCAAAAGTGTCATAGATTTCGACACGCAACTTACCGAACATGATCTATATCTACTCATGGTAAAGGCTCAGGATACATATAAGAACTATTATTTAAACGTGATTCAGTGACTGGTAAACCTACCGTGTAATGGTTCTTTTATATCGCAATAACGTATTATATCCTTCACGTGTATAGACACCTACGTATAACATTTCATCAACAGCAAATTAAGCTTCTTTTTTCATTTGAATTGATTTTTTTGGAATCGTTAACATTTTACCACCAAGGGCTATATCGTCATAACTAGCGTAATATATGTTGGAAACCTTAGCACTAATAATATTCAAGTCCTACCAGTCATATGTTTATTTAAAACTTTATCTTTTTTTCTCTTTTAGTGGTCGCACTTTGGTATTCCACGGTCTTTGTTAATGTATCTTGTGTATAATATGAACTTACAAAGGTAGTAAGTCTTATGTACTGTTACTTACTTTGTGATAAGAGTAGCCACGAAAAAATGTTTCTAATAAAGTTTTCTAATCCTATACCAAACATTATTTTAAAAAGTGAAAAAACCGGCTTGCAGAAGGAAACGCTAATAAACATTATATGAATATAATATCAACAAGAAATCAAGCAACTTTTTTTACTTCCAACATTAAATAAAAATTAGGTAATTTACGCTGCCTTACTTGAAAAAAGTAATAAAAAAACGATGATTAAGACCATTAAATAAAGTTATACTTCGAAAGACTAAGCGAAGCAAAAGTTCGGTGAAGTGATTAATTCGTTGAGCTAATCAATTAAATATTGTGATTACTCAGTTTCTTCTGGGTCAAAAAACACGAAAAGTTTATTATTTTACAGGTAATTGTTTTTAAAAATAGATCCTTGCTCATTTTCTGTTTCTACACGTCCACATCCATACTGATATTATAAGCGAAAGCCTGACTGTGTGTCTATCTTTCTATCTTTCTCTTGCTCTTTCAAGACTAAACCACAGAATCGATTGTGATGGTGATTGTGAAATTTGACATGCATATAGCTAAAGACCCGGGATCAAACAACGCCTACTTCTTTCAATAATAATCAACCTACAAAGAAAATTATAAAATCGCCTCTGTGGTCTAGCGGTTCAGTTGTTGGACTTGACTGCATGAGGTCCCGGGTTCGAATCCCGGGTCGGGCAACAAAAAGAAAATTGGGTTTTTCCAATTTTCTAATAAAAAAAGTGTTGCTCGGGATTGGAAATGTGCCCGGTTGGCGATAGGCTTGCCACCTATCACATTTTGGGACTTAGTATCTTCCCTGGTTGTGCCTCTGCCTACCCCTTCGGGGATATGGGCGTAAAGATACCTGAATATGAAAGTTAGTTTGAAAGTTTAGTACATATAGTAACTATTTTATATGTACTATACTATACCATAAAAGTAGTAGAAATGACGAGTAGTAGAATGAGAATACGCAATACACATAAAAATACACTTATAAATAGTCATTCAGTAGCCTGTTATATTCAGTGAAATCCCTATTACATATATGATATTAAGACGGTCTCACAAAGACCAAGTCAGTAAGACAGTACGTGGTTGCAATAAGACACAGCTTAATATCGCATGCTAATTCATTTACAAGGCGTAAGTAGCCGATGACAGTTGTCGAACCAGAAAATTTCCGTAGCTTTTACTGCGTCTATTAATAACAACTAGTGGTCGCCCGTTGGTCGAAATTCCATTAGTTAGACCATAGGAAATTTTAACATCTTTTTGATAAGAACGCCATCTTCGTTTCTCAAGACCACCAGTAGTTAGTGCACCATCTGTGATATTTTATCGTTATCATTAATATATTTGTTTGTGTGTGTCAAATGCACCATGCATTTGGGTTTGGCTAATGTTTTATTTATTGATTTTATGTACTTTATAAGCATTATTATTGAAAAATATTTGTGTTTTGCACTTCTCCTTCACATAAACTCTTGCAGTTTATGTGTAGGAGAAGTGCAAATTTTATGCTCTTGCGTGCGCGCAATTTTCGTAAAAACGGGTTCAAAGTTTTGGCATCACGTGTTAAAATATAGATAATAGAAAACAACACTACGCGCCAAAGAACATTTATTACTACGAAAAAAAATACAATTATGGAAATACTGAGAGTTTCGAAACCGTCAGACTCCAGAAATTATATAAGATGCTGATTTGAATACAATATGTTGAACTTGTTACTCCATATACTTAATCACGTTTTAGCATGGCAGTGTGCACGCTGACGCCATGACGTCGTCACCTCTGCCTGTGTGAATCACAGGTGTTACTCGAACTGAACGGTCTAAGCGGTTTAAGACTTATTACACTATGCAATATTTAGTAAACAAGCCAGTAAACACGGCCGAGACCATTCGGTCGGTAACTAATACAGACTATAGCAATATTGTTTCAATTATGAGCTTCGGCTATATTCGTCAAGCTTCGGAAAGCCGAATGTATTCTACAGATATCTATATAGAGTTGTTATTACATAATTAATCATTTCGCTTAAATTTAGATTAGGTCAGCCAATTTGAAAATAAAAGTATAAAATGTACAAAGAGTAAAAAGTGTGAAGCCGAACCGCATAATTGAAATAGTAGTACTGTACCTTGCTTACTCAATAAGGGTATAATAACACTACGAGATATTCAGTCGAATCTAAAAAAGGCTGCACCAGAAATCGCAAAAAGTAAGAGGCCTTTTACATTTGATCGACTTTCTTTGGATTTGAAAGAAAGAAAGAAAGAAAGAAAGAAAGAAAATTATTTATTTGCGGAAATATGTGTGTAAATGAGATGTTACAAAAATATTTAAGTATATCAACATATTCTACC